>VWZZ01004374.1:126196-140703 GCA_013399095.1 Psophia crepitans
AAGGGAAGGGAAGGGAAGGGAAGGGAAGGGAAGGGAAGGGAAGGGAAGGGAAGGGAAGGGAAGGGAAGGGAGTCTGTGATGAAACAGATCATAAAGCTATTCAGGCGATCCACAAGTGAGAAAATGAGTGCATTCTGTTCTATAAATTCCTTGGTTTTATAAAGGACTTTTCATCTAACCTTTGAAGTAGCTTTGCAAAATGCAAGAATGCCATTATCAATATTGTTATCTCCATTTTACAGACAGAGAAGCTAATGCACAGAGAGGCAAAGTAACTTCAATCACCTAGCAGACCAGCAACCAAAGGAAAATTGTAAGAAAAAAACCTGCAAGTTCAGAACTCTAGCTTTTACAACTAAAATCAAATCAGCATTGCTTGGTGAATGTCTACATATAATCTTTTGGAATACACTGTCCTCCCCTACCCCCTTTATTCAGTTAGAAACTTTTGCTTTGTATTTTCTTCAAAAAGATGTTTTCCCTGTTTCAAGTAGAAATTAATTTGACAGTTTGAAATTCTTTGTAAAATAAAAAGTCTAAAGACGTTTATATGGTACTCTATGCTGAAAGTATCTATTTTTTTATTTTAGTGTAAATAGGTTTGGGTTTTTTCCCAGCTGTCCTATGAAAATCATAGAATTATAGAATCATAGGATCACAGAATGGTGTGAGTTGGAAGGGATCTCAAAGATCATCTAGTTCCAACCCCCCTGCCATGTGCAGGGACACCTTCCATTACACAAGTTTGCCCACCTAGAGGAAGCTTCTCTACAAATCCCAATTTCTTCCCCAACTTCTATAACATTTGCATTTGAGGGCTGGGAACGTAAGGTTAGGGAGGGAGGTGATCAAGAAGCAAGAAAACAAAAAGGCAAGTATCAATAAATAATTTTCACAGAAAAATACTCTCTTGTATAAAAGTAATATTAAACCTTTCATTCATTCTTTCATTTAGCAGTCTTTTGTATTAGAAGTGATACACTGAGTGTATCATTGGCCTTCTATGATAGGATGACAGCTCTAGTGGACAAGGGAAGACCAAACGATGTCATCTACCTGGACTTGTTCAAAGAATTTGACACTGTCCGGCATGACATCGTTGTCTCTAAATTGCAGAGACATTGATTTGATGGTTGGACCACTCGCTGGATAAGAAACTGGCTGGGTGGTCACATTCAAAGAGTTGTGGTCAACAGCTCAATGTCCAAGTGGACATCGGTGACGAGTGGCATTCCTCAGGGGTCGGTACTGGGACTGGCACTGTTTAAGAGCTTTGCTAGTGACATGGAGAGTAGGATCGAGTGCACTCTCAGCAAGTTTGCGGACGACACCAAGCTGTGTGGTGCGGTAGACACACTAGAGGGAAGGGATGCCATCCAGAGGGACCTTTAGAGGCTTGAGAGGTGGGCCCGAATGAACTGCATGAAGTTCAACAAAGCCAAGTGCAAGGTCCTGCATGTGGGTCAGCACAATCGTAAGCACAACTACAGGCTGGGTGGAGAATGGATTGAGAGCAGCCCTGAGGAGAAGGACTTGGGGGTGTCGGCTGATGAAAAGCTCAACGTGAACTGGCAGTGTGCACTAGCAACCCAGAAAGCCAACCGTGTCCTGGGCTGCATCAAGAATAGTGTGGCCAGCAGGTNCCTAGCTCTGGGGTCCGTAGTACAGGAAAGACATGGAGCTGCTGGAGCAAGTTCAGAGGAGGTCCATGAAATTCATCAGAGGACTGCAGCACCTCTCCTACAAGGACAGGCTGAGGGAGTTGGGCTTGTTCAGCCTGGAGAAGAGAAGGCTCCGGGGAGACCTAATTGCAGGCCACCAGTACCTAAAGGGGGCCTACAGAAAACCTGGAGAGGGACTGTTTACAAAGGCATGTAGTGATAGGATAAGGGAGAATGAGTTTAAACTAAAAGAAGGGACATCTAAATTAGATATTAAGAAGCATTTCTTTACTGTGAGGGTGAGGCACTGGAACAGGTTGCCCAGAGAAGCTGTGGAGGTCCCATCCCTGGAACTTCAAAGACAGGTTGGATGAGACTTTGGGCAACCTGGTCCAGTGGAGGGTGTCCCTGTCCAAGGCAGGGGTATTGAAACTAGATGGTCTTTGAGGTCCCTTCCAACCTAAACCATTCCATGATTCTACAGTTCTATGAATAAGATGTGATAGTTTTGAAAACCATAACTGCGAAAATTAATGTTATCTATTTATGGATTTAAAATTTTCAAGTAAAAATTTAGCTAGAGAGTTTGTTTTGACTTGAAGACAATATTCTTAACCTTGAATTACGATCCTACTCTTACAATGACCAGAAGTCCTTTTTTTATGGTTTTATCCCTTGAAAGTTGTCTGTTGGGTGAGTAGTACAAGTGCATTTGCAGATGCTGAAAGTTGTTGATGAGATTATTCTAAAGCTAATCCATTGATTCCTTCGAAGACAAAACTCAGGAGATCTTATTCAGACTTTTTTTAACTCTTTTAGTTAGCATTTCTGTTACGCTCAGCGATCATTCCCAAATTACTGTGGCAGAGTAGATCTTTCTGCCTGTCCTTTAGATTAAAGAAAAGACAGAAGCCTAAAGCTAAAAACTCAACATGGAAAACATTAATACTAGATGTCAGGAGTTCTCCTGCCCACCTAAAGGCTCGGAAACATTTTTTTCTTGTTCATCCTGTACTCAAAATTCATTTTTCTTGTTATTTCATCAGTGTGTAAACTGTTCCTAGATCAGGATGCAGTTCTGATTTCCTCACATCGTTATATCCTTACCTCAAAATTGTGCAAGAGGTAGATGAACAAGTGACCTTCGTAACACTGAAAAAAGTTGTTTCCATTCTCAGGGTAAACCAAATTTCTTTTGTGGGTCAGCACTAATGAATGTGTCTAGCTCCACCATTAATTGCTTCCAGATTTTCAGTTGGTTTAGTATTGTTAGAAACAATTATCAAAATGCATGTAAAGTCAATTGTATTCATAATAAAGTGATTTAGAAATGATTTCTTATGTGGAACAACCACCTCCCCAGAAAAAACAAAACAACAACAACAAAAAAAACCGACACCAAGAAAACCAAAACCCCAAACCTGCTTAAATAAATGACTACTGAGCTTCTGTAGGTACTATTTTGTGAGGATGACTTTTGAAAAAATAATGGTTTGGAGGTAGCATTCTTTTCCCAAACATGCTATCTGAAAACAGAATATGTTTAAGAACACTTTCCAAATTTTTGAAACTGTGCTAGTACCCTCTTTCCCTCAGGAACTAATATAAATGACAAAGTGCTTGAGTGGCATCACAAGCTATTAAAGCTCCTTCAGAAATTTGCTTTAGAATGTTCTTATACCATGTAAACACACTAACTGACATGATTGTTTTCAGTTGTAGAACATACAAAAATCTCATTTTTTTAAGCTTAAGAAATTTACTCAAAATCCTAGATCCAGGGAATTTGGATGGTGATGTTAAAAAAGAATAATGAAATAGTGCTACGAGATTGCACAAGGATGTGGTGAATGATTAAGGAATTTCTTTTATTAGTATCAGTTAATATTATGTTAGTATTAGTACTAGTTCTTGTACTAGTACCTCTTTTTTGGTGTCCACCCCTCACCTCTGCCCCACAAAATTGCCAGTCATTTCTTCATGACCCTGAAAAAAGACCACTCCAAGGAACAATGGTTTTATACTAATTGGTATGTAAAATCTAGGTATGCCTAGGTAGTCTTCTCACAGGTACAAGCCTGTAATACTATCCCTAATACAAAGTATGCAAAACATAATCAGAAACTTATGGTGACCCCTGATATTTTTTGGTGGTGGGTTTTTGGTTTTGTTTTTTTGGTTGGTTGGTTGGTTGGTTTTTTGTTTCGTTTTTGTTTTGGTTCATTTTGTTTTAAATATATATTTCCAATTAAGAAATTACAGCACTTATTCAGGAAACTGAACATATCAGTTTAATCCTTCTTTTGGACAAAGCTGTAGGAATACAAAAATGTCATTCAAGTTCCTCATCCTCAACATGAGAGGACGTACATAGAGAGAAGCAATTTTGATACAAATATGTTTATTCATTTATGTGCAATTTCTACTATTCATAATACTAATGAGTTGTTATGGAAAAGGATCAAAGAATTCATGAAGCCAAAATGAAAACAAAAAGTGTTCTAGCCTGCAAAGGTTAGAGAATAGGCAGAAGACACAAAAAGGAAACCTCAGCTCTCCAACTCTCTCACAAGATTATTTATGTTTTTTTGACACCTAAGTTCCACCATTGATATGGATTTTAGTGGTACACACAGCTTCTGACAAAGAGATTCTAGTTCTAAAGATCTATAGTAATAATTTGTCTAAGCAGAGCATCCTTCTTGGTTTGTGTTAAGAGGCAAAAAGACTAATTTTTATGTCAATGAATTTTTCTCATTTGTTTATCATTTTATTACAAAACAATTCTAATAACAAATTGGTATTTCTGATATAAAATTCTGACAGTCAGTAAGATTTATAGAAAGTTTCATTCTGGTGAAACCTTTAATTAAAGCCAAAGAAGCAGTCTGCTTGTATTACTTACTGACTAGTCAGCTGCTTTGTTGCATGACTACCAGGCTAGCGACAGGCCCCCTAAGTGCCTGATTATTCAGCTGTTGAGCTCGGTGGGCCTTTTAGCTCTCTTTTTCTGATTTGCCACCCAGTCAGCACCAAAATGTTTTCTTCCAAATGACTGGAAATTTCATAAAGTTATATACAATATTGATATCCAGAATATCGTGTGAAAAAAAGCCCCCAAAACAGATTAATTTCCTTTTCTGGTTAGCTTTACTATATGGCACATTTTTCTAGTTACCTATTAAATTGCATTTGTACATTGCTTTGTACTGATTAAAGTGAGAATTGTTCTATAACATATACTCAGCATAAGAGGCAGAAGTCTACACATTTCGATTAGAAAACATGTATTCTTTCTGCATTGTCCCTGTGAATTTCAGCATGAACCACACTTTCTAACAGTCATAAAGTGATTTAAGTTGTTAGAACTATCTTATTAGAAATGTAAGAAGTATACTTTAGTTTGATGCTTGGTTTTTGAAAGGTAGAGGTCCTTTTGGTACAGCTGTTTTTCTGTATAATACTATTACCTAATGAAGCAAGACAAAATAGCTTTTTTATTTAAATTCTCACCCTGTAACTAATTCTTAAGCAATATAAAGGCAACATCTTTTCACTGCTTACATATTTGAGAATAAACCTATTACTGGAAGAAGTCTTACTGGACAATTGAAACAAAAATAAGGTTGTAAAACACATTTCCTAACACCTACTTTGACTAGCATATATTCTGCTTATAAGGTTTCTCTTTAATGATCACAAAAAAACCATCTGCAAAATAACCTGGAAATTTATTGTACAAGACATGAGAAAACTTCACCCTAGCCATTTAAATATGCTCATGGCAAAAGACTAGTTGCATTTTTAAAATTGGTAGTATATAGTTCAGTTTACTTATCAAATCAATTACTCTTTAACACATTACCCTTGACAGCTATGGGCTAAGGTTATTCTAACTAAGCACATGCTGGTATAGGCTGAGTTCTAACTAAATTCACAGCTCCTAAAATCTGATCTTTACAGTTCATGATTTCTATGGGATCATTCCCAAAACGTAGATTTGCAAGCTGACAGAATTTGTAATGGCAACTGGCAGAAAATGATTGCTTATTCTGCTCATATAACTGCCCCTTTTCTCACATCAGTTTATCTTCTCATCAAACCATAAAGCTGTTCACCATTACCATAATGCCTTGGCAGTCCAACCTACTTCCGTGCCAGCTACTGTTCCAAGTATAGCTACTGTATCATCTACAATATTTTCCTAAAATTCAAAGAAAAACTCCATATCTACCATAAAGGAAATGCAGCTGTCTCATCTTTTTTTATAGTTCAAAAAAATGTGTATCTCCCCCAAAAAAACTGTACAGAATCCTGCATAGCAAATTTAAGTCACCAGTAGGCTTCCCTTCTGCAGTTGTCTTCAATAAACTCTTAGAGGCACTCATGGAGAATATTCAGATCATTGGTTGTGAACCAGAGTTTGACAGTATCTCACCACTATGCATAGTCAACAACATTCAAAGTCTGTTATCTAAGTGCTTACTGAAATAATGCACTCTTGTTGCTAATCAAGGGAATTGTAAAAGCGCAAGGCTATGCATGTAGATGTGTCAGTGAAGTTCCCATCTTTGCACCTTATTTGGTTTGAGATTGGGTAAATCACAGATTACAGAAGGAATAAGGCACTAACTTTTGAGAATCAAAATTTTATTATTCTTGCACTTCATTACAACTTCGTACTTCCATCCTCTTCTTTTCTGCACTATTTAAGAGGCAATTAAAAAAAAAATCACTCTGCTTTAGGATAACTCTCATCCAGTGAAGTCAATTAGAATTTTTCTTCTCCCTCAAAAATCTAGCATGTAATTCCCACTTTATGTCGCAAAGTGGAATTCAGGGTGGGCTTGTTTGGTTTTTTTAATACCATAATGCACATATCCCATTTCTTCCAGAGACATACAGACATACAACAAAGTCCTGTACAGTTCCTTTAACATTTGAAATGCACACTGCCAGCTAGCTATAATCTTGACAAGTAAGTTAAAAATCCCTGTCTTTTTCATGCACCAAACTAGACTTCATTAATAAAAATCTTCTAAAACTATAGTTCTTACGAACAAATTGTAACAGGAAGAACTGTCTTTTTCTTTAAAGCCAGGTGACAAATAAATGAGGATTAGTAGAAGACACAAATGATAAGACAAAAATGCTTGATTTTGTGCAAATTTCACAAGTATGGTATTCTTCATTCTTACAGAAATGATAGTCAAACTATTTAACAACTACTGTCACACAGCTGTTTTCTTTTTCATTCATTGCTTATCTGCAATGATTGTCATCTTGTTAAGAAGTGGCTCAGAAGCTTACTCTGGATTAGTCAGACAAAATACAGTGCATAATACACAAATAAAAGAATTTAGACATCATAAAGCTACGAAGAGAGACAAAAGATGCCCAGATTGCAAAGGTCCGGTCAAAGCTCGAAGCAGATCAGTCAACAAATGTGCACATTGGAACTGGTTGCCCAGAGAAGTTTTGAATGCCCCATCCCTGGAAGAGTTCAAGGCCAGGTTGGATGGGGCTTTGGGCAATCTGGTCTAGTAGAGGGTGTACCTGCCTATAGCAGGGGTGTCCGAACTAGATGATCTTTATGGTCCCTTCCAACTTGTGAGTCTATGATAGCATGATTCTATGATTCCAAGTAAGGGGTAGGAGATAAAAAAGAGACAAATTCACAGTCTTCATTCTATTTAAGTGCTCAATTCTATTTTACTATGTTCGAATCTGTATGGAATGGTAGCAGAATTTAAGCTTTGTGTGTCACTTATTTGTTTGGAGCAGAAAATAATGACACCGAATCAGGTGAAATTGATTAGTGAAATTGATTTATTTGCAAAACAGGTGCATTTTGATTTTGAAGAAAGATTATTATCAAGTAACAAGCATGACAGCCCTGTTAATGCAAGCCTTAGTTTAGGCATTAAACATGTCCAAAAAAGTTGAAATAGGAAAAGTATTTTTGTTAGAAAAATATATAGAAAGTATTTCCCACAAAACTTTTTCATGAAGCATATATTTCCTACAATTCCTCATAAGTCAGGAGACTCACAGAAATGGAATTGATTAAAAAAAAAGGAATTTTAGGTCAATATCACCTCTATAAGTACTGCTGAAACCCATTCTATTACTACTGCAGCCTTAGGTTAACATAGACTTATACTTTAGCATGACTAGGTCCATACATAGATTTTATCACTTATGCATATTCACTACAAAATCTTAAGTGCTGGTTTTGGTGCTAACTGCAGTTGTGTGCAATCTTTCTCATTGGTATTATTTGCTTGTTGAAATAAAACTGCTATATTAAAAGCTTTGATTAAAAAATAGGGCAAAGTATCATATATTTTGATAAGGCCAGTTTACATTATCCATGTACACGTACATGCTAGTGGGGTTTAATACATACACAGCATAATACAAACACTACAAAAGATGGTAGCCTCCTGCCCCCTTGAAAAGAATGGAAAGACCTACCCAATAAAACATCAGGTGATGAGTGACTTACCTGTTTTGGTTAAATTTTGGTTAAATTAGGGAGCTGGTGTATTAAACGAATGTGAATTATCAATCACTTACAGCTTATTGTGTTTCCTATACTTGTATACAATATATATTCATTAACAAAGATTTCTGGCATCCTTTCCTTTGTTGTCCATGATTGCCTTGATCCCATAAAACAACAACTCTTGTAACAAGCTTCATAATAAACATATTTTGTAAAAAGATCCACCCCACAATGTAAATATAAGGACATTCATTTGTGGATACAAGACCAAAACTCAGGTCTCTGATTTAATAAATCCAAGTCTGTTTAGAAAGAACCAGATTCACACTAAAGAAGCAAAACTGAAACTAAATGCACGTTTAACACATTGCTTGATTTGAAAAATCCTGAAGGCCTTCCATTACCTAAAGGGGACCTACAGGAAAGCTGGCGAGGGACTGTTTATTAGGGAGTGCAGTGACAGGACAAGGGGGAATGGGTTTAAACTAAAAGAGGGGGGATTTAGGTTGGACATTAGGAAGTAATTCTTTACTGTGAGGGTGGTGAGGCACTGGAACAGGTTGCCCAGAGAAGTTGTGGAGGCCCCATCCCTGGAAGTCTTCAAGGTCAGGTTGGACGGGGCTTTGGGCAATCTGATCTAGTGTAGGGTCTCCCTGCCCATGGCGGCAGATGCGGTTGGAACTAGATGATCCTTGTGGTCCCTTCCAATGCAAACCATTCTATGATTTAATCACTAAGTTACCATTTCCCTCTAGTTCCATCAACTCAGTAGACATTTACATTGGGGTTCAGACATCAACCTAACTACTAACCTAGTCTAGCACTAAACAAGTTTTTTGTATGGCTAGACCTATCAATATCCATTGTTTCCAGTTCTGGTGATGAGATTAATGGGTCTTAATGGCAGTAATTATGAATGACTATTGCATGATAACTGTGGGTACTGGCCTTTTTTTTTTTTCCCCCCACACTTTTTTTTTTCTTCCTGGAACTTGTCTATTCAAATTATATTTAATCATTTCAGAACAAGGACACTGCGACATATACGGTCAAACAGTCAAAAAAGCTCTCTTCTATCTCTTACAAATCTATTTCTGTCAAAACTGAGAACTCAAGATTTTAATTTTGTTGAAGATATCAAGTAAATGTTACATGTTAATGGATATTTTCAGTTATCTTTGGATAAGAACATAGGTCAACAAGATCAATGATTGTCTGAAAACTGTTCTCTTGTGAAAGTATTTCCAATATAAATATTCAAGCAACATGAAAGCATTTTCAGAGCTGTGGATATCCTAGAATTTTAGTTGCAGTTTACATTTATGCAGCATTAACATAGATAATAATGGTATATCTGTATCACAGGAAAAGATTTAATGAGAAATCATTGTGAGACAAGCTATAGAAAGTTTATGTAAGTGGAATTTTTCATTTAATTTCATATGTGAAACATAAGCTGGAGGTAGGTGTCAGGGCTGCTCTTGTGCGTGCATCTAGTACACTGGAGTCATTAGTGCCTTGGATGATTCAGGAATTAACCATCTAGTGAAATAACAGCCTGACTTGAGAAAATAGACTAACTTGAAAGGTAATTACAATATCAAATTATGCAGTTTCTGAGTTGAGTCTTCAAATGATGAAAACAAGAAACAAAACTGTAAGAGAAAGATTAGCATATAAATAAAGAAAACAAAAGAGGAAGGGAATTGAGTTAATCTTCTGCATTGTCATAGTTCAATGTCCAGTCACACCAAATGACAAAATATGTCTTTCAGTGGAGAAAGTAAGCAGTATTAATTCAGTCCTGAAGGAGTAAAGACAAAGACTTCCCTCCCTATAGCCAGCAAAGTCAAATATGCAGTAGAAAAGTAAAGGAAAAGTGTCCGAAAGAAAAGTGTCTAACATTCTAGTAGCAGTTTCAGGGTAATATATCACTGAAATTTTAAGTGGTTACAAAGGCACAAGTCAGTGCAAGATCAGGTTCCTAAGGTTAGCTCCTGTAAAACTGACTGTAGCAGGACTAAGCATTTTATTTAACTGAGAATCAGAACACTGACAAGTTTGAGGCTAGATATAGCCTTGATTGTTGTTTTTGTATCCCAGAACTGCAGCCAAATGACTGACAAAAAGCTACATTTATTTTTAGAACAGTAATTTACCATTCTTCAAATTTAGCCTAATCAGCTATTTTGAACTAAACTAAGATTTTAGGTAGAAACTCAACTATAATCACTTATTTCTGATTTATAAAACAAAAAAAATATGTAAACTTAAATAAGCCAATGTGTAAGAAGAGGAAAAAAGGCCTACAATATGTCACCTTGAAAAAAAAAACAAAAAACCAACTTGTCCTGGAAAGTACTGTAACAAACTATTGATTCATTTTAGAGTTATTCGGCTGTAGGGATAAAAATAATTCATACCATGACTCTTTTTGTCAAGTTCATTACGATGTCTGGAAGACTGGAAAAAAAGTCTTTGTTTTAAAAATGTCAGTGTTGAAATATATGAAAGCCCTGTCATGCATTTGCAATGTTGGAAAAAGTTCAATTTTGAAGTAAAGTTACTGTCACATAAAGCAAGTCTATGAGAAACCACTGTATGATCATTAAGGACTGAATAAAGGTCTGACTGATGATTAATGAAAGTTTGTAGTACTGTGGATATGAAATGTTGAAAAGTGCCAACATTAAGAAATACTTTTTAACTTCAGAAGTAGATTGCAGCTTATAAAGCCAGATGTTCATATGTCAAAGATTTTCCAATTAATCTATTGACTTGACAAAATAATGAAGCATGATGAAAGGTAAAAGGAGACTTCCAAACACACATACTCTGAAATATTAGTCTATGATGCAAGTAATATGTTGTTTGTTACACAAGTAATAAACATAACACTGATGGACAGTGTTACTGTCCCAACTGCCTCAAGAACTAGTATATATGTTGATAGATGTCAGGGACTTGAAAGGAGTCATTATTCATAAATGTGATGCAATTACCTCATATGCAAAGTGACCTCACACAACTAAATTTTCCTGAGCAGAATATAGAAGCAATATAAATACATATTAACTTCATTTGGTCTACACATGATGGTTTACTTTTGCATCTTTCTACAAAATAAGCTCTGCCAAGTTGCATAGATTCTTGGTGCAACTGACGAGACCGAGCCATGGTCAGGGCAGTCAGCAAGGAGCAGAGACAGACAGATTTGAATGCATCACTGAGAAGATACAGCCCCAGCTTGAGTAGACTGTGCAGGTGAGGCCTCCCCCAAAGGGACTCATCCTGGTGGCCCAGAAGCTATGATAAGATGGACACCAAAGAGCTGTCACAGGATTTTTTTTCCTGCATATGCTAAAGCAAACCTGGGGGATACTGTCTCTTTCAAGAACCTCAAATATCTGAGGACCTTCACTGGTGACCTGAGGACCCTGGAAAGGTCAAGGCCAAGTGCCGAGTCCTGAAGTTTGCTTTGCCTGAACAAGCCCAGGCAGCACTACAGGCTTGGAGAAGGGTGGCTGGAAAGATGCCAGGAGGAAAAGGACCTGGAGATGATGGTTGACAGCTCCCTGGGAGGGGGCATAGCCAGGACAGCTGACCCAAACTAGCCAAAGTGATATTCCATACCATATGATGTCATGCTCTATATATAAGCTGGGGGGAGTTAGGCAGGGAGTGGCAATTGCTGCTCAGTGACGCAATGGGCATCGCTCAGCGGGTGGTGAATAATTACATTGTGCATCACTTGTTTTGTATATTCCATTATTCTAATTTTCTCTTCCTTTGCTGTCCTATTAAACTGTCTTTACCTCAACCCACGAGTTTTACCTTATTTTCCATTCACCTTCCCATCCCACCATGGTGTGCAGGGGGAGTGAGCAAGTGACTGCGTGGTGCCAGCTGGGGTTGAACCACAAGAACCAAACAGAAGGGGAAAATGTTTATTATGAGTAATCAGTATCCTGAGGTTATCCCTGGAAAGATGTTAACGATAAAATTCACAGAATCACAGAATCACAGAATCGTAGAGGTTGGAAGGGACCTTGAAAGATCATCTAGTCCAACCCCCCTGCCAAGGCAGGACCACCTAGAGCACATACCTCAGGAACGTGTCCAGTCGGGTTTTGAATGTCTCCAGAGAAGAAGACTCCACAACCTCTCTGGGCAGCCTGTTCCAGTGCTCTGTCACCCTCACAGTGAAAAAGTTTTTCCTTACGTTAACCCGGAACCTCCTATGCTCCAGTTCGCACCCATTGCCCCTTGTCCTATAGCTTAATGACACTGAGAAGAGCCTGGCTCCATCTTCCCAACACTCACCCTTAACCTATTTATAAACATTGATGAGGTCACCCCTCAGCCTCCTCTTCTCCAAGCTGAAGAGACCCAGCTCCCTCAGCCTTTCCTCATAAGGGAGATGTTCCACTCCCTTGATCATCTTAGTGGCAAAATGAGGCACAAAATGAGGCAAAATGAGGCATTATCTTAGTAATGAGGCAAAAGTGATATTTACTGGGCTACCAGTAGATATCAGTATTAGATTCACACTAAAGAAACATGGAGGCATAGGAAATAGGAAGGAAACTGCACTTCTCCCTGCAGCTAATTCTCATTTAACTTCTCAGCCTAATCCTTAGTACGTCATGTAACTACATTATTTAAAATGAAAAGCGCATATAGATATGCAATATTCAAACTGGTAAAAGAATTTTATTACATTTTCTGTACAGCATAAAGGGAAAGTGGTGTGCAACTCTGGCTGGAGATGAAGTTTAAAATATAAGTCAAATTACTCCCACTCTGCAGCAAAATTAGGGACCCCATGGGTCTTATTAGAAAAAGTACTTCTTGAATCTGAAAGTTTTCCTGAGTATCTGCCATTCTAGTTACTCTTAGTCAGATATTAAATCCAAATGCAAATGTATCTTAAAAGAGCTGTTCTTTAATATTAGAATAAAAATTCAAAATGTTGTCTGGTTAGGCCTGAGTCATTTATGTTATTTCATCTTTTTTAAGGGTGATAATAAGACAGTGCAAGTCCTGAAATGCCTTTAAAGGACAACCGATCAACACAAAGTACGAGGATAAAAATTAAGCAGCTTGACTCAAAATATAGGTGATCTTTTTCTGAGAGTTCACTCCTTCCTATTTCCTATTTCCTGCTTCTGAAAATGTATCAAGGTAGATACTGAAATCTGTCAGAAAAAGGCTACTCTTACTGCATGATTTAAGTATAATTGCTGTCAAAGAATCCATGTAGATTACCCACAAAACCATGCACCTCAATTAGTTTCCACCTTATTTTTTTGTGAATTAATGTTTTGCTCAGCTACATTTTGTGCAACAACTTCCTTCTACATCTTAAACATCTGGTCTCCTTCTAGTTCTACTGATTTTATCACATAAGACATTTACATTTAAAAATTGCTTACACTTATCTGTACTGACTTTCTTCTCTTTTGCAATATATCTGTAAGATAATAAATTTTTTACTTGATAATGTTATAGAATTTTCAGCTCAGAGTGCTTGGCAAATATCAGGAAACTGTACCATCTTTTATTCCATTAAAAAAATTTCCAAAGCAAAAAGAGACAACGTGTTGTTCTCCACAACAAAAATCTAAGACAAAACTGGAAACCACCAGGGCCACAGTGACACCTTCTTGGCCCTGACTAGCCCTGCCTGGGAACCCTGATGACACTCTGCCTTTGGGCCAGGAACCCCATTCCAGTTCAGCCTAAGCCCGTCCCAACTCTGTCTTTGGCCAACTCCTTTAGACTGGGCTTCTAGAGTGACTCTGGACCTGGCTCATCACTTTACCATGTTGAGGGATACCAATTGACCCAGTTATCTATGCTGCCGGCTCTGACCCCTGCGTTCAGTCCCTGCAGGACTGCACATCATCGGTGAGCACATGGCCTGTGTGGGGTCACTCTTGGCTCCCAGATGTCTCCTCCCTGCTCTTGCTACTGTCAGACAGAAATAGAGTTCACACCTCCCAATTTAACTGCTTTAATCATTAAAATGGCACTATTTTTCTTTGATAAATTATCTCATTTAAACAACACTATGAGTTTGCTGTTGTTTTGTGTACTTGATTATACTTCTCATCCTATTTGTAATATTCATATTTAAATGTTCTTCACCTGCAGTAAGGGAAATCTTTCTTGTTTCTTTTATATGAAGGATTTTTAAGATGTTATGCTAAAATTAAGATGTAGACATCATACACCTCCATCTTTGTTACTCCATAGAGATATAACTGACAGAAAGTCTTTAAAACCAAGGACTAAATCTTTGACATTATCTGTGAGTAGAGTAGAATAGAATAGAA
>VWZZ01004375.1:0-31105 GCA_013399095.1 Psophia crepitans
CTGAGGTCAAGCAAAAGCTCCCCGTTCTTTTCCTAGAATTTCAAAATGCTTGTACATCAACTTCCCAATTAGGTATTTTTAATCCTGATGCTTTCTTAATATGGAAGGCTTAGTTTTAGAAATTTAAGCCTTATTTTCATCCACATATATGGTGAGAATTTTACTTTGTGCCACCATGAATGTTTGATTACATGATCTACCTCGTCTGCACAGCCTCAAGGGAGCTTGGAGAGGCAATGGTGGGAGGGGAAGCACAGAGTGCTCTGAGGGGCTGCTCCCAGGCCCATCACTGGAGCCAGCCCAGAGGAGCACGGGTGGGACCCTGAATCAAGTACCGCAAAGGAGCACCCTGTCCAGTCCCCTGCCAGGGCAGTCCCAGCAGAGCCTCTGCCCAGTATCACAGGGGATCACAGGGCAGTTCTGTCAGACTGATGGGATTGCTGCCCACTGCTGAGACACATGGGCTGCAGGGAAAACCAGTTTGGGATCCCACAGGAGTTATTACGGACTTTAGAGGAGGAACCAAAAATGGGGCAAAGGCGGAGTTTAGGGGATTTGCAGAGGAACAAGTGTGGAAATATAGAGGGGTAAGGGAAGGAAAAGGGCCAGCTGTGTGTAGGCAGTTGGCTGGTCAGTGCTCTTGCCTGACCATGCCCTGTACCTGCTCAGGGCTGTCTGTCCTGCTCCTAATGAAATTCCTTTCTGGCTCTGTCCTGGGTAAGGGTTCTCTGGTTGGTGTGAGAGCAGCCGCAGGGTCTCTGTGTCTGTGGGGCATTGACTGGAGCATGTGTCAATGTGTGAGTGTGATGGCCAGCAAAGATCAACCTGGAGAAGCTGGTGAAGTGGGCTGAGAGTGAGGAAGCCTGTGGGGTCCCTGAGGGCAGCTCTGGGTGTGAGTGCCTGTGACTATAGGGGTGAGAAGGTCACTATAGGACTATAGGGGAGGGTCAGCTGTGGGACCAGGGGAGTCCCGACTGACTGTGTACCTGTGACAGTCTGTACTGGCAACTGAAGCCAGGCTGTGGCCTGAGGGGCTTGTGTGCTGGGAGACTGGGACCGAGGGGACAGCTACTGGGAGGGCCAGCTGCTGGAGGAGTCCACCTCATATGCCTGTATGTATGTTCTTGCAGGTGGACTTGAATCCTACCCTGCCAGAGAGGGGAGCAGGATGGAGCATCTGTTGCTGTCTGTGTTTGTGTGAGTTCTGAGTGTTTCTTGCAGCATATATGTGCGTGCTGTGAATTTGTGCCTGATGGGAGTGCATCTTCTCCTGCTCTCCTTCTGGCACCTGGGGATGTTTAGCAGCAGCAGCCTCGCCTCTCTTGGGCTGTTGGATCTGCTATGGTATGTTTTCCTCTATGTCGTGGTTCAGCCCCAGCCGGCAGCCGAGCACCCCGCAGCCGCTCTCTCACTGCCTCGTCAGCAAAACAAGGGGTAGAATGAGGCAACAAAAGGGCAAACGGCCTCGAGTTGAGATAACGATCGTTTATGGGCCGACAGAGGGAGAGGGAAACGACAATAGGGCTGCAGTAGTTATCCCGGGATGTAAACAATCGCAGTAACAGACGGAGTACTTTACCGGCCGACCTGACAGACCAGACCCACAGCGAGACGGTCCCGGAGCAGCACCGGGCCCTTTATAGGGGCATGATGTCACGTGGTGTGGAATAGCGGCAGCTCGGCTCAGCTCACCTGGCCCGGGCCTGAGCATTAACCCCGGCCTGGCCAGAGCCAGGACACTCTAGCAGTGAAGAGGCAAGCATTTAAGTATCTATGGTGCACACTTTTTATTCAAAGGTTAATTATCTTTTTAGGTATATTGTAAAAATGTTAGGGAAAAAATGCTTCCTTATTATTTTTTACCAAATCAGTCTTACATTAAAAAAAATGAATAGTTCTCTCCTAAAACCCTTCAGAAAATACTGAAGCAAACTGTAAAATTGAAAGCCAGAGAGGTAAGTGTATGTACAGCTATGCCTCTAGTGACTTGTGGTTTAGTGCCTTCCCCAGGTAGAGGTGGCATCTGAATGTTGAATAGCGCTCAATTGACTTTTCTTTGATGAATCTATATAATGTCTGTTGAATTCACATGTACTTGCCCATGTCAAGTTCTGTAACTTTACTGCATTATGTGAAGGAGTGTTTCTTTGGTTCTGACCTTGCTGGTTTCATTTCATAGGCCTTAGTCCAGGGACAGGCAAAATAATTTTTGCAGTCAAGATTTCATAGATATTTTTTTATTGCTTGCCCATAAAATTTTCCTGGCTCTGACTATTTGTATTTATATTAAAACTACTTCTGGCTAAACAGTTCGGTGTAGTTTCTTTTCACTTGTGATCATTTGCTTGATTGTAGAACTAAGCTGTTCCCTTTCCCACTGCTCTCCAAAAGGCCGACGGACTCAATGTCTGCTGTTTGTACCACTGATGCTCCCCTGAGTCCCACTGACTGGATCTGATTCAGTGGAAGATTTCATCTAACGTTCCGTGGGTCCCCAGGATGTGAACTGGAGCTGACTGTCAGCCTCGTGAAGGCTGCAGAGACTGGCTACTGAAACCATCACTGCTCGGTTGGGAGCATCTGTGTTCTTCATCTGGATAGGCATTTTATACACTGTATGATGGGATGCCACCCATCACGTGCTGGAGATGTTGGGTTGTTTACTAAGGGAATGATGGGGATGTACAGCCCATGGGTGGTTCAGGGGAGTCTTTATGGCCAGCTGTTGCTGACAGGTGAGGTATCACCAAAATGGGAGGGAAAGACGGATGGAACGTATGTATCCAGAAATACACCACTCATCTATTTTGATATTGACTTAGATGCATTGCAGATATTTAGTAACATGAAGTAACTGATATCTCACCAAATGTAGTATGTGGGTGATATGCAGTATATACGACTCAAATCTAGTTCTGTAATTTTCAGTTGATCTTGTACAAGATCTCAACTTTACTGTGGGGTCAATGCTGATTCTGGTTTGAGGATTTCAGCCTTTATGGTTTAGTAAAACTTAAATACCAAGCCAAATTAGAAGCATGGAATCATTGGGTTGGAAAAGACCTTTAAGATCATCAGGTCCAACTGTTAACCCAGTGCTGTGCAGCCCACCACTAAACCATGTCCCCAAGCACCACATCTATGCGTCTTTTAAACATCTCCCAGAATGATGACTCCACCACTTCTCTGGGCAGCCTGTTCCAGTGCTTGACAACCCTTTGGGTGAAGAAATCTTTCCTAATATCCAATCTAAACCTTCCCTGGCACAGCTTGAGGCTGTTTCCTCTCATCCCATCAGTTGTTACTTGGGAGAAAAGACCAACACCCACCTGGTTACAGCCTCCTTTCAGGGAGTTGCAGAGAGCGATCGGGTCTCCTCTCAGCCTCCTCTTCTCCAGAACCCAGTTCCCTCAGCTGCTCCTCATCAGACTTGTGCTCCAGACCCTTCACCAGTTTTGTTGCTGTTCTCTGGACACGCACCAGAGCCTCAATGTCTTTCTTGTAGTGTGGGGCCCAAAACTGAACCCAGCCCTCGAGGTTTGGCCTCACCAGAGCCCAGAACAGGGGGACGGTCACTGCCCTGGTCCTGCTGGCCACACCATTCCTGATACAAGCCAGGATGGCATTGGTCTTCGTGGTTACCTGGGCACACTGCCGGCTCATGTTCAGCCGCTGTCAGCCAGCACCCTAGGTCTTTTTCCTCCAGGCAGCTTTCCAGCCACCCTGCCCCCAGCCTGTAGCATTGCCTGGGGTTGTTGTGACCCAAGTGCAGGACTCGGCACTTAAACCACATTTTTTCTTCAAGTAATATTAATTTGTCTTGTTTCAGGTGCACAAAGGATGCAATCACTTTTGGTGGCTGTAAGCAAGGACTCTTTCTGAATTCTGAAATCCCAACTCCTTGGTCAAAACAATGACTCTTGCCTGTTTTCTCTGGCTCAAATACATATTGCTGCCTTGGCAGAAAATACCTTGGACCATCTCTGTAACCCATGTTCCTTTCTGGATACAGCTCCATCTCTTTACTCATGTGAAGTCCTGTCCTCATGTAGTTTGGTGTTTTCTACCTCCAGTCTTCTCTGAACATTGGTGTTAATGTGTTACCATGTAGTCTTGTGAAACACACCACCTCGTGGGGTTGGCTTGACAAGGGTAATGCATGAGCTCTCAGGTGTTTTAGATCATCTGCAATGCATTTCCTAAAATCACCTAAAGTAGGGCACAGACTGGGAGTGCTTGGGTGCTTGCGAACGGTTTGCTTCTGACAACCCTTGAAGCTGGAGCAGTCTCAGTGGGCCCTGTGCCTTCTGCAGCGAAGGTACAAGTGGAACGATTTGTTCCTGGCTGCAGATGGGATACAGCAAAGTGCTCCTGTCTCAGCTGCCTTTGTAGGTCATGGTGGTTGGGGTTCAGCACTGCTGTATTTTGGGAAGTCACTGTGGTTAGTACCATGGTGTCCTGCAGTTCTGGCCGTTAGGGAAAGGGGATCCCTTGGCTTTCCTGGTGTGCTGGGTGCCTGGTGTTTTCTGGGGTATCTGCTGATGGGCTGCAGCATTGTACACTCTGTGGATCAGCCCTGCATGTAGCCATACAACTGTGAAATGTTTCCTTGCAGCAGTCACTCTGACTGGAGAGGGAAGTGAAAAGAAAGTCAGACCAACATATAGGCCCCATGAGAGCATGCTCATGCTATAGTGGTGGTTCTCTAAATGGAGTGAGAGAGTTTCTTTGCTCTGGCAATTGTTGCTCACCCCTGCTATCTCCTGTCCCCCCGCCATCTCCCCCTTTGTCCAGATTCCCTCTGGATCCTGTATTTTAGTCCCGTGAAGCCAAGGACAGAGCATTGTCTCTGGCATAATGTTTGGCCTGCCACAGAAGCAAGTAAGAAGATGATAAATGAAGAATCGTTTGGCAGTCCCTTCTCAACTTTCCAGAGATGCCTGTCTGGAGGGCAGCTTTCCTTAGGTCATCCCTGCATGTTGCTTGCAGGAACAAAGGAGGGCGTGATTTTAACCATGTGTGCCCAAGCAGCAGAGGCAAGTCAGCAGCACTGCTCATAAAGCAGCCCTGGCCTCTGCCACATTTCAGACGCTTCCTGCTAGGACTTGTGGCTCCTGTACCAGACTTCTGTCTTCCTTTTGTCTTGCTGCCTAAGGGCAGTGAGCTTCAGGGTCTGCTCTTGTTCTCCTGCCTCTTAAAACCACCAGGAAGCATTTCCTTACTTTCGCTTGTGTTACACTTCTGTCAGACGGAATGTGTAAAAATAAAAACTCTGCAATTCCGAAGCTTGTCTTGTTTAATTTTCTTCTAAAATGTAATCTTATTTTTACTGTCAAATACACGTTGGTAGTGAAAGATAAATGATGTCACCTAGTATTGATATTCCTATTTCTTATTTTTAAAAGTGCCAAACTCAAATTCTTCTGTTTTATTACATAACTTTATTTATAGAGAGATAAGGGAGACCATGACACAGTACTTAATTAAATCTCATGGTGCTTATTTCAGGCATTCAGGCATCATAGCCTCAATGCTGCCAAGTTAGGGGATTTTTGACACTGCAGTAAGGCTGGACCCTCACCATTGCTGGAAGGGATAAAGTGTAATTTATTTCTTGCTTCTTTTTAAAATACACAGGAACCAATTACAGTTGGAGGCAACAGATTTTTGCAAGTAGAAGGTTCAGCTTTTCATTGTTTAGGTAAAACTGGTTCTTTGCAAGCCTGTTCCATTTGGAAAGGGGCAAGGTTCTTTGTCCAGTGGACTAGGTGGTGAAATCTTTGTTCAGCCAGAACCTGTGAAGTGTATGTTGTACGCCTTAGAGATGGAGGAGGTGGTGAATGCAGCTGCCTCTCAGCTGGGGAACAGCAGCTGCTCTTACAGCCTCTGGCAGCTGAGGCAGGCAGGGGCTGTCTCATGAGTTTTTTTTGTGACCTAATGGTTTTAGTCTTCGTGGTTTTATGTTAGTTTGCTACCTCTTCTGGCACAAATTCAGATCTCTTTGCCTGCTACACTACTGGTTCCTTAATTTTGGGGGCTTCTGTCTGATGTGGTGCGGAGTGGGAGCAAGCTGGGGGTATTGTGCAGGGAGCTCACACAAAGCATGCATTAACTTCGCTTCCTAGTGAGAAACTTAATCTCATGCTGCTTGCAGAATAACTCCTGAACTAGTTCAAAAGATGTGTATCCTTTATAAAAGAGGGTCAAGAAACCTTCCACTTTCCCTTGACCTGTTGATGGTGACAATCCAAGGGTGGGGAACACTCAGCTAAGTTGAGCTGAGCTGCTACCGGAAGCTCATGGATCTTTCTAATTCTATGTCTGCCTGCTTATACATGCAAGTGTGTAAATCCATCAGTGACCTTCTGTGTATAGCCTGGCTTTTTGACCTTTACCGGCATGGTCTTACAGCCGTACGTGTCTTGAAGGTGGTAGTCCCCCGCCTGCCCTGCCTCCCTTACAGCCTTTTGCCCTGCAGCAGAAGAGAGGGAAGAGCTTGGAGCGGCTGCAGGTGGAGGGAGCCTTTGTGACCACATTACTGGAAAGCGGCAAAATAATTTGCTCTCTAAGACTTAATTTTGAAGTTTTAGAAAGCAGGCATTCTTTATTACAGCGCTGGGTGCATGGAGGAGAGCTCCACCTAACGTGCACACCTGAAGACAAGAAGTACTATGTATTTGTACTACGTTATATACATATTAATGATATTTCTGAGTAATGCTTATCATATTCATGAATTTTCTGGGAACTCATTATCAGATGCTAATGTCCCTCGTGCGTGCTTGTTGACGCCTCCAGGTGGTCATTGGGGGCCTTCAGATGAAGGCTTATACTCTTCTTCACTGTGTGCATTCACTGACCTCTGCTGCTGCGCAAACTCAGTCCTGGAGTCACGTCTACCACGTCCTTCCAGGCTGGTTTTGTACTCCTCTTGTAACTTTCTTATTTTTATGGTTCCACGCATCTGCTCTTCCAAGGCCAAGCCATCTAAAATGAAATTATTCCCCACCTTCTTATTTTACAACTATTCTGACTATTTTCTAAGTTATAATAGTTTTCTGTTTGTTTGGTTACATCTATTGGGCAGTGGCTCTGACTGCTTGAACTGATTGAGCATTTCGATATTCACCACACGCTGTGTTTGTTCCATCCGTGCAGTCTTAGGAGTTGCTCTGTGTGTTTCTGAGGTTTTTCTTTTTCTGCTGATCCTTCCAAGTAAGTAGTTAATCTGTGTTCATCTGGGTCGGCAAAACAGCAAAGTAATTAATAATCTACATCAACAGCTGTGCCTGTTTTCCTCTGAATGAATGGGTGTATTTGGCAGCCACTGTCTCTGGCCTGAGCAAAGTTGTTGCATAAAGTGAAACACCTGTGAAGAGCCTGAAATACAAACATTACTTCTGAGCAAACTTTTCTTTACTCATCACAGGTGACTATGGGAAGCTTTGTATGTAATCCACTTGCATAGCTTGTGACTGTGCAGGTGCACAAATGCAGCATATGGTTTGTTCACAAGGTGTGCATTTGAGGACAGAATTTCTAAACTGTCAGACTCACATTTGATCCCTCTTTAAGTGTATAATACTTTCTCTGTGATGTTTTATTTTAGCTACTTTGCACTCTTTTTGTGTCACATGGTACTGTGGTATCGCCACTGAAAAGTAAATGTGAACACAAAAATGTGTGTGTATGCCGCATACGTATAGCCTTTCTGTTCCCCAGATGTTATACTTTGCTGATTGGTCTGTACAAAAAGTAGAGATATCACTGAAAGTCACTGATTTGGTCTTAAGGTGAATCTACTAAGATCTGACTTATGTTCTGTTAATGGGAATGTAAGCAAAAAACATCCCTAAGTGTTTAGTTACGATTGCTGAGTAGTGCATTGTTTTGTCTAAAGCTTCCTGTAACTTCCTTATGGGCCAGGAAGGTTCATAAGGAATAGCAAGTACAGAGACAGCAAACTCTTCTATCTCTCTACCATTTTATATATTTTGTGGGAAAAACAGAAGAATTTCACTGCATTCCAGCTGATAAACTATAGTGAATAAGAAAATGTATTGCATTTCTGTTTTGGGTTTGTGTGGCAAGGTTTTGGCAGCGGGGAGGGGCACATGGGTGGCAGCTTCTGCAAGAAGCTGCTGGAAGCTTCCCCTGTGTCCTACAGAGCCAATGCCAGCCATCTCTGAGACGGACCTGCCGCTGACCAAGGCCGAGCCCATCAGCGGTGGTGGTAATGCCTCTGGGATAGTTAAGTGTTAAGAAGCAGGGGTGGACACGACCCAAACATCTTAGAAACCGTTCTTGCAGAGGAGTGAAAAGATGTGAAAGGAACAGCTCTGCAGACACCAAGGTCAGTGCAGAAGGAGGGGGAGGAGGTGCTCCAGGCACCAGAGCAAAGGTTCCCCTGCAGCCTGTGGAGAAGACCATGGTGAGGCAGGCTGTCCCCCTGCAGCCAGTGGAGATTGATGGTGGAGCAGATAGCCACCTGAAGCCCGTGGAGGGACCCCATGCTGGAGCAGGGGAAGAGCTTGAGGAGGAAGGAGTGGCAAAGACAATGTGTGATGAACTGACCACAACCCCCATTTCCCGTCCCTGTGTGCCACATGGGGGTAGGAGAGAAAGAAAGTAGGGTTACCCCCACCACAACTTCTGATAGCTAAAGTTAGCAGTTTGAGATAAGAGCTAACCACTCGTTCCAGTGCAGAAGTGTCTCCCTTCTTTTCCATTAACTCTCTTTTCTATGTTTCTCTGTGAAAAGCAGATACTTGACAATTCTGCACAGTAGCTGAGGAGCTCTGCAGAAGGTAATTTGCAGAAGGTGAAGCTGGATTAAATGAGACGAGAATTAAAGTTCTAACTTTTTAGTGGGAAGTTATCTAGTAATGTGAGCAATTTATGCAGTGTTGCAGTAGATTAATCACAATTCACAGAATCACTAGGGTTGGAAGGGACCTCGAAAGATCATCTAGTCCAACCCCCCCTGCCAAGGCAGGGCCACCTAGAGCGCATCACTCAGGAACGTGTCCAGTCGGGTTTTGAATGTCTCCAGAGAAGGAGACTCCACAACCTCTCTGGGCAGCCTGTTCCAGTGCTCTGGCACCCTCACGGTGAAAAAGCTTTTCTTTATGTTAACCCGGAAGCTCCTATGCTCCAATTTGCACCCGTTGCCCCTTGTCCTGTCGCTTAATGACACCGAGAAGAGCCTGGCTCCATCTTCCTGACACTCACCCTTAACATATTTATAAACATTGATGAGGTCACCCCTCAGCCTCCTCTTCTCCAAGCTAAAGAGACCCAGCTCCCTCAGCCTTTCCTCATAAGGGAGATGTTCCACTCCCTTGATCATCTTTGTGGCCCTGCGCTGGACTCTCTCTAGCAGTTCCCTGTCCTTCTTGAGCTGAGGGGCCCAGAACTGGACGCAATTAGATTTTTTTTAAAAAAACAGGATTAAACGTTTTACTGAAGAGAGTGTTTTAGTGTGGACAGGAGCTAGTGGAGGCAAAATGACCTGCATTGCTCCGTTTGCAGCAGAGCTGCCTGTGACACATCTGATACTGAGGCAGCTGCCATACTTGGTCAGCTCCAAGGCAGAACCTGTATTTTCTTCCCCATTCTCTTCCTCAAGATTGCCAGGTGTGATACATTACCAATGGTAAATTAAAATCAGTTATTTTTCATGTCTCAGCCATCATCTTTGATTTTTAAACCAGGGTTTGCTGTGGTCTGAATGGGATTTCAGCCATTTTTAATTTTATAGTTTCTTCTGTTTTGTTTTATAGGATCATGGATTTTCCAGGACACTTTGAGCAAATCTTTCAGCAGCTCAACTACCAGAGGCTTCATGGCCAGCTTTGTGACTGTGTCATTGTGGTGGGAAACAGGCATTTCAAAGCCCATCGCTCTGTGTTGGCAGCATGTAGCACACATTTCCGAGCTCTGTTCACTGTAGCAGAAGGAGATCAGACTATGAATATGATTCAGCTGGACAGCGAAGTGGTAACAGCAGAAGCTTTTGCTGCTCTGATAGACATGATGTATACTTCCACACTAATGCTTGGGGAGAGCAACGTTATGGATGTCTTGCTGGCTGCTTCTCACTTACATTTGAACTCTGTTGTTAAAGCATGCAAACACTACCTTACTACCAGGACACTGCCGATGTCTCCACCAAGTGACAGAGTTCAAGAGCAAAATGCACGCATGCAGAGGTCTTTTATGCTCCAGCAACTTGGACTGAGCATCGTGAGCTCTGCATTAAATTCAACGCAGAACACAGAGGAACAAGCAAATACCATGAGCTCCTCAATGAGAAGTAACATTGAACAGCGCACTACTTTTCCTATTCGTCGTCTCCACAAACGTAAACAATCTTCTGAAGACCGGGCCAGACAGCGCATCAGGCCTACTATGGATGAGTCTGTTTCTGATGTGACCGCTGAGAGCGGGCAGTCAGTAGTTCATTCACGGGAAGATTTCTTCTCATCCGATTCACTGAAGATTGTGGACAACTCTAAGTCTGATGCTGTGGCTGATAACCAGGAGGATAATACTATTCTGTTTGATCAGTCTTTCAGTGCTCAGGAAGATGCTCAAGTGCCCAGCCAGTCTGACAACAGTGGAGGAAACATTTCACAGATGTCCATGGCATCCCAGGCAACACAGGTGGAAACCAGCTTTGACCAGGAGGCTGCTTCTGAGAAGAACAACTTCCCATGTGAAAATCCAGAGGTCAGTCTGAATGAAAAAGAGCACATGAGGGTGGTAGTGAAGTCTGAGCCCTTGAGTTCCCCAGAGCCTCAGGATGAGGTGAGCGATGTTACTTCCCAAGCGGAGGGCAGCGAGTCTGTTGAAGTGGAAGGAGGAGTAGTGAGTGCAGAGAAGATAGAACTGAGTCCTGAGAGCAGTGATCGTAGCTTTTCTGACCCACAGTCCAGTACTGATAGGGTGGGAGACATCCATATTATGGAGGTGTCAAATAACTTGGAACACAAGTCTACTTTCAGTATCTCAAATTTTCTAAATAAAAGCAGAGGTGGTGGCTTTGGTGTTAGTCAAAACAGTGATGACAACATTCCAAATACCACCAGTGACTGCAGAATGGACAGTGATGCCTCCTATTTGATGAGTCCAGAGTCGGGGCCTGCTGGTGGCCATTCATCTGCCACCGTTTCTCATGTTGAGAATCCATTTAGTGAGCCTGCAGACTCTCATTTTGTTAGACCAATGCAGGACGTGATGGGTCTCCCCTGTGTACAGACTTCTGGGTACCGGGCAGCAGAGCAGTTCGGCATGGATTTTCCACGATCAGGCTTGGGCTTGCACTCCCTGTCAAGGGCAATGATGGGCTCAGTAAGAGGTGGAGCTAGCAGCTTTCCTGGCTACCGCCGCATAGCCCCCAAAATGCCTGTGGTGACCTCTGTTAGGAGCTCCCAGCTGCAAGATAACTCATCCAGTTCCCAGCTGATCATGAATGGGACCAATTCTTTTGAAAATGGGCATCCGTCACAACCTGGTCCGCCACAGCTGACGAGAGCATCTGCAGATGTCCTTTCGAAATGCAAGAAAGCCTTATCTGAGCACAACGTCTTGGTTGTAGAAGGTGCGCGCAAGTATGCATGCAAGATCTGCTGCAAGACGTTTTTGACCTTGACAGACTGCAAGAAACACATCCGTGTGCACACAGGAGAAAAGCCTTATGCCTGCCTGAAGTGTGGCAAGCGGTTCAGCCAGTCCAGCCACCTGTATAAACACTCCAAGACAACCTGCCTGAGGTGGCAGAGCAGCAATCTGCCTAGCACTTTGCTTTAACCTTCTCCAGCCAGGACCTGAAGGAGTGCCAGTGTAGACGTCTAGTTCCCTGAAGCACTGCAGGAACATGAACACTGTCTTCTTCAAGGCTGCAGGCTCAGAGGCTGCTCTTGTTGTTCAGTGAACACTTAGGTGTGTTTGTGCCACACACACAGAAGTCTTGGTTCTGTCAATTGGGGATATTACTGTACCTACCTCACAGGGGTGTTGTGAGGCTTAAACAGCTGTAAGCGAAGAACTTGGGAAATCCTCAGAAGTCATGCTGTAGATGTGTCAAGTGTTGCTATGATGTACGTTCAGGCCTTGGGCTGATGGGGATACAATCCCTAAAGCTAAGCAGTTCCTTTGCAGGGCAGAGGGGTGAGTATAGTTCTCTCATGAAGTAGCACGTTTCAAGAATGAAAAGCTGAAGTGCAAATTTCCTTTTCTTTTTTTTTTCTAAAGTATTTTGTAAAAGTGAAAGCATTTAAATAAATGACCTGTAAAACAAGTTACTGCATTATGTATGGACAGTAATGCAAGAGCTGCTCACTGGACCTAACACAGACTGCGTATCTTTAAAAGAAAGAAACAACTTTGGATGCAGCTGTCTGACATAATGCTTTAAAATATGCTAATTACAAAATTAGTTTTAGGATTATGAATGTATGTTTGGCTGTTTTGTAGTAAAGGACACTGTGTAATGAAGGTGCTTAAATTAAATCAAATCCAAGACAAGTAACTTGGACTGCCAGATGTATGTATACGTTGAATACAGCAAGATCTGGATGTTTGATTTTTTTTCTGTAGAAACTTGTATTAAGTGATAAGTGAAGTACTGTTTCTTGTTTGTGGTATTCTTAGCAGTATTTTAACCGATTTGTATCTCCTATGTTAAAATTCTATATACACAGAAGTCTGAAAAGAGCTTGTCTTTGTCTGCTTTGTTATTTTGAAAGAGAGAGTTAATTTGTGATGGCCTTTTTTACTGTGTAAGGCAGTCTCTTGCTGTTTCCAGATGCTGGTGGTCAATCTGATCCCCGTTATTGTGTAAGCATATTGTCATTTTCTGACACTCTTATCTTTAGGCTTTAATTTCCTCCTCTGTTTACTTACTTACCTTACTTCACAGCTATGGATCATTCCTCAGATCAAACCAGTCAGGAAAGATCTTAATTTGCTTCATTCATTTATGTCTCTCCATATAGTTGTCAAATCCAGTCCTTCCACTAAAGTAGAGTCATAAATGTACTTTTCCATGTAAATTAAAAAAGCTAGCATAAATTTAATTTTAAAAATAGCACTGTACACTTTGTATAGCAGAAATTCAGTGATTGCTATTCTTCAAGTGAATCATGTAAATCATTTTAATTTCCTTTTCGTTGATACCATTGTAGCTAGTACTGCCTGCAGTCTCTTCTTTGTTGAAGATGTGCGTGAACTAACTACTGGCCTTCAGTGTATTAGGTTTCTACACAAAATTTTGGAGCACTTCTGCCGATTAATGTTGCTCTGTCATATAAGAGCTGGGTCAGGGCTACAGCATGTCCATTCTGCTCAGCAGAGACAGAGGATTTGCATCTCCTGGTATCTAAGCCACTGAGCAACAGCTTTCCATTAATACAAAAACAAAAATAGCAAACCTTCCCCTCTTTATTTTCTTCTGTATAGCAAATGCATCCTGTGTGATGATACTCAGCAGTTCTGTGGAGTTTGTGCTACCTAATAGTTGGCCGCCTTAAACATCTTGGACTTACATTTGGATAAAGTAAAAATAAAATCCTGATCCACAGTCCTGTAGGTCATTTAGCAGGATGAACTATCAAACCTGTTGAAGCACAGAAGCCAAGCAATCATTGTCAGACCAAAGGAAACAAGGAAATCTTTCTGTGCTTGGCTTTATCTGAAACACTAGTCTGCTAATGAAGAAATGGGTCTTCATCTGTAATTACACTGCTTCACATTGGGGGGAGGAGGGGGGGAGCCAAACATCTGTCAACATATCATTGGCACCTTGAGCATCCAGGGTAAACAGGAACATGGAAACATAGTGAATGATTGGATTAATGCCTTTAAAATGCTAAGATTTTGTTACAGGATTTACGTAGTGGTCGTATTTCTGGCTCTTGATTTTATAAGCATTAGGGAAATGTGCTGCATTTTTTAAAGCACTAAGATGTGCCAGATTTTGTTTAATAACTTTGATATCAGGGGACTAACAGCATTGAGCTATACTAAACAATCTCACTGAAACATCAGTAAAATGCAGTATTTTGTACTTTAATATTTTCCTGTGTTGCCTTATTGGTAATGTTTTGATTGTTTCATCCTCCTTCCCTTTCTAGTGTTTTGTTCTAAAAATAGGGAGTTTTTAAAATTTTCTGTTTCCTATAGCACATCTGAATTCCTTGAATTCTTATGCATAGGAGTAAAGCATTTATGTAAGGAGATTTGAGTAATTAAGAACTAATATGTGCAGATAAACATTTAACTAATTTTAATCTGTTTTTATAAAAATATTTAATGTCATTGTGAAATACATCAGACCTTGTGCGGGAGGACTTCTGTCTTTTTTTCTTTAAGAAAAAATTCAACTTGGAGCATTTTTGGAAGTAGCAACTTCAGATTTCATTATTCATTGACATCCAGTGCATCTGAAGGAGCGCACTGCAAATCCAGGAGCCTGGGGCCAGCTTGTTGCTTTCCTAGTCTTCCAGTATGAAGCAATATCCCAAAATGGTATCTCCACTTAGCTGTACCCTACTGTAACGTGAGAGTATCTCATCTCAAAGCCTGATAACATTGTCAAAGGGCTTATCACCCTGACTTCTGTACAAAATTTAACTTTATGAATGCTACAGTGAGATCTCATGTGAAGATATCAGTATGTTAGAATTATAAAACATCTGAAAATAAACCCCACATTTTTGTGCTGTTGTGTCTGACTTGATTTACTTGTTTATGTTATCCTAGTGTCTTTGCCAACAGCATATAATGGACTGACTAAACAAGTAATTGCTTGTGTGTGAGCTGATTGAGCTCTTTGTGTTACTAGATCATTTGGCAGTGCAAAATAATTCCCTTGCAATCTGCGCACACACATAGGCGTTTTTGTCAAATGAGACCAAGCAGATAGTGCTGGCCATGGCTGGCCGCCTGCTTCATGCTGAGGCTTTGCCAATTCTGAGAGGACATCAACAAGTGGGTCTGTGTTTGGGCCGATATAATGTCTTGAAGAACTGCATTGTCCCATCAGTGCTTTGTGAGCTAGTTTGAACCAGCAAAGCACGGCTGGATTTTACTGTAGTGGCTTTGATCAGGCTCAGGGCGGTTTAGTGTCTCATGGACCTGCTGCCTCAGAGTAGTGGGCTGTGTCCCAGCCAGCTCTCTGCTGTGGATGTGACAGCACAGGTCATTTGAGATGCCCTGCTGCTGGCTGACCTACTTGCGGGGTTCCTGCTCCTGCCACAGCCTTGATGGGAAGGAGCATACTGCCTGCATCTCTCTCATCAGGTGAAGGCTGGAAAGACTTGGGATTCTGGGAGCATCCCCACTTGTCCATGGAGATTACTGACTTCTTTTTTCCTTTGTGTCAGTAGCCTGATGAGTTCACTTTGCGACTGTGCAGGTGGTTGTGCTGGTAAGGGAGCAAGGGTAGGGGGCTGGGTAACGGCACGATTATTTTTGGTAACAACATCTGAATGCCCATCAGTAACCTTCCAGGTCTGCAGCACAGGCAACTAACAAAGGCCGCTTTGGTGACGTGATTAGTAAAATGTACCAGTGCTGCCAAGACTAAATTACATGACATGATAGCATTATTCATGCTTTGAATAGACATTAGAGTAGTTAAATAGATTTTTAAAAAGCATAAAAGCAGCAGCCTGTTATTTAATGCTATATAGTGCGCTCTAATTTTTCTTATTAATACATGAAAATAAGTGCAGTCTGAAGCTTCCTATAAAAGGGAGTGATTCTGAACCAGTGTAATACTACACCTGTGTCACTGTGTGTGTTGGAGCCCGCACTTAGCTGAAGCCTTGCGGTCACTTAGTGGAACCACTGCTTAAGGCTCACTGTTTCTGCCAGAAAAAATAAAGTTGGAAAGACTGTGGCAAGGTTTCCTGTTGCAAAACTTGCGCAGAGGCCAGGCTGCGTGCTCCATCCTCTGCTGGTTGTTGCTGCTGCAGCGCACTGGCATTCGTGACTTCTTGCAGGGTACTCTAATCGCACTGGGTCAGTCCACAGCCATCTTGCACTCATAATTCAACCATGTAAAACACTACCAAACCACTTCATCTGTTCAGGAAGTCCAAGGGAGCGGTCCCTGGCAATGGTGGCTCAAACATCAGTAGGTGCTTCAAATGCTGAACTGCTGCAGCAAACACTCTCACTTCAGCGGTTTTGCCACCTCTACTGCTCCTGTGTTACATGATGGGGTTGGCCCTGTGAGACTCACCTCTGCAGCCACCAGCCGCCAGTCCCAAGGGACGGCATTCCCATGCCTCTTCCGTGTGCCGATCTTGTCCTCCTGCTACAAGCATGGAGAATGAAGAAATGGCTCTGATGGTGTGAAATGCCGCTTCCCCCACTGCAGGGCGAGCGTGAGTCTCTGTTTTTAAATCTAGTGGGGTTTCTTGGTTCTGACATGGCACCCCAGGACATGGTCTAGCAGGCATGGTGGTGTTAGGTTGACGGTTGGACTTGATGATCTCAGAGGTCCTTTCCAACCTTAGTGATTCTATGATCAGCACCATCAGCCAAATAACCACCAAAACAGGCCACTTGAAAGGCACCTGCAAAGTAATTACAACTCCTCATGCCAGCCTGTAAACAAATACTTGTTCTTAGCAAAAACTAATCATAAAGGCCATTCAACAATTTTGTTCCTGGTAAAAGAGACTCTTTGTAAGAGATTATTATGATGGTTGTTATTGAAATAATATCTCCACAACATCTGTAAAATCCTTAACCCACTGTCGTTGATGGTCTTTTGTGTGAAGACCTTGATGCAATGACTGAAGGCCCGGTGGAGCTTTGCCCTGAGAGCTGCAGCAGCTCACTGCGCTGGCTATGTAGCCATCATTAGAGGTCACAATAACCTCTTCAGTATTTAGTTAAGATCCTTCAGCATTACAGTAACTTCACCAGTACCGGAATCTTAAGAGTCAAAGTCGAAAATCGTGCAGACCAACAAACTGATGGACTGGTGCCCATGTAATGCAGCCAAGGTTTTCACATCAAAGTAAATCCTTCTGATTTCTGTTCTGTCAATTGGAAACTTATCAGCCTGCTCCCTTCCTATCTACCACCACAGCTACAAACCTTTCCTTGATCAGCAGAGGTCTCATTAGAAATTTCCTAAACACTTTCTGCTTCTGATGGGCAAGCATACAGTAATCGGCAAGGCTTGTGAATCAAAATGTATTGATAAATATGTCAGATACTCTCTGAGGCATGAAGCAAAGGTCTTCCTTTTAACTAGCCAGCATCAGTAACTAATTAATGAACATCTTCCAATAGCTATTACTGCTATGAGACTACGGTTCATTTAACATGAAGAGAAATTCAAGCAGAGAATTCAGCATGAAAAACACTTGTCATGGGACAGAAAGAGAAGTACAGAGTGTACTATATGAACTTTAATTCCCAAGCACAGGCTTTTCTCTGTTTCAGCTCCCTCCCTGTAACAGGCTTACAACGCTGCCGGCTACTCCCCTCCCCGCTCATTTCTTAAAAATGTTTTGGCTTGTTATGCAGCACCCTGCTCTGCTTTTACACAGGACGAGAATTGGGGTAAACAGTACACTGCTGCTCTCAGAGATGCAGACTTGTGCCCTTTCTATTATCCTTGCCAGAAACCTTCATGTAGAATAACAAATGGTGAATCGAGCAGTTCAGGGATGTTAGAGCTGGTTACTGTCCTGGCCCTTCCTCCAGACGATGCTCTCTGTCCGTCTGGCTGCAGCACAGCACTCACTGTCTCCAGACTCGGCTGTGTCTGGCCCGGCACACGCTGTTCCCCTTGTGCCTGGCTGGCTGGGAGGAGAGCAGTGGAGCTGTGTTGGCCACTCGTCCCCTTGCAGGAGGGGTCTGGCTTCCCTGTGGGAGGAAGCAAGAGACTCTTTCTCCTCCTGGTCCCTGGGCACCAAGAGCCCCTACCCAGAGTTCAGCAGAGGGGTGCTGTTGGCAGCACGGCTGGGAGCACTGCCAGCAAGTTCCTGACCTGTGAATGACACACTTCCCTCTTGCCTATTGCAGCCCCCTTCTACCCCCCTCCCCTTCTGCTGTCTTTCCAGAAAAGCACCATTTTTATGTCCATTCAGCAGCTGAAGCTTCACATTACTTCTCTTTTTCAGCACAATTTCCACGGGCATGAGCAGCTCTCACCGAACAGTGTGGGCCGCACGAGGAAGGCCCTTTTCTCCCTGGGTGTGGGGGTACTGACCGAGCACATGCCGCGAGCTGCGGCAAGGAGGCGCCTGCTGGGATGGGTGCACAGTTTGTGCCAGCAGCATCTGCCACCTTCTTCAGCTGCTGTGAGAAGCCAGCAGCTGGGTGGCGCAGAGGAGAGGACTGCCTGTGATGCTCAGACCTCATCCCTGGTCCGTCCCTCTGGGCTGGATGTGGAGAGTTGTGGCGAGCTGAGAGTCGGCCTCTTCTTGCAGATAACTAGCGACAGGACAAGGGGGAACGGCAGCAAGTTGCACCAGGGGAGGTTTAGGTTGGAGATGAGGAGAAATTTCTTCTTGGAAAGGGTGGTCGGGCGTTGGAACGGGTTGCCCATGGAGGTGGGGAAGTCACCGTCCCTGGGGGTGTTTAAAGAAAGGTTGGATGTGGTACTTAGGGACATGGTTTAGTGGGTAATGGAGGGGGGGGGACGGTTGGACTGGATGATCCTTGAGGTCTCTTCCAACCGTAAGGATTCTATGAGAGGTGTCTGGGTCAGTGAGGCCAATGCTGTACCATCAGGGTGATACCGGTGAATGTCGAAATGCTCAGATCAATTCAAGCAGTTAGAGACCCTGCCCAATAGATGTAACCAAACAAACAGAAAACTATTATTACTTAGAAAATAGTCAGAATAGTTGTAAGATAAGAAGGTGGGGAATAATTTCATTTTAGACGGCTCAGCCTTGGAAGAGCAGATGCGCGGAACCATAAAAATAAGAAAGTTACAAGATGAACACAAACCCAGCCTTGAAGGACGTGGTAGACGTGACTCCAGGACTGAGTTTGCGCAGAAACAGATGTCAGTGAATGAACACAATGAAGAAGAGTACGAGCCTTCATCTGAAGACCCCCGACGACCACCTGGAAGCGTCAACAAGCATGCGTGAAAGACATTAACATATGATCATAAGTTCCCAGAAAATCCATGAATATGATAAGCACTACTTGGAAATATCATTAATATGTATATAACGTAGTACAAATACATAGTAGTTCTTGTCTTCAGGTGCGCACGTTAGGTGGAGCTATCCCCTGTGCACCCAGCGCTGTAATAAAGAATGCCTGCTTTCTAAAACTTCAAAATTAAGTCAGAGAGTGAATTATTTTGCCGCTTTCCGGTAACAAGGGCAGCTGCTGCTGGGAGGTGCCCCAGGACAGACACAGAGCGGGCCAGGGCCGAGACAGGGTGGGGGTCCAGTGGCTGAGCTGTGGGGCAGGGGGAGCTTCACCCCATCTTGCTACCCAAGGGTGGTGTTCACTGGGACTGGCTGAACCTTGGTCCTGAGACGGAAGCAGGCCCATTGTGCATTTAGCCCAGGAGTGTTTGCGCAACTGCAGCATCACATTAGTGATGGGGACGGAGGCACAAGCACAGCTCACGCTGAGCCCACGCCTCCCCTGGCACAGGCCCAGCCACCCCTGCCCACAGGGCTGAGGCCTGTTGCCAAACCCCTGCCAAGGCACAAAGGATAGGGCACAGGCGGCCGCAGAGGCGGCTGAGCTGATACCGATGCAGAGGGGTGGGCCCTTGTTCTACAAACATGCCTCTCAGCTGGGTGGATTAGCTGCTTGTGCCACTGTTCTCCCTGGATGTCACTACAGGAGCTCAGGTGTCCTGCTGCACGAGCCCAGCCATCGCGCGGAGGTTCACCTGGCTCAGCCCAACATAGAGTGTGAGCACTGAACCACAGCAAAGAGAGCTCTGGAGAGAGCTACAGGCTTGAGCTGGCTTCACCCATGTGCTCCCTGCTGGTGGCTAGGGACACCCTGCACAGTGACAGTGAGCATCACATTTCTACTGCAATTCCACCATATTTCACAATTGCAGTACTGTGCTTGCACTACAATTTCAGTACGTGCTGACACTCAAAATCCAATGTAACATCAAATGCCTACAGAGAAACTAATTTGGTATTAAACACCAAACCCTCCTTATGTGGATTATCTAAAAAGAACACATCCAGAGGGTACTGGACTGGCAGGCACTGAGCCAGGGCTGGGGGGAGTGGGGGCACTGGAGCCCGCATGGCTGGGAGCAGGGTGCCCATGCCCACCCACCCCACGCACCGAGCAGAAATAACCGTGCTTTGCCCTGAGATTAGGACAATTTTTCAACCCTGCTTCAGGCTGCAAGGCACCATCTCTAATCATGCTTAATCCCACCTGAAGGTGGCTCCTCCAAAGCCACAAGGGTTTGGATTACGTTTACGTATTGTACCGTGGAGCACACAGTGGGTTCCTGTGCCCGTGAGGTCAACAGAGCTGGTCCAGTCTCAGCTTTTGAGGAAACAGGATGGAGATGAGCTGGTGGCAGCTGGGTGGCTGGTGCAGGTGCTCTGCTCTAGGCAGAGCTTGTCGTTGCTCAGCATTTTCAGTACCTACCCTGGCTGAACACCCCAGACATACTTTGTGTTGTGTATCTGGGATGGACTCCCTTGGGGTCAAGTCAACCGAAATGTTCGCTTGCGTCCTCCTCCTCTCCACACCTCCCACAAGCCTTAGAAACAAGGCTGTCCCTTGTTTTGTATGCTGCTCTGAATGCTGAAACTTGGGGAGAAGAGTGACGAGGCTGGGAGAGGAGGATGGCCGACGGAGCCATGGCTCACAAGGAACCAGGTGTCCTGGCTCTGGCCAGGCCGGGGTTAATGCTCAGGCCCGGGCCAGGTGAGCCGGGCCGGGCTGGCCGCTATTCCACACCACGTGACATCACGCCCCTATAAAGGGACTGGCCGGGAGGGGCCTGGGGTGGCTCCGGGATGGTCTTGCTGTGGGCTGTGTGTTGGGTCTGTTGGGTCGTCGGTCGGTAAAGTACTGCGTTTGTCACCGCGATTGTTTACATCCCGGGATAACTACTGCAGCCCTATTGTCGTTTCCCTCTCCCTTTGTCAGCCCATTAAACGGTCGTTATCTCAACTCGAAGCCATTTGCCCTTTTGTTGCCTCATTCTGCCCCGTGTTTTGCTGCCGGGGCGGTGAGCGAGCGGCTGCGTGGGGCTCGGCTGCCGGCTGGGGCCGAACCATGATACCAGGTTTGCTTTTCACCACTGTCTTGACTTTTGGCTGGGATACAGTTAAATTTCACAAGAAGCTGGGAGGGGACACAGCCAGGAGAGCTGACACAAACCAGCCAAAGGGGTATCTGATACCCTGACTTCATGCTCAGTGTGTAAGGGGGAGCTGGCCTGGCAGGAGAGGTGGCTGCTCTGGGACAGGCTGGGCAGGGCATCTGCTTCCAGGCTGTACATTGCGTTGTGTACCACTGGCTGTGTACGTTCTGTTAGAAGCACCGGCCCTAGCAGGCTGTGCTTGCCAAGGCTTCCCCACCACACCGCAAAGGCAGAACATGAAAAGAAGTTAAATTTAACTGGCATCCTCAGCACACAAGTGTTCATGCATGGGGAACACAAATTTGCAATTTGCAGATGCGTGGCAGTGCTGTTGCTGCAAGACTGGACACTGGACAAGTCTCTGGTTGAACTCCAGTCAAGTAACGTGACTGTGCTTGTTTAACACACTTTGCTGTTGATTTCAAAATGTAGCAAACCTACACATCGAATCCTTGCCTTTTATTCCGAAAATCCCAGTTGAGTGTTTTCCTGTGCTGTGTAGTGACCATTTCAGAACACCTTCCTGAGTGCTGGCTGCACAGGAGGGCAGGAATATTGCTGGTCTAGACTGTGAAGCTGTGACCATGGCTCCCAACCAGAGAGGACTCTCCAGGGCTCCCAGAGGGCTCGGTTCCCATCTGAGGAAGAGCAGACCCCCGACCTGGGCTTGCTTGCAGCAGACTACGAAGGACTGCCAGAGCAGCAGGGGATGCTGAGGAAAGCTGCTCCTTTCAAACAAGCCCCAAGAGGAAGTGGAGCAACACTGGGAAAGGGGCTCGCTCACTTGTTAATCTTGGGAGGAAAACTCTGCAGGTCCCCAATCAAGCCCCCTGCTGAAGAATGTGAGGAACAAGTTACAGCTAGATGCTGCAGTGTTGTGCAATCATTGTGCAGGATCCTGCTGCCGGTCGGTGCCTTATGGGCATGTCCCCTATAAAACTGGAGGGGAAGACATCCTTCTCAACCCTGTCCACCCTTGCAGCAGGAAGGTGATTGGGGATCATGCTCAACGTGTACACATTCAAAGCAGGATTTCTGACAAGCTTTACACGTGTTAAATTCCTTCTGTCACTGCAATGCAATGTCGCAGCCTCCTTTCTCTTTTCCCTAAGGAAACAATCTCATTGGGGCATGCTGCCCTCAGACAGGGCACGAACAATCCAAGGAGCACCTCGCACCAACTGTTTCACCAGCTGGAGCAGAAGCTTCCTGGGGAGAACTGGCAGGGAGAGATGGATTTCAACCCCCATTTATAGAAGTGGGACAGTTGCTGCAGGACAGAACCCCCATAGCCCCTGACATGCTCATCCCAGCCTTTCCTGGCAGCTCGAGGCTTCGCACACCCTCACGTTTTCCTTTGCACTAACACGTCTTGTTGCATGTCTGGGAAGAAAACAAATAGGGAGGGGAGTTGAGACGGGAACCAGCGAGGGATTGCAGAACTCCCAGCGTGAATTCCAGTTTGCAATCCACTTCAGAGTCATGCCTGGAACTGGTTAGATACAAGAGGCCGAGCTGGAGATGGCCAGGGGAGCCATGCAAGTCTTTTTTCTTTAGACACCTGAAGAACAGAAGCATCCTGTCTGGGCGTGGATTCAGCAAGACCTTTAATGCATGCTTGGCAGTGGGCTGGCAGCAGCTCCCTTGGCAGCAGTGGGTCTGTGCCAATTGAGCAATTACCTGTCCTCCCTTCCTGACTGTGAGCTGGGAGCTCAAGTACGGAACTGCCTGGCCTCTTGCTATGACCCCAGGAGCCAGGCTTCGAGGACAGGCACTGCAGCAGCAGCTCCCATACAGTACACGTGCTGGCTAGTACACTACAGGACAGGCCTGACAATGCAGGACTTTTCTGAATCGAGGCTGATGACCATCCATCACCTGCTGAGGGCAGTGGTGACGTGACTGCAGGACTTGAAGCCCCCCCACAGCACTGTGTGCTCCGCCAAGCCCCTGTGGGCAGCCCATTCTCAAACACAATGAGCAAGACACATTCACTCTTTTCCTTTAATGGCTGTGGTGCAGTCCCCTCACCACAGGCACCACTGGCACGCTGCTGCAGAGGCACAGGACTGGTCTGCAAGGCTTCTCCAGTGGAAGGTAAGGCCATGTCCTGCTGCCCTGCAGGAGCAGGGGGCTCTGGCCATCACAGCAGCAGCTCGTGGGGCATGGGCTCCCCTCGCAGCCCAGCCAGCAGGTTGTCAGCCGCCAGCACTGCCATAGTGCTCCTCGTGGCGTATGTGGCACTCCCGACGTGCGGCAGAATCACTGCAGGGGACAGGGAGGGTTACTTGCTCGCTTCTTACCTTCATTGACTTCTTACAGCCTACCTCAGAGGTCCTCGCATTGGAGACAACCCAGGTCCTGCCCCAGCTGCTGCTCCACCCAGAGCGGACAACAAGACATGGTGCACGAAACAAAATCATCAGCCACTGAGGACTGAAAATACATTGGGTAAACAGCTAACTGACCAATTTTTTAAGTCCCCCAGGCCATAGATAGTCAGCCATGAGTGGGTCCTCCTTTCTGCTTTCAGCTTGGTACTCACCTTCCCACATGGACTTGGAGTCAGTGGTAGATGTAAAATACTATTCCACAGCAAACACACAGTGAAATTTGTGTGCTGTTGCCTGATTGCCACACAGCTTTAGGACGTTCTCCCCACCAACAGGCATGAACCAACATATCGGGGCAAGAGCCTGGAGACTGCTGTGAAACATTGTGGTTTACAAATCCCTGGGTGCACTGGAAAGGCACATGAGGCGGCAAACGGGCCCCACCAAACAGAGCTGGCAGGCTGCAGCACAGGCAGGGCAGGGATTTTTGTCCATCTGTGTGAACAGGCTCATTTTATGCAATGCATAGGAATGAGCCAAAGCTGGTAAATTATTATAACATTAGTAGTGGACAGTACTTGCGCAAGGTATGGAGAAAAGCCTGCACTGCAGTCTCTGTTTTATAACAGAGAGCACCAACTACAGGCAGTGCAGAAGCCCAGACACCAACAAGCTGCTGCCCCAGTGACAGAAGGCTCTCCCAAGCCTATGTGGGTCCTTTCTCCCCCAGTCAAGAACCAGTCAAGTCTGCTGTGAAAGAAATGTCAACACTTCTTCCATCTCTACTGTGTTCCTCCAGCTGCTGACTATTTGGCAGCTTTAAGGGAAACCTGTGAATAGTTTCAAAATCATCAAAGCCTCATTTCTGTGAAAATAAATACACAGGTATTTATTTTTGTACTGCTTAGTATTGTTCAGAGCTCTAAGATGTCTCGAGTCCTGCAAATTCTTCCAGAAAGTCTCTGCTTTTATCATTTCTGACACTGTCTACTACAGGAACCAAACAAATATGAAATAGTTTTTAGCGAAAAAGTAATCAAAGCAACAGCTATGAACTTGTATTTCAGAAATGGGCACTGTCATGGGCAGTTCCAAATTTTTATGTATGTGTCTATGGTTTTTTTTCGGAACAGACTTTTCCTACTCTAAAAACCTCCTTCCTGGAGAGAAGACATCCTGCTGTGGTCTGCACAACCACCTAGGTACTTTGCCCATGCAAGTGAAGATGCACACCAGATCTCATGCTTTGGGGAGCAGCATGAGCAGTCAAGGGACTCAACCACACGAGAGGAAGCTGCTCGGGCCTGGCTCAGGCATCAGCTCTCAGCAGGACCGGCCAGCCCAGCAAGGCCAAGCATTCAGGTAGGAATAGGCACCCTGCTGTTGCACCAGCAGCCAGGTCACAATCACAGGCATTTGCTTTCTCACTTTGCTTTAGTTAGACATCTGCTTTCTAACTAGAAAGCAGTGCCTTCTCCGTGTTGCGTTTCTGTCTCTCTTCTGCCTCAAGTGACACAAGCAAACCTGTCTGGCTTATGTCTGCGTTAGTCCTGCTCAGTAACAGGCCTGACCCACATGGTCCCTTTCTGGAGGAAAGGAAAGCTCCTGGCCCAGCTTTACAGGGGAAAAGCCAAGTTTCTTACTGAATGCCACACGAAAGAAAGCAGGAAATGCCCCTAACTCATCCCAGGCCACTGGCCAGCCTGTGGTACCCAAGGATAGAGCTGCACTGGTGTGTGACAAGGCCATGGGAAACATCCCTCCATACAGCCCCATCAGTCTACACCAAGAAGGATTGCAGGAAAACACCAAGGGCTGATGTCCTCTACTAAAACTTCATCCTGCCCCACACAGTAGCTCTCAGCAAGCTTTCAGGAAAGCACTGGTAAAACTAACAGTGACCAGCTCCTGCCCCTGGTTGCAGGCACTCCTGCCTCCACTCCAGCACCCTAGCAATGCTGAAGCACAAGAGCAGCTGAGCAAGCCCCTTCCTAATGGTCGTCTTCATCTAGCCTAACCTCCTCTGGAGAGGACATGCATTAGTGCTGGGACAAGCACCTTCCTACCTGCCTGATAACTGTTCCTATCCAGAAAACAGGCTGGCTGAGCTCATTGGGTTCCACTTTCCCAATGAAAGTTGCCTTGGGCTGTCCAACGGATGCAGCTAGGCCGTCTGCAAAGAAACCTCTGCTCATCCCGCAGGATGAGCACTTGCTGGCCTCTTCAGCGTGCGGCCACCTAATTTGCTGACATCCACTGGGGAACATGGATGTCAGGACACAGCCAGCACTTAAATTAACTGTGTTTCCAGGCACATGTGCTGAACCTGCGCCTGGCAGCCCAGGCTGACAGGAGATGGGCTAGCTGGCAAGTCTTGCAGCAGGCACAGCAGGAGATCCTCTAGGCAGAGTTGGCACCCAGCTTTTTAACCATATGGGAAGCTTTTCTTGCAGAATATATGCCCAAGAGCTTACAGAATACCAGAGCTTGGCAGGGCATGAGTAGGGATTCGATTTCTCATTCAGGCACCTGCTGGCATCACACTCTTCCATGAATTTCACCCTGTGCCTTGGCCCATCAAATGGAGATCCATTAGGAAGGTGTTAAATAATAAGCCGATCTCACGTGCATTCTGGAGAATTAAAATACCTCCCATACTTCTTTTACATCACATTGATGTCTTCCCCTCCAGCAGCTCCCTGGATTGTATAGTGGCTACCTAAATCTGCTTAAATATGCTTGAGTTTCCTATCCTTCCACATTTCAGTGCTTGTTCGCCCCGACAGGCTAATGGGAATGGGAAATCCTTGTCACACCAGGTAGCGGGTCCCCAGCTGTGGGCACACAAGGCTCCCAAAGTGCAGGTTGCTGGAGCACAGCAGGGTCCAGCTGCCCAGCCAGCCACTTACCACAGTTCTTGAGGGAGAGCAGGGGGTGGTCAGTGGGCAGCGGCTCCGGTGTTGTGACGTCCAGGCCTGCTGCTGCAATCTGGCCATGGGCCAGTGCATCATATAGGTCCTCCTGGTTCACCACAGCACCCCTGGCAAACAGAGGTAGAGGCCCATGCTGCTGCTGAAGTGTCCCATAGGCTCCCAGAGGCACACAGCAAGGCCACAGGCAACATGGGAGAGGCTGGGGGGTGGCACCTGTGTCCCCAGGACTGCTGCAGTAGATGTCAGACTCTCTCTGGATGCACCTGAACATCCCAGCACAATGAGCTACTCTAGCTCCTGCTCCAGGCTACCCACTAGCGAGGAGAAGAGCTGGGTGCCTGAGCATAGGATGGCCCTGGGGCAGTCGTGGAGGGAGGCACAGGCAGCCCAAGGCGTCCTGTGTGGTTGGACAAACACCATGTGCCAGGTTGCACGGTTTCTGCCCCGCAAGAAGGCAGTGGGAATGGGAGGCTGCCGCTGGACTCAGCCAAGGAACCCTGTTGCAGCTACCTCTGCCCCAAAAGCAAGGTTTCTGGCAGTCACAGTCCTCTCCTGGGCATTCCCTCAGCCTCACCCTTCCATCACCCCAGGGTCACCTGTCTGTCAACCTCCAGGGTGGGACACTGGGCCCAGGGAAGGAGACAGAGGCTGCAGCCCCCTGAATAACTTATCCTGCGTTTGGCTTGCTCCCAGGAGACATTGGGCTGGAGGGATCTGGCCACATGCTGGACAAACGGTCCTGGCAGGTGCAGCCATGAAGGCTGTACATGCTGCCTGGTCTCCCAGTGGAAGCACAGCTCAGATACACATCTACCATATCCTCCCTGCAAGCACAGCTGTCAGCAGGGTAATAGTCACCCCCGCCGTGCAGGAGATTGCGTTGCAATTACCTGCTCGTGTTGATGAACACAGACGTCTTCTTCATTCTGCTGAAGAAGTCCTTGTTGCACATTCCCTGGGTGGCTGGAGTCAGAGCACACGTCACCACAATGAAGTCCGACTCTTCTGCCAGCCTTGTGAGTGGAACTGAGTGAGAAACACAGGTCACAGCTCTGCTTGGGAACCTCACCTTCACAGCTCAGCAACCCTCCTACCCATAAGGTTCATCAGCAAGTGAGTGCTGCTCTGGAGAGCCCTTCCCCAGACAAGGAGACACAAAGACCAGCAAACACCCACCAGAAACCATGCACATTCCTACAGATACTACTGCAGTGTTTTGATTCACTTTTGAATTAAGATTAAGCCAAAGGGGAAACTAGTGATGCTTCAGCCATCTGGCCCAAAAGCGGCTCTGGTATGTATTTCATGTTTAGGCAGCAAAATATGGCACCAACAGCTTATACCGGCATTAAATCTCTCTATACTCGTGCCACTTTCACTCCTGGAGGTGAAAGGAAAGTGCAAGGAGTAGGAAAAAGTTCTGCCAATGACATTGTGCAAAAACATATGAACTGGTAATGTGCTTTGGGGTGAAAAATCAGCACTTGATGCAAGTCTCAGGACTCTAACAGGGCCACAGAAAAGTCCCGTTCAGCAGCTAAGAGACATTGCCAGGCTTTGCTGGACTGTGACATTCATTTTAAAGCACAACATTAAAATTGGTATTTGTTTCCAGCAACCAACACCTACTTGCAGTCGCAGCCTACCCCCCAGGGTCAGCTGACACTTTCCCCTCCTCGTCCCTTACGTTCCATGTCCTTGTGGGAATGAAACTAACTGGAAATCACAAATGGATGGACAGGGCAAGATGAAAGGCAAAAGCGGCAGAAATAGCCACAGTCCACAATTATGGTGACCAGCCAGTTAGAGCCCAGGTGTGTCCAGCCTTCTGGCTGGAATCGCCTGTCTCAGAGGTGGCAGGTTTCCCTCCCTGCCATCCACCACCACCGCATGGCAAGTGTTTGGGATTCACTGTTCTCTCCTTTGGTCCACCATAACAGTTCATGGCAGCTACACAGAGGAGCTGCCCAGAATCTCCAGCTCGCACCATCCCTCCCGCTGGCACAGCCCATGGGGTGACACCGCCCTGGAGCCACCGCAGCGACAGTGCTCCATGCTGCCCTGCTGCCCTGCTTCTGGCACCTTCCTTACCGAACTCAGCTTCAAACTCCGCAGCACTCTCTGGCTTCAGGCGACTGCCAGTGTACAAAAACTTCTTGACCCCAAATGGCTTTAGGCGGCGGGCAACTGCCTGTCCTGGATGTGAGAGAAAAGACCATCCAGCTACTGTGCCAGCGCCTGCACAAGGCGTGCCACACAGAGATTAACGTCGAGCCGTGGGGGGTCTGTCAGGCCTTTCCAGGCAGTCTGTCCTTCAGCAAGCCTGCACTTGGGCTGACAGTGTGGTAGCTAGCAGAACACATCACTCGCTAGAGGGTCAGTGTGGTGGAATTGCTCCTGCCAGGCTGTTTCCAAGCCTGAAGCACGGCAGGCATGGGGTGGGAGGTGGATGGTCCTCACGCAAGCAGGAATGAACTCCCAGCCACAGTGAAACTGTGGAAAGGGAGCCATGGGACGTTACATCTGAAGCTACCCTAGAGAGCAAACTGAAAAGTAAGGAAAGAAATAGCCATCTGCTGACAAAGTCCACAAGTGAATGGATGACAAGCATGTGATCTTGGACTTTGTCAGGGCCTTTGTTTAACTGATAATCAAGAGGTTGATGTCCAGTTTGCTGTAGCATTCAGATGTAGTGGATCTGTTTGCATACTTTAAAAAGATTTCGGCCTGATGAGTCAAGATCACTGTTTGGAGAGGCTCTACCCAGCTCTCCTTGTTGTTCTCACAGATTTTAAGAGGTGACCACTGGGGCCACCACCTTGGCTGAACCTCCAAAACCACCCTGCCATAACTGGAGAGGCACAGATCTTGCATCCAACCTGCACTTACCTATTCTCCCCAGACCTATGATGCCCACTGTACTATCAGACAGACCATAGCCACACATCCACAAGGGCTTCCATGTTGTCCAGCCGCCACTAGCAGAGAGAGCAAGATAGAAACAGATGTCAGACTGCAGCAGGGGAGAGCCTGCTCATAGGCCAGTCCAGCATTTGGGCAAGTACGGCAGAGTACAACGCTGCAGGTGGCCAGTCCCCCTGGCACAGACGTATGATCTTAGAGCCAGCCTCTCCAAGGTTCCTGCTTCAAGTGACCTCAGTAGTCTCCTGCAGGGATCTGCTTGGACCTTGAGTGTGCAGCAGCAGCCTTGGGACTGATTTAATTTAGGCACCATTAATCACAGCCCTGGAATGACTGCCAGTCAGTGAGCTCTGGCCAGGCCTTTCATGCATACCCTCCTCAAGGGGCCTGTGGTGGCCTTGGGTGCCCTCTCCCACAGGTCCTCCACCTAGCATACAGAGGAAAGTTCTGCCCCTCTTACTGCCCCTGAACAGTACATCTCCAGAGAGTAACAGACTTGTGCAGGGGACTCCACCTTAGCCTGCAAGATGTTTGGCGCAAGCTGGGTGAAACTCTGGCTTCAGACCCATTTCATCTGCCTAGTGCCACACATTTTCTCTTGTAGATCTCACCTCAGGGGCTGCTGGGCTCAGAAGACAGCCCATGCTCCAGCTGGCAGCTGCCAATACTCACTTCTTCACCTGCTCCACTGCCTCTGGCAGCCGGCGGCACACAGCCAGAAGCAAAGCTACAGAGAGTTCTGCGGTGGCGTCAGTCAGGACGTCAGGGGTGTACCCCACACGGATCCCTCTGCAAGGCAAGCACAGGTCTCTGGGGAAACACTGCCAGGCACTACCTCACCTCTTCCAGGTATCTGCAGTACCACAGGCAAGAGGACATCCCTTTTGGCTCCCCAGCTCTTGCTCCAAAGACTCTTCTCAGCCGCAGCTGGGGTGGAATTATCCTAGCCTGACCCTAGCATCTGAAGGCTCCTCCAAGCCAGCTGGGCTGGGGGTGACCCCAGTCGTTCCCTAGCAAGAGGTGGAGAAGCCCCATCCAGCCCCACGTTCTGCCGAAGACCACGCACCCGGATGGCGCCCAAGCGACCTGCGGCTGTGCCGCACCAAGAGCCGGACCCATCCCACCGCCTCCCCGGCTGGGCCCCGTCCCTCAGCGGGGCAGGGCAGACGGGGGTTACCGCTTCTTAATTTCATCCAGGGCCAGGTGATCAAACCCCACGGACATCGTGCTGATGACTTTCAGGCCAGGCCCTGCAAGACACCACCAGCGCGGCTGTCCAGGGTCGCCCCGGCGGCGGGGCCGGTCCGGGCCCGGGAGGAGAGTGGGAGGGGGACGGGGCCGCAGCCCGCACGCACCGGCGGCCTCCAGCACCTCGCGGTCGATGCGGTCGGAGAGGAGACACAGCAGCCCGCGCTTCCCCGCCACCCCCGCCAGCAGCTCGGCCCGTGGCACCGGCTCCTCCGAGTCCCACTGCTGGACGCGGCACCTGCGGCAGCAGCGCGGCCCGTCATCGCGCCGCCGGGGCCGGGGCCGGGACTGAACTCAGACCCGGCCCCAGCCCGGCCCGA
>VWZZ01004375.1:31196-58929 GCA_013399095.1 Psophia crepitans
CCCGCCCCGCCCCGGCCCCGGGCAGCGCCCCAGCACTGCGGGCGGCAGGCGGGGAAGGCGCGTCGGGGGCGCCGCTGTAGCGCAGCCGTGCAGCGGATGCGGTGCGTGTGTGGACAGGAGACGCAGGGCCTGGCTGCCGGCCCACCATGGAGACCTCACAGCCTCTCTGCAGCTCCTCCATCCTGCGAACGTCACCTTTTCTTGTCTGGACTAAGGTGTGCATCCAGGCTGTGGGTGGGCCAGTAGCTTGTCCCGGGAACAGATGGTAAATGCTTACAAAGTTTCAGGTGTGGGTTTCGCTTTGCAGAGAGGTTTGCCGTGACCACTGAGAACAGCAGCCCGTCTTTGTCCTGGGAACCAGCTGGTTTGGAGGCCTGTGTGGGAGGTGGTACTCTGTGCCATGCCACCACCTCAGAGGAACCCTTCCTGCAGGGTGATGCTGTCAGTGCCTGCACGGGTGGCAGGACCCCAGGGTCAGGAGGAGCCAGCAACATCTCTGCCCCATGCCAAGCCCTGCAGGGGCTGCTGGTGGGTCTCCCTCAAAGAAGGCGCTCCACGTGCAGCCTGCCACTGCCTGGCTTGCATAGGACAGATATCCCCAAGCCCTAGGGCTGGCCACAGGAGGGAAAGGCTCATGGCCTTTCGAGCTGCTGGATCAGCACCCTGGGCAAGCGACGGTCTGTGGGTGCCTGGAGTGCCCAGCCTGGAGGTGGGCATCCTGCAGGGTGGGAGCAGCAGCCTGGCTGGGATGCTGACGGGGAACACATAAGGATAGGGGAGGGGAGGGGTGGATTGTGCCATGGAGTGGGAGATTGAACCTTTCCGTAGGCCTTTGGAGGTCAGTAACTCCACTGGATTTGGCGTGGAGACTAAATCCCAAGAAATGGAGTACTGGTGGATGACAGAGGAGACCTACCCACTGTGTTACTGCTTGCCATCTGCATTCAGAGCACACCTGCTGTTGATCCGCCTGCCTGCCCTGTTCCTGGGAGCTGGCAGGGGACTGAATTACAAGAATCCTGCAGAGCTTTCAAAATATTGTTTTAAACCTAAGATGATGTTTTCATAAAATTTGGCTGAATTCTTACAGATGTCAATGTGCTTGTGGCTCACAAGATCAGAGCAGGCAAAATGCAAGGACAGACAGAACAAAGTCTTTGGGCACATCCTCAGTCATTCACATGTGTATGTGTGTGTGTGTGCTTGTGCATGTGTAACCCTGGAACCATGCATGTGCACATAGGCACACGTTCCAATGTGGATGGCCAAGCAGCCCATGGTTCCAGGGGGCATCCTGGTGTGGATGAGGTGCACATGCGTCGCACACATATATGTGTATATGTATTTGTGTCCATTTATTTGGATTACTTTTGACTTTTTTTCCAAATTCCTTGCAACATCAGGGTATTGGTACCTTCTCCAGAACTGGTGGAGGGGCTGATGCTAGACATTGTAACTGTGACAGTGAGCTCTTGGTGATAATTTCATACCTTTGTACAAGATGTACCACTGTAATGCTATAGTGTGTAGTGCTATATAATATCATCACCAATCAACCAAGGGCCTGGTAATCTAAGTAAGTGAGGTGGAGGCAGGAACTTCCACCAGTGTGTAGACATGTTTTTGTGGCAGTGTCATTAAAGGTGGGTTGGTCATGACCTATACCACTTTTGCTAGGAGATGGTGGGTTTCTGGACCAACATACAGGGTGGTGGGTCCTCCCACATTCTGTTTTGCTTGGTCATCCAAACTGCTCCCTGACCAGAACTGTTTTCTGACTCCTGATCTCTTTCACTTCTGTCTCCTGAGGTGGCATTGTCCTGGTTTCAGCTGGGAGAGAGTTAATTTTCTTCATAGTAGCCAGTATGGGGCTGTGTTTTGAATTTGTGCTGGAAGCAGCGTTGATAGTGGAGAGATGTTTTTGCTGTTGTTGGGTGATGCTTACACAGAGCCAAGGCCTTCTTGGCTTCTTGCACCACCCCACTGGCGGGATGGCTGGGGGTGTGCAGGGAGTTGAGAGGGGACAGACAGGACACCTGACCCAAACTGACCAAAGGGACATTCCATAACATATGGCATCATGCTTGGTTTATAAGGGCCTTGGGGGGAAGAAGAAGGGGGGCGGCAGCGGCGTTCAGAGTGATGGCGTTTGTCTTCCCAAGTAACCGTTACACATGACGGAGCCCTGCTGTCCTGGGGATGGCTGAACCCTGCCTGCCATGGGGAGCGGTGAATTAATTCCTTGTTTTGCTTTGCTTGTGCACGCGGCTTTTGCTTCACTTATTAAATTCTTGTAACTGAACCCACGAGTTTTCTCACTTTCACCCTTCTGATTCTCTCCCCCTCTTCCGATGAGGGGGACTGAGCGAGCGTTTATGTGGTGCCCAGCCAATGGCTGGAGTAAAACCACGACAGGCATTTAAGCACTTCTCTCTCTGCTGACTGAGGGGACACAGAGGAGCTGTGGTGATGCACCCTGCTGGGTCCCAACCTGCATCTCTAAGCTGGGCAAACCTACTCCAAAGCAATAGTGAGAATGCTCTAGCTAAGAGGAACAAGCCACCCAACCTGCAGCTCCATGAACAGCATTCATCTCCTAAAGGTCCCTCTGTTGAGCTGCTTGAAGAGACACTACAGAGCAGCCCTGTTCTGACACATCGCCCCCACAGCAAAGGTCCTCATCAGCTTGTTGCTGAAGTTTCATTCCTGTGGAAGGATTGCCACCTCTAGCTGGCAGCTGATGCTACAGGTATTGAATAGTGTTTTAGGATGAAGTTTCCACCTCAGAAGCTCCAGTGACTACTTTGGAAGGTTTCCAAAGGTCAGACATAGGAAAAGTAAAGCCTCTTCCAGTGCTTAACAGACTTGGCTTATTAATAGGCAAGTTTTTAATTTTAACTTTGCTGGAGACCTGATCTGAATCTGCTTTGTGATCACACAGTGAACACAGCTAGGTATAGGAGCACAGAGAAAAAAAAAAACTCAACACAAAAAGAAGACATGAGCTTGTATAGGACAGTGGGGTAGAACAGATGTGTTATCTCTGGGAATGCGCAGAGTCATACCAGTAAAGAAAACATCCATGTGCAGAGTGAAAGTGGAGTTTAACGTCCCAGAATATCTAGCCGGGATTCCTTCTGCTGCTCCACAGGAGATGCTCCACAGGCTTGGGCCAGGCGGACGATGGGGATGGCTTGCAGCACATGCACCACACAGGTTTTGAGTTTGAAAAGAGGATGCTCTGCAGGCAGAGGCTCAGGCCCTGTGACTCCAGGCCAGCAGCTGCGATGTGAGCGCAGGGCAGAGCCTGGCTGGGTCAAGCTGGGGGTTGACCTCTTCTTGTAGATAGCTAGTGACAGGACAAGGGGGAATGGCCGCAAGTTGTGCCAGGGGAGGTTCAGGTTGGAGATGAGGAGAAATTTCTTCTGGGAAAGGGTGGTCGGGCATTGGAATGGGTTGCCCAGGAAGGTGGTGGAGTCCCTGTCCCTGGAAGTGTTTAAGGAAAGGTTGATGTGGTACTTAGGGACATGGTTTAGTGGGGAATAGGTGGTGGGGGGACGGTTGGACTAGATGATCCTTGAGGTCTCTTCCAACCTTAATGATTGTATGGTTCTATGACCATGGTTCACTGTGCTGGCCCTGCTGGGAAACCTAAGCATCTAACTGCTGTGGGGCTTGTTCTTTGTCTCCGCCCTAGGAGAGAAGAGCCTTTGTTATCTGATGGAAGCTTTAACAAGAGGGCTGGAGAGAGCTGGAGTGCACAACCATCTGATCTTAATGGGAGTTTTATAGCGAAGCAGGAGGCCAGGGACTTAGAGTACTTTTCTCTGGCATGAATCATCTGTGCTGTATGAGGTATCACCTTATCTAATGAGACTGTACTCTACTGGTGGGATTTTCCTTTATCGTGATGCATGTCTGCTCCCACCGTCAGTATGTTGTCAGATTATGCCAGCAGAATCCATTTTATTTTTAAATAATTGCTTGAAAGTTTATTTTATTTTATTGAGCTGGGTTATCATTAGAGCTGACGTCTTATCTTCTTCTCTGATCATGTAAGGATTTGTGTCAGGAGTATATGCTCTCCAGCATGACATCTTCATGCTAATCTTGTGGTGCGGCAACTGCAAGTGTTTTGCTCTTCCCCTTCCTGTTGCCCTCTCCTGCTTGTCCAGGTGAACACGGTGGTGTCGCTCATTTGGGAGAGCACACTGTGGCTGCTGGTGCCTTGTGTTGCTGGAGCCAGTGCACTGCACACAGTGACAGCGTCTGAACGCCTGGCCAGTTCCTCCAGTGGCACCAGTAGGAGCAAAGCAGAGAGGATTTATTTACAAAACAAAACACACAATGCTGGTGAAAGTGTGTTTTCATCAATACACTGAAATGCATAGAACAGCTATAAACTATCTCCTTAGTTGTGTAGCTGCAGTTTCAAAGTCCTTACTATAAATGTGCAGAAATGCTTTTCTTGAGTGCCTTGTCTTGTCACCACCCTCCCAGGCCATCAGCTCCAGCCACAGATATGCAGTGGTCTGCAGGACTTGTTCAGCAAATGCACCCCCTGCACTGTCTAAGATGTCTCGCAAAATCACCACTCAGTGGCAAGAGCTTGTGACAACACTGTCCAGGCAAGGACAGGGGCACATGCATTTCCCGCATGCTGCTGGTAGTCAGCTCCAGCAGGACACAGCCAGCCTCTCACACCGGACCTGAGGATGTTTTGCTCACAGACTCAGTCCTGCTCCTCATGATCATGTCACCCACACAACTTGGTGATGCAATGCCTTTGTGTCATACAAGTTGGCAGCCCAGCTCCACATGCTTATTCACAGGCCACAGCCCACAGGGGTGAGAGACTTGCTGCCTCTTAGGAAGGCAATAGCGCCTCAGTCCTGCTGGAGGCAAGGTCGGTGTCAGTGCTGTGCTCTTGCACCACATCTTACACGTGTCCTCTGTGGCAGAGTGCACATGAGAGTCACAGGGTCCCTGAGGCTGGAGGCACCTCCAGAGCTGCGCTGCTTTTGGCTAGGGTAGAGTTAGTTTTCTTCAGTGTGCCTTGTATGAGGCTATGTTTTGGAATTGTCATGAAAAAAAGTGATGATAATATAGGGATGTTTTAGCTATTACTGAGCAGTGCTTCCACAGTTAAAGCATTTTCTGTGTCTCATCCCACCCCACCTGTGAGCAGACTGGCAGTGCACAAGGACTTGGGAAGTGACACAGCGGGGATAGCTGATCCTGACTGACCAAAGGGGTGTTCCAGACCATATGGCATCATGCTCAGTGTAGAAACTAGGGGGAAAGTTGGGGGGGGGGGGCTGCTGCTTGAGGACTAGCTGAGCATTAGTCGGTGTTTGGTGAGCAATTGTTTTTCATTTACATTATCTTCCTTGGGTTTTAGTTCTCTCTCTTTTTATTTTCCTTTTCATTACAATTTGTTGTTGTTATTAATTTCAGTTATTCAACTGTTCTTATCTCAAGCCACAAGATTTCTCACTTTTACCCTTCCAATTCTCTTCCCCCCATCCTGCCGGGGAGGTGGTGTGGGGCAGTGAGTGAGCAAATGTGTGATGTTTAGTTGCCAGCTGAGGTTAAACCACGACAAGAGGTCACCTTGTCCAACCCCCTGCTCAAAGCAGGGTCTCCTAGAGCTGGTTGCCTGGGACCGTGTCTAGCTGAGAGGGGTGGACCTATTCAGGCACCTGGTTCCAGTGTTCAGTTACCCTTAGAGTGAAAAAGCTTCTTTCTTCTATTTCAGTGGAATTTCCTGTGTCTCAATGTGTGCCCATCACCCTCCTGCTGGGCACTGCTGAGGAGAGCCTGGCTCCTGCATCTTCCCTCCCCCACGAAATATTTACACACAGGGATGGGGCCCCTGACCTTTCTCTTTCCTCAGCTCCTGCACTAGTCAAAACTGCCAGGCAGAAATGGGATTGTGCTTGAGACCATTCCTAATGCTCACAGCTTCCTCTCCTGGATTGCCCGATCTCAAGTGTTGCTCGGAGCCATGGGTCCTGATGTCATGGGATTGTGTACTTGATTTTATAAAGGCAGGAGTTTTGTGAGCACAGGAACAAACAGCGCTCGATTCCCTGTGAGTTTCTGCCTTGTGGATGACTGCATTCAGTGCCGAAGGAGGTGTGTGTCTCACTGATGTGCTCCCTGGAGATGAGGACCGAGGGGGTGAACGCACTGATCAGGTGTCTCATAACACTTGCATGTGCAACACAGCCTTCCCCTCCATAGAATGCTGGTAAGGTCCTGGCCCTCTTTGCGCTACCTCTTACCCTGAAGGTTGTAGAAACGTGGCTCACATCTCCAGACACAGAGTGCAGATCAAAGTGGCCCAATGTTCCCAAACCCTTGCTTTTTTTGAGCCAGTAGTTTGGGGGAGTGGGGGAGAGGAGAGAGCACCTGATGCTTTCTTTCAGTAGGAGGAGCACAGTCTTGTTACTTCGGTTTCCAGTGCAGGGGCATCAGGAGTGTCTGCTGACACACATCCCCTCCCTCCCTGCAGGTATGAGGGTTGTAATGTCTAGGTCTTGTCTGGCCACCTCTGTTGGCTCTGCTGAAAAGTGCATGAAACCTCTTTTCATCCCAGTCTGGCAGTAGTTCCACTTGCTCAGGCTGGGTGGAAGGGGGAGACCAGGGCCAGGACCCCAGCAAGGGACTGGGGGATGCCTGCCTGCAACCACAGCTGGTCCTGCCAGTGCTGCCAGCGTGCCCATCAGAGGAGCACCCAGCCACCCGGAGCACCAGCCAGCTCCTGCTCAGCCAGCACTTGTGATATAGGAGGAAACAGAGAGCACTGTGGGAAAACTGGAGGGACTGGGCCAGGACTGTGATTCAAGGTCTGGGGGAAAGGGACTGGAGTTTCATGGGGACAGCTCCTGGGTGGTGGGAAAGTTTATAGGCAATCAGGCAGCAGGCCACTGCAGGGACTGAAGCAGTTTGAAGCCTTGCCCGGTAGGCAGACCTGCTTGTCCTTTGAGGGCAGAGAGCAGCAGCTTGGTGATTGCAGCAGCTCTCTCTGCTGTGGGTGCTCCGATCCCACCACTCTGCTCCCAAGGCTGGCTTGTGCTGGCTGCTTTGGACCTTTCAGAGCAGGGGTATCAGTAAGGCACCCTAAGAAATAACCCCTACTAATTAGCACTTCAGCCATATGCAGAAATTGTACCCTTTGCAATAGATGGGCAGTGACTATTTCTAAGCCTGAACAGACTCTGTACCGAAAGGAGCGTTCAGTCTGTTTGTGGCCCCTTTGTTGCCTGACGTGAGGGCATGCCACAGATGCATGAAGAGAAGGAGCTATTTCCTCTTCTCAGTTTTGCACTGGATGCCATTGAACGTAATGTTCTCATCTTGTCCCATGGGACAAACTGGATAGGCATTCCCTGTTTCCCATTCTAGTGTTTTATAGATATTACATGTATGTATGTGTGTATAAAAGCACACACAAACATAATTTACATTTATTATTTTCTGTATTTCCTCTAATTCCCTTCTTTTGGTGAAACACCAGCCTATGCTGCCTCTCTACAGCTCCCAGTGGCCAGCTCTCCAACATTTTGTGCACACTGTGATTGTGAGTACATCGAGCAGTGTCAGGCTTAGCCATAGCATCTTTAGCTGTCATGGTATTCCCACCCCACCTTTTGTCTCTGAATTGTTTTCCTGCTGTGCTTGAGCTGTCGCCTCCTCAGCCAAGGCAAGCCGCTGACGCCAGCAGCAGCAGAGAGGCCAACACAGGCATCCTGCAGCCTGTGCCTGCTCCTCATGGCTTTGCACCCGCCACTGTCCTCCACCACCACCACTGCTGCTGACCCACTTTTGCTGGTTCCTTCTGAAATGCTGCACAACGTCCATCAGTTTGCCTGACCCGGGGATGCCTGGTAGCCTTCCCTTGCTCTGCCATGCTTTGCTTCACCCTGGAGTTTCAGATCATTAAAGTAGTTAATCAGTCTCTCATCCGTGACCTGATATCTTTCCTGTTATCTGGATAGCCTGGTGAAAACTGAGCTGTAAATTCTGTTTTTTACCATCTGGTTTGTTTCAAACAGTCCTGCAGACCATTTCACCATGGGAAAACTCTGCAGAGCTCTGCAAAACCTTTCTGAAAGCTGAAATGAGAGAGATAAATGGATGCCCCTTCCAACCCCCTACCAATCTCTGATTCTGTGATTCTGTGATGCCGTGTCTTCCTCCACTTCAGGCGGGTGACTGGGCTGCTGCCAGGGGAGCAAGGATGCTGGGTACATCCCAGCCTGGTCCGGGACCAAATTTTCTTTCCCCCTGTGCAAACTTGCAGGGGTGCTGTCACATCTGGAAAAGCCTTGTTGTGAGGATAGTCTCCCTGAACACTTTTTTCACGTTTCCCCTGTGCAAGGCTGTTTGATTCCCAATGCTTTGCTTTTATTTTTTCCTGCCAGTAGGCTCAGTGCAAAGACAGACAGCTAGCTGACTGAGTCAGGAGGCAGCCGTGGGAGATATGTCTGAGCTTCACCCCAGCCTCTGTGAGCCATGGGCCATTGCCAGTGGGGCCACGGAGCTGAGCAGCTGCCTCTGGCAGTGAGTCTGGGATGTGGTGCTTCACTGGAGGAGGTGGAAATGTCACCCTCTTGGATACAGCAGGAGTTTGATGGGATTTCAGGAGAGTGTGTCAGGGCAGGACCAAAGCAACCACTGGCTTTCACTATATGGTGATGTCCTTTGAAATACACGTCACCCCTGGGAAAGCTTGCAGCTCACCAGAGGACAGAGGAATATGTGGAGGTGTGGCAGCTCCTTGCAAAAAGCCAGCAGAAAGGCTGGGTGTCTGTCCATCCCATCCCATCCCAACCCATCCCNTCCCATCCCATCCCATCCCATCCCATCCCATCCCATCCCACCCCATCCCATCCCATCCCCTCCCCTCCCATCCATGCATCCTGGGATTTGAGAAGGAGCCATGGCTCTCTAGGGAGCGCGGGGGGTGAGAACCGATTTCCCAGTGGTTTATGTCAGCCTGGACTAGAAAAGCACTTGCCAGAGTGGTGGTAGGACCAAATCCAGCCAAACTTACACCCACCAAATTCATTGGTCACTTCTCAGAGCAAAGCCTATTTGTTGGAATCCAGCTGGTTAATTTATAACTCTGCTGTGAGGCATGGGCTGCATTCGAATTTCAGGATGTACCATGTATCTCCAGGGTCAAAGCTGGGGACCAGCAGTGGTGCTGGCTCCTGGAAGGAGCAGGGGGTCTGCACACCCGAGTGATGTGACCTGCAGGTCTGTGCCAGTGGGTGTGCATGCCCCTCACCTGTGGCGAGCGGGGCTGAGCTGGCTCTCCTGCCCGGGGCCCCTTGGCAGTCCCTGCCCTGTGCTGCAGGTGAAGGGCTGCTGCTTGCCCATGCACTGCTCACCTCCTCTTCAGCTCCCCTGGGTACATATGGTTGTGTCCCACCGTGGTGGTGCTGTCTGCTCGCAGGTTGAGTTCCTGCCGTTGCAAGAGAGCCGGCAGCAAAGCTGATCTGGCAGTGGTTTGCAGCCCCTGCCTGGGTCTATCATGACAGAACTGGTAAGCTTCTGTTGGAAGGGGCCACTCTGAGCCAGAACTGGCCAGCCTGACAGCACCTCGAGCAGAGCAGGACATTGTCGGTCAGCCTCATCACTCCACTCACAGTCAGTGGCTGTCCTGGTGCAAGGCACTTTCTTTGCCAAACAACATCCCTGTGAGGCTATAGACCGACACCACCCCATTCTCCCCCCCCGTCACCACCCTGCCGCTGCAAGCCCCCTGGTGCTGTGCAGCACAGTCCTCCATCAGCAGGGCTGGTGGCCTCTGGCCGCCCCTGCCGGTCACGCTGCTGGCTCGAGGACTGTGTCTCCTCCAGCAGCAGATGCACACACCACCCTGGGATACCAGGAACCTGTGCTGGAAGGTCTGAGCAGTACTGGGGTCACCCGAGTCCCATCACTGGATGCGGCAGCTGTGGAAGTGGGACTGTGGAAAAGATGAGATACTCATAAGCCTATGGGTTAATTTGGTGAGCAAGTGCCCGTGTCACCTTTATCCCATAAATGCTGGAGTGCTGGGTAGGGTGATAGCTGGACAAAGCTGCCTGAAGGTGTTATGGGACTTGTAAGGGCAGTGAAGAGGTGGCATGGAGGCAAGGACCCACAGGGGTGTACTGGGAAAAGGGCCATTTTGCTCCATCAGTCATTTTTCCTGTCATTTCCAGTATCTCTGGTGATGGGAAGATTTTGTTCAATGGAAGGGCCTCATGCTGAGGTCCCGCAAGTCCTCCTGAAGCACCAGCACTCATCTGGGAATCTCCTCATGCAAGAACTGGTCATGGCACCAAGCCTGTAGAGTTCAAGGAGCATCTGGATGAAGCTTTTAGTCATATGGTTTAGTTTTAGGTAGTCCTGAGAGGAGCAGGGAGTTGCACTCAATGAGCCTTATGGATCCCTTCCAACTTGAGATATTCTGTGATGTCTCCTTCTCACCACCCTGTGGCTCCAAGCTCTGCTCTGCGCTGCCTCACTGTACCTGCACATGTAGAGGTGGCACTACCTTGTCCTGCAGAGAGCCAGGGTCCTTTGGTGTTGCTCCTCCAAATGCACTCCCTTCCCCACTCTCCTCACCACCTCTGGATCTCCAAGACTCAGCAGGAGCCTGACCTTTCCCATCCTATCCCACTCTGAGCTTCCTTCTATTGCTGCTCCCACTTGCCTCTTTGCACGTCCCCATGCCTTGCTGTGCCCACAGCTGAGGTGACTCCTCTCCTTCGTGCAGTTTGCAGGGCCAGGGATTGTGCATGTGGGACACCACGTGCAGGGTGCTGCTGTTGCAAGCCCTGTGACAGTCAGAAGTCCATCAGCCAGATGAAAGTCTGCCTTTGCTGCCAGGTGGTTGTGTACTTAGGCTGTTAGACTATTACCACAAGGTTATTCCCACAGCATTTTCAGAGGTTTCCCGTAGGGGGGGAAAACACATTGTCTCCATTAGGGATTTCAACCACATCAGTTTCTTTAATCGTTCTTAGGGCATTGCTAGGATTTTGTATTTAGGACCAACTAAAACTTTTGGATGATGCTGTTCTAAGGAGCAATATTTTAATATTCCTTTCTTAAAAGAGACAACTGCCATCTTTAAAAGAAGGCTCAAAGCTCTACCTGGAGAGAACTCCCAGCAGACAGATCAAACTGGGTGCCAGTTGCCTTTGTGCTGTGGTCTGGTGGGGCCTGTGCCACCACGCTGTGTCTCTGGGGGCTGACGGAGCTGCCATGTGGTCCTGGAGCTGGGGCAGCTCTTGTGGGCTCCCCCACGCTGGCTTCTGTGGTCAGTGGACAAACCCAAACCACCACCAGCTGCTTCCTGCTGCGCTGGCTGAGCAGCAGGAGAGGCGGCAGAGACCTGGGCTTGTGCAGCAGGCAGCCATTGTCGGGGGGAGTGCTCCTCCAGCCGTGGGCCCCGGCTGCAGGTGGCGGGTGGTGCCCCCCGGCAGCCCAGCGAGAGGCAGGGGTGTCCTGGCTGCAGCGCTGGCCCTGCCCAGCTCGGGCAGCCCCACCTGACACGTGGGGAGGGCATTGGCTGCCTTGGCACACGGCCCGTGGCCCCGGCCTGGTGGCTCGCCCTTCCCCAGAGCTCTCCTCTGCTCACCCCATCCCCGCCGCCGGGCAAAAGCTGCCAGATGAGGCCGGTTGGTTAAGCTGGGGCTGTGGCTCCCAAGACGAGGGAACGTTCGTTAATCCCCATACTTTGCCTGAGCAGACTGCAGTGGTGCTGACAGCACTGGGACCACTTTTTGGCAGAGCTTGTCCTGTCACAAGGTAAGCTGTTGTCCCCCAGTCTGACTAGACATGCTTCCATCCTGAGCAGCGTTGCAGGGTTTGCGCTGCTGACATCGCTTTCCAGAGATGTAACAGCTGCCAGAGAAAACTTCTCTGGGGAGTGCTTGGCACCTGCATTTTACCATCACCACAGACTGACCCGGAAGTTGGTCTTTTCATCGTGTGGATACCTCACGTGGGCAAAGGGGCGGCCTGCTCTGCTTCATCCCTGGGTCTGAGGAGCACTGCCCTAAACCCGCAGCCTGGGGCTCCCCCAGGACCTCAACCGTGCTGCAGGAAGGGCCAAGGGTGAGTACAGCCCTGTTCCATGCTCTCCCTCCCACTGAATGTACTGGGAGGAAGCCTCCAGCCCCTGGCCCTCTGTAAACTACCCCAGCGGGGAGCTCAGAAAGGTGGCAACACACAGAATTGGGAGTTTTGTTCCTCTAACTGGGAACAAAATGAGGGCTCACGTCTGCATTGTGTGAGGCGCTGCTTGCCATGCATCGGTGCCAGTTACCAAAACAAGTCTTCCTCCTTTTAATGCTTTTTCAATAAAAATATGACAGTGCACTCAGGGTAGCTACCTGCAGCAGGGTGAGGGCGAGAGGGACTAAACGCAGCACATAAAAGCAGGCTGCAGTTAACAATGGAGCATTTAAAGAAAAGAGCAAAAAGGCAGGCAGATGGCATGAATATTAGTGCATGAAAATGACTAACACACAGAATTTCCCAGCATACTTCTGACTGGTTTGGGCTTGCTTTTATAATTAATTTATGGAAAGCACCTAAATTGGGAATAAACACAATCTCGCAAATCCCTTCTAATCTTTCCCTGTATTTTTGAAACGATACCCTGAAGGTACAGTTTCTTACAATGATTAAACTGTTTTCCTTTTAAGAATTAAAAGGGACTTTTTTCAAGCGATTGTACAGAGCATTAGTGGTCAGGACTGAACTCGGAACTGTTTTAGATGCAATCTTTTGTTGGAAATGCCCGGATGGGGGCATTTCCCCACTGGACTGCTGGATGCTAAATCTGTTGATATTTTCATTTTGGATTCATGTATTTTAAAGCAAAATATGACGCAGTGTGTCGTCAGCCACCTAATGACTCAGAAGCATTCTGACAGTAGCATAAATTTGTAAACTTCCTTTAAAATGGAAAAAAAGATGCATATGTTTCATTATGTTGCTGCTTCTCTCTGACAATAAAAGCAAAACTCCCTCCCTCGGGCAAGATGTGCAGGAAGTGCTGCCAAGGGTTGCACGAACAATGAGGGATCTGGAGTGCACTGGGGTTCTTGGTCTCTGTGTGCGTGTGGGAGCAAGCTGTTCAGTGCAGCTCTGCACAGGGGAAGCCTGTAGAGATACAAGCTTTGCTCTGCAGTCGCCTCTATCTGCTCTGCGGCTCCTGCTGGTCCTCAGAGGGGTTTCTGCTGCTGCAGCCGCTGGTAAAGCCACATGCTCCCCTGTGGGGGGGGGAGAAGCAGCAAGGGGCAGACAAGCACAGCAGCACCCTGGGATGCTTTCTGCTGGCTGCGGTGTGATAAGGGTCCCCCCAGGAACAGCCATGTGCAGCTTGTCACCTGGCCCTGGGGACCCTGGGGAGGTGGAGGGCAGCAGAGCCAGCAGGAGCACCGTGGGCCTGCAGGCCCCTCTGCAGGGCAGGCAGAGGGCTGGGAAGAGCCAGCTCGCAGGAGGTGCTGCCAGCTGCCTCCCTCCACCTCTGTGCCCGCACATCGGCAGGCAGCAGCTAGAGAGCTCCTGTGTGCAGGAGGGACCCCGGCCAGAGAGACCAGAGAGGAGAGGACGGGCCTGCCTGTGGCAGTGGTGACTGCTGGTGGCACAGCCTGCCATCCAGAGCAGCAGGGGCAACCACCTGTTCCTCCTGGCCTGCAGCATGGTCCCTGGGCCTCGCCTTTTCTCTGCGCCATGTGTTGAGGCTTTGCTGCTCCTCTGCACCTTGCTGCGGCCGCAGTGGCATGTCAGCAGCTCTGGAGAGTGCCAGGAGGCACCGTTTGTTTGAGATCTGCTGCTGTGGGCCTGGAGTCAGCCCTGGCCCAGGGAGGGAGGGCATGCCACTGAAATTTCGGTTGCATTCATGGCCGTGGGGCTGGGCTTGGGGAAGAGTCCCGGCAGTGAGGACATGAGGGTGTGGGAAGGAAGTGGTGTTTTTTTTTTTTATTATATGCCTTATTGTGTTTCAACATGGAAATCAAGGTAAGAATTACCCAGGGCACAACCTGTCCCTTTGATTTGGCCTTTGCAGCTCAGTCATGCGTAGTGGAAGCCTTTTCCTTGTTCCCTCCAGCAGCATCTCCTTGTAATGGCTAATGGGAAAATATCGCAGCAGTGAAAAATTCTCTCACCCTCATAAACACAATGACAAGGCTAAGTGATCCGTCTGCAGTGCAAGCAAGGCGTTTGGGCTGCCTGTCTCAGATGAATGCTTCCCATTTTGCAGGTTGTTTGCATGTGCTTTATGAGCTTCAGCAGTAATTCAGGCAACTGCCAGACAGATGACAGGAGAGGAGACTGGCAGAGGATGCTGTGATGCTGGCTGCCGCGGGTGCTGCCCAGGGCGTGCGGCTGGAACTTCTTACTTGCCAGGAGTGGCCAGCAGGCTGGCCGGGAGGGTGAGCTTTGGCAGCAGCCCCCAGGGCCGCCTGCACTGCAGCAGCACCTCAGTGTCCCCTCCTGGCGCTGCTCCCCACGGCGCTGCCCCTGCATCCCCTGGGGACTGTTGCCTTGCCTTGCCATAGTGGAGGCCAGAAGCTGGGTTGGTCTTATCAAAGTCCACACCAGGTTATTTATTTTTCTCCTGTTGCAGTCATTTGTTTCATCATGACCTTCCCAGGGGTCTGAATTCTCCGTTTTGCTTAACGGTTCTCTTTTACATGTAGGATTGCTGGGGGTTAACGCAGAGTTCCTGTTCCTTCGGGAAAAAGAAGAGAGAGTGAGAAAGATTGAATGTGATCCTTGTTTTCAGAATATTACTGCAGTAATTAAAATGCTTAGGAATGTGTTCTGTTCCCAAAAGTAATAAATACTTTTGAATGTTTTGCCCCATTAATTGCATATTAGTTAAATACGTATTTTTTTATAACATGCATATTCACACACTTACCTGACAGTTAAATGCATATTTAAATACGTATTGTACCTTTTAATGCATAGTAATTATTTGGTAGTGAGCAAAGACTTTTTCTGAGCAGTCCCTTTCAAGGCAGTAGATGTGTCTGTCTGCAGTCTCCTGTTGACTCTGGGAGGCAAACGGCATCAGGTCTGGTGAGGTCACCAGACTTATGGCACCCTGCTGCAGCCTCAGGGCATGCATGGTGTGCTGCAGGCACGGACACAGCTTGTGCCTGCTGCCAGCAGCTTTCCTCCTGCATAGCCTCTGTAGCGGCTGCTTGCCTTACCCACACCTGGGGCAGGCGCTCGCAGAGCAAGCACCCCGGCTTTCACCAAGGGTCAGGCTTTGGGGCGAAAGGAAGGGGAAGGACTGGAAGGGCTTCCCTCCTGTACTGCTTCCTCCTGCTTCCAGCAGCTTTCTGAGCTGCACCAGCTGCTGGGGAAGATTCCTGCTGGGGGATCACCTGCCCTCCAGAGCAGCACCAAACTCTCTGTGCAGCCACCTTTGTCTAGACCGTGGCACACAGCACCAGTGCAGCAGACCAGGGGCAAAGCAAGGAGCAAAGCCAAGCGGCTTCCTGGACTGCTTCTGCGTCACCCCCCCGCCTTGGACCACGGTGGCTGCAGTGAGCCGTTTCTGCAGCATGGATGAGGCAACCAGTGTGTGCACACCAAGCTTTGCAGAGGCTGCACCTCGCCCTCCTGGGAGCTAGCTGAGCCCCAATAGCAGAACCGTGCAGGAAGGCTTTTACCTCTCCTCAGCCAGAGCTGGTACAAATTTTCAGTGGCACCACAGCTTCAATAGCAGAGCTATGTGGGGTGACATGTGTGCTCCTGTCCCTCCGGGAGACCAGGCCCTGGGAGCTGCCACTCCCATTGCCTCCTTTTTGGCAGCACCTCCCTCTGTCCGGGCAGCTGCCAGCCGTCTCACAAGCTCTCCAGCCCTTGTGCCCTCCCTGCGGTATTTTGCTTTTAAAATAGCAAGACTGCAACGATCCTTTGGCTGGCTTGGTTCTGGGTCAGCTTTGTGACCCTGAAAGGGAGTGGGTCCCAGCTCCGTGCATGAGGTCCTTCTAGCGGAAGGTCAGCTTGCGCTGGCCATGTCTCTGCTGCGGCTGTCATTCTCAGGTGGGACCATTCCATGAGCAGGAGTCAAGGGCACAGCATGGCACCAGGCCTGGTCCTGGGTGGACATCCCTTGGCACTGCCGTGGCTGTGTCCCCCTCCCCAGGAGGCCCCAGTGGCATCGCTGCTCCAGCATGGTCATGTTTCCAGTGACAGCTCCAGCTACAGTCATTGTAGGAACAATGCACTCCTACTGTATAGTACCAGACTGTACATCAAAACTATTATTTCCAACATCTTCGGCTTAATTGTAAAACTATAATACAAATGACATTGGGGGTTTGCTGGAGTTAAATTTTAATAGCAAGCCAGCACCCTTTTAATGACATTTTATACATTTAAATTGGGCATGATCCCTTTGGGAACAGTAATTTTATTCATGGAGATTATGTCTAATTTGAATATAAAAACACCACTAAAAAGATATTGGATTTGCTATTTTTTACTTGCAGGAGCTCCGGTGTCCAATCTTCCCAACTGACTGGGCTTTGGTGGATTAAAAAAAAACAACAAACCCAACAAAACCCCCCAACTTCCATCAAGCAAAGCGCGGTACTGACATCTGCACGCGTACAACGGCCACCTCTCAGCCAGTCCAGCTTGGCTCCCCAACCGGGTCTGAGGCGCAGCCACGAGCACCGCAGCCAGCCCTCCGCTGCAGCTGTGGCTGTCGCACGCCCCTCGCCAGCTGTGGAGGAAGCCACAGGGCGACCACCCGAGATGGGCTGCGCCCATGGGCAGAGAGTTACATGTCTGGAGGCCGGTCTGCCAAGCCGACTGGCCCTGGCCCCACTGCAGACCCTGCTCACCTGGTGCAGCCACATTGGGCTCCTGCTGGAGCTGCTGGGTATGGCGACCGCCTCCAACACCACCACAGTTATTTCCCTCTTCTTATGCTGGAGCTGGCCAGAGCCACCAAATTTCAGCACCAAATTCCCGTGACTTCTGTCAATTTGGCAGATGGTTTGGTTGGGGCAGTTTCTTGTCCCGCTGAGGGAAGCATGGGGGCCTGGCTACTCTGTACTTCTGTGGCAGCAGTCCCATTTGGCTTTTCTTGTGACAGCCAAGTTAAAGACAGCCTACAAGCACAGCTCCTTGGGGGAATGTCACCAACCCAGACGCACCATCCACTGTGTGTGAGGAACCCTTGGTGGCTCATGGACACTTGCACATGACCAGCACCGAGGTTCACAATGGCACCTGGAGAGCTCCTGCTGCTGCCTCCTGCAGAGGCCAGGTGTCCTTAGTGGGGAGAAAGCTGAGCAGAAAGGTGCCGACTTTGTAAGAAACACACTGGAGTCCTCTCCGTTGGGGTGGATGGCCAGTAGAATTGAGGCTGTTTCAGTGTACGTCTCTGTTCTGGCTGTACTTTGCTGTGCAGAGCATGTGCTCTGCTTGGTGCTGCTGGAGGAAGACAGCGAGTGGGCAGATAAGATTTGCAGATGAAAAAAAGCTCCACTCCCACCTGGAGACTGGAATAAAACCGCCTGAGTTACAAACCCCCTTAGCTTGTTGGGGGAGCAGGAAGAGATGGGGCATGCTGGTGAGCCTGCACAGGAGAGGCAGGTGCTGGTGAGGACCTGAAGGGTGCTGGTGGCCAGGGTGCACTGCTTTAAGAAGGCTGAGTTAGCCAGCACATGGGACTGTGTGCAGCCCACCCTGGCCACAAGCCGTACCCTTCAGCACAGCGGAGCCGATAATGGTGCTGACACTGATGTGCGCCTGCACAAAGCTGCAGCCACATCTCTGAAACAGGATAAACTGTTTGGCCTTTGGACAAGATTATTTCTATTCAGAACAGGATTGTTATCACTTAATTGAAAATAATTATCCAATGCAAATTGGCTTCAAGTTGGCAGGCTGAGTTGAGAAGGCGGCACATTTCCAAGCTGTACTGAGGAGAGCTGAGTATGGTGGCAGGGTGAGAGGCTGGGACTGTCTGAGGGGCTGGGGGAACACACTGGGGAGGGGCAAAGCTTCCCTCTGCAACACCTGCACCCCACAAGAAAAGTGGGGGGCCCATCCTACCCACTGGTCCTTTCAAGCACCAAGGTCAGCCAGTTTGCCTTTCCAAATCTTGGACAACCTCTGAGTCTCCCCCTGAGTGCGGGAAGCATCCATCTGTCAGCAGGCAGCCCTGACCAGCTCCTGTCTGTGGCGTCGTCTGAGGCCAGGAGACAGCACGGATGCAAACAAGATGAGATGCAATTTTGACCTGGGTCTGGCTCAGAGTTATGCCCCACCATCAACCCACTGGGCACTGCTGGAGTCTGACATGTCATTTGGTGAAAGAGTGCTGGAGGAGGCCATGGTACCTACACAGCTCCTGTGAAGGTGATGGGCGCACTGGAATCAGCCTCTAGAGACCTCTGCTCAAGTGTAACAGGGAGGGTGTTAGCAACCCCATACCCCTTGTGTCCTGAGGGATCTGCACCTGGAACTCCTTCACATGAAGGATGCAGTTCTGCTGCTGCTGTCAATCAGGACAGATGCACTTACATCCAAGGGATGGAGACAGCTGCTGCCATAGAGGAGCTGGGCCACAGCTGGGATGTGGAAACCTTCAGAGTACCAGGCAGAAACAGACCCTCTGGTGCTCTGACCCAAGGGGGCACCTAAGCCTTGGCTGGGCTTGTGCTGCCTCTACTGAACCTGGTTTTGATATGCACAATCAGCCCATTGTTGAAATCATCACCTGCGTCAGCATGTTCTCACCAGAAAACTTCTGAGGAGGAGAAACAGATGTGTCTCTGTGAGATTCCCCCCCGCCCCCCCCCCCATCGCCCCCCTCAACCCCTGCTGAACCCTCCACTTCTGGGCTCCCTGACGCCACCCCTGTCTGCAGGCTCCATGGCCGCAGTCAGCCTGAGGAAGCGGATTTGCCAGGGAAGACCCTGAGCGGTGGACATCACGCAGGGACTTGTCCTGCCCTGGCTGAACGTGGGCACACATCTGGTGAGGAGCCTTCGGGCTTTTGTTGCAACATGATGGTGCTGTCCCCATCTGCCTGCCATGAACAAGCCAGTGGGGCCAGCTGGAGCCAGCGGGAAGGTGCAGGGACTCCGGCTGTCCAAGGCCATCATCTACACCGATGTGGAACAGCCCTCTGTGGTGAGCGGCTGAGCCACTGGCAGAGCCCAGTTCTTCCCAAAGAGACATACAGAACCACCCCGCCTTGTCAGCTTCCCACTCCCATTCCCTGTCCCGCTTCTCAGGTACAGGGGTATGAGCAGTACCCCCCACCCACGCAGGAGGGGCCGGCAGAGGAAAGGTGCTGACTCAGACACGGCACCAGGCAAATCCGGCCGGTGTCTGTATGTCTGCACCGCCCCCCTGCCAGCAAGGACCTGTGCCTGTGGTCCAGGGGCTCTCTGCGGCCCTCCTGCCTTGGTGTTTCCTCCTTGCCCTTTTTTTCTGCCTCAATGTGTTTGGATTAGACAAGACGTTCCTGAATGTACATAACACCTCTGCCAAACACAGGCAAGAATACTGAATTTCCACAACAGTTTTTGTATGATTTGACCAGACTGGGACAAGGTTAATTAAAAAAAACAAAGTTTAAATGCAGTTTCATCAGTAACAGCATAAAATGTTTCTGCAAGAATCTGTCAGGAGTTTTCAAAGATAGTGTACTTCACCTGGCAAAGCACAATTAGACACAGTCAAATATTGTCCTGGTTAAAGACTATTAATTTTCCTTACATTTGTCCTGAATTAATTTTTTCTGGCTGTATCAACAGTGTTTCCTTTATAAATACAACTGGCTCCTTTACATTGAAAAATTAAATTTGCTTTGATAATGAACTGAGCTGCTAATATTCATTTTGCAATGCAAAAAAGTGCAATTACTGGCTGCCGTGCCACAGCCAGTTGTAACTGTCTGAAAAGTCTGCACTGGTACCAGTGAACACAGTGAAGACAGTCAAGAGTCACCCAGGCTTGCAGAGACAAAACCTGGACTGGCTGCAGGGCGGAGCTGTGCCGTGCCCGGCTGGTCCCCTCTGCCTCTGCTGACGGAGCTGAGTGAGGGCCGGTGGGGCCGCGGGGCTTTGCTGAGCGTCCTGTGAGCGGGGCCTGCTTTGCCACTGCCACCCACCGAGGTGGGCGCAGTGCTCTTCTGTGCCATGGATGCTGCAGGTTCACCTTGATTTCCATCTTTGCAGTGGTGCTCTCATGGGGCCAGTGGCTTGTCCCTGCTGGCACACTGCTGTCCTGCCACCACTGCCATTGCCGAGCCGTCCCACTCTCCTCCTGTGCTGTCTGGCTCTCCCACCATCACCTGGGGAGCGTGGCCGATGGCTGGGCGGCTGCTCATGCTGCTGGGCTGTCGTGGTTCGGCCCCAGCCGGCAGCCGAGCCCCACGCAGCCGCTCGCTCACCGCCCCGGCAGCAAAACACGGGGCAGAATAAGGCAACAAAAGGGCAAATGGCTTGGAGTTGAGATAACGACCGTTTAATGGGCCGACAAAGGGAGAGGGGAAATGACAATAGGGCTGCAATAATTATCCCGGGATGTAAACAACCGCGATAACAAACGCAGTACTTTACCGACCGACGACCCGACAGACCAGACGGACCAGAGGCGCAGCCCGCGGCGAGACCGTCCCGGAGCAGCCCCGGGCCCCTCCCGGCCAGTCCCTTTATAGGGGCGTGACGTCACGTGGTGTGGAATAGCGGCCGGCCCGGCCCGGCTCACCTGGCCCGGGCCTGAGCATTAACCCCGGCCTGGCCAGAGCCAGGACATGGGCCCCATCAGCAGTGGCTGTGCAGCTGCTGGTGTGAGTTCCTCTTCTCCAAAAGGCTTGGAAAAGCTATGCCAAGGCGCAGAGGCCTTCCTTCCCCCTCCAGGATCTCCTCATCCATACCAGCAGCAAGGAGCAGAAGGGACACGCAGCTGCCAGCTTGTGCCTCCTTGCCTCAAACTCCTGCCCAGACAGACGATGGAAGCAGGACCGGAAACAACAGCTCTTCAAACCCCTGTGCTCCTCTGAGATACTAATACCTGTCAGGGCACACACAGGTTGGGCATGAGTCTCAGCTCCTTTGGCTTTCTTGCCCCCATGTAGAAAACAGAAAAGCAGAAGACTTTACGTACCAAAGCCCCACTCTAAAGATGATGGCGAGGGGTATGATCTATGCACAGCATCCACTTTAGGTAGTGCTTCCTACTTTTAACAGAGGCAGTTTTGCTAATATATTTTAAAAGTTTAAAAAAAGCTCAAAACATGTGAGTGTGTGTATTTTTAAAATATATATTATTTTATAGCTTGCTGTTGACTCTGTTCTTTTGTTGAAAGTAAATCATTAAAGGAAAAATTATAAGACAAAATGAAAAATTATGGTACCTAGAAAATCCAGCAGGAGGTCAATAGAAACCTCTCAACACACAAGCTAAGAGGAGGAGGATAAAGCTTTGCTTGGTCTGTTTCAGTGTACGCTGAATTTTCCATACAGCAGAGTTCTTAGAATTTATGTTCTGCCTAATCCCTAAAGAACAGTATAAAAATGAGTTTTTGCAGGACCTAGCGAGTAGGAAGTCATAATGCTGGAGACAGCCTTTCATGGAGACATTAGCCCTCCTGCTTCAGCATTGCTTTAGAAGTGCACCCATGGACAGCCGCAATCCTGGGAGCACCTCATCCATGTGGACAATTTCCCTCACTCACATTTTGTCAACCTGATGTATTTTTTGACTTGTTTAATAACTCCTGCAGAGCAAGAGATTCCCTCCTGGAGGACACCTGAGAAGTCTTTACCATGACACTGAGAAAGGGGACAGGGTTTAATCCATACTTCGCATTTAAATTCACTGCTCAAATCATCTTCCAAACTGATGCGCACACTGTGAGCGGAATGCAACCCATTGCAAATGGGTTTCCACCAGAAGTCTTTTTGCAGACGCTGGATCATGCCCTTTGCACCCCCAGTAGTGAGTGGGTGGTAGGAGTATTTGTGAGAGCATGTGCAAGGAGTGGGTGAGGAAGAAGTCATCACTTTAGACAAAAAGCACACCCAGCTCTGGGAAGGGGCCAGTCTCTGGTGGGGGTTGCTGACTCGATGACAGAGGAATGCAGTCCTGTCTAAAAGGTGCTTGTGAAACAGGGCAGTGTGCGAGTGCCCTTCCTTGCTGATCCAGCTGTGAAAGCCGGATGCGTTGAGGTGTTCCAGCCTGACGATTCAGGCAAGCCAAACCTTGGTGTGGCTTTTGCACCATTTTGCTCACAGGGCAAAAGCTCAGCACTCTTGGAAAGCCATTCAGTGGTGTGTGTGTGGAACAAGATCTGTCAGTAAGAGTGAGATCATCCCACAATTTCAGGGTCTGCACAGTTGCCATGGGCAGGACCCAACTTGTCAGAGTTGGGTCTGGTCTGGAGGTGCTGGGGAGGACGTGCCCTCCCACAACCCAGCTCGGTGGCACAGTGCCACCCCACTGGCTCTGCCCATCTGCCTGCTCAGCTCCTTCCCTGCCCTCAGCTCTGCCAGGATGGATGACATCTACCTATGGCAGCAAACACATGTGCTGGTGCCTTAGTCTGTGTGTCCACACTTGCAATACGAGGGGTGGGAATGCATGGGCCTCCCATTGCAGTTGGAGGTTGCTCAGGCTACTGGTGGCCATGGGGGAAAATGAGGTCCTGAGTGCCCAGCCAAGACCAGAACTGCTGCCTTAAAACAAAATGAACTGTTCATCAGACAAATCTGAGGATTTCCAGAGTGAGGAGGCAATGGTGCCCTCTGAGCTGGGGTTAAGGAAGAAGGCCAAAGCCTTCCAAAGGAAGCTCTGTTGCAAAGCACAACAAATCCAATCCTGGTTATGCTCTGCAAACAACTCATGGCAAGAGATTACTTCTTGGCAAGGATCAAGGACTGAAAGCTCCCCATGTTCTGCCAAGCCTGCTGAGCCAGTGGTATACCTGCAGCTCCCTGCCCAGGGGAAGAAGGAGGGTTTTAGGGCAACAGGGGCCACAGCGGGGCTCATCTCTTTGCTGTTCAGCAGGTCTTGGGCATAGGTATCCGGGCTTTGGCTCCACACCAACAAACAGGGCAATAATCACTCTCTCCTCAGTCCACCAGCTGTATGTCCTCTGCACCAGGACACCTCACTCCATCTGCTCCCACTGCAGCCTCTGCCTGGGCAGAACTTGGACACAGCTTTGTCCTGTGATGCCCTGATCCCATGGGGAGCTCAGGACCCAACATTTTGCTGCAGGGACCCCCTGGGGCAAACATCTTCATCATGTTGCTGAGAAACTGGGTGTCAGCCTGGATAGTTGTGGTGAATGGGAGAGACTACCTAGTGCTGCTGCTGGAGGAATGGTGCTAGGCTGCAGGAGGTAGCACACCCCAGTCAGACCAGCATGGGAACCTGCACCTTGGTAGCAGCATTGTTTGATGGAGGAGGCCATGAATTTTGGCCCTGCCATCAGCAGGATGCTGCTTATGCCTGGTGCTTCCCTGATGATATGGCTGGAGATGTGCATGCCATTGGTGACATGGGAGCAGATTACTTTTCTACTGCAGGTTTCAGACCCCTCCTTGGGGGGCTGTGCCAGGACGCAGCCACAGTGCCCCAGGCATCTGTGGCTGTGTGGGGCATTGAGGGCAGCTCTTGGTGTCTGAAATGCCGGTCACTGCTCCCAGTGGTGCGGCACAGCGTGGCTGTGTAGCTCAGACACGCTTGGTTAAATGACTTTCCCAGAAGATTCTACAACAGCTCGTGCCTTGAGAGAGAGAGAGAGTTTGATATTTTTAGGCAGACTTTAGGGAAAAGAACACTTTTAGGAAAAGCCAGCCCTCTAGTCCACTGTGTTACAAAGACATGTTCAATTCCTTTCCAGTGCATGCTAGTACGCTGCGGAGATGCGTACTCAAATCACAGCATTCCCTCCTTCCTCAACCTTGCTGTGTAGTGGCTGCAACAAATGATAGACCAAATACTCTCTTCTCCCCTCTTCACTCCTGGGACAACTGCCCCCATTATCAAACAAGACTCTGACCTTTTGATCCATTCATCTTGTCTCCTCCACAAAGTCTGGGCTGAGCTGCAGCCCTTTATTTATTCACGCAATGTAGGTTTCCTCATGCTGCTTCACCAGTGCACATCAAGTGTGACCTCGAGACACTATCCTCTCCTGGGATAAGCATGTTTTTCAGTCCCAGGCATCTCTGGAGTAAAGACTGACAGTTCTTTAAAGCAAGGGGGGAAAAAAAGCAGGTGGGAGGAATGACAGGCTGAAGTGCATTTTGGTTTAATAGGACAAAATGGAGCTTGATGAAAGTAACTCAGTCTGCAAGTCACCTGGTCCAGAACAGGATTTTAATGCAGTGCTTTCCTTTAATTAGTGCCTAATGCAGTAATACTTTTGCTGGTAGAAAATGGATCACCCTATTTTGCCATTTTCCTTATCCTGTTCTTCTCATGTAATGCAAAACCACCTTCAACTGTATTATTTTTGCACTAAGTTCTCTGAAATTCATCAGCTGCTAGACAGCAGCCCAACTGGCGGTGTGGGAGGCGCCGGTAACAGTGACAGCCTGCTGGCGCTGGGCACAACCCCCTCCGCTTCAGGCGGCCCAAGAGAGAGATCCAGCAGCGAAGCCCACTGCATGGGCACACAGACCAGACGCTTGGTTCTGCTTCTGCAGCAGGTAAGTGGAGATGGTTTCCTGACTGCTCTGTGCAGAGTTTAGTGATCCGTGGGGAGAAGGTTCACTGACTGGGTGTACGCCGTGGGAGTCCATCTCTGGGGCTGGAGGCATGTCTGCAAACGAGGGTCCTGCTTCACGCCTGCTGGCTGGCAAGAGACAAATCCTTCCTGTCTCGTTGCAGCTTGCTGCTGCTAGGTGCAAGAGGGCTCCAGCACTGAGGGAAGGCTTTAAAGCTGGAGCAGGGTACGCTGGTTGTGAGATGTGGGGCACTGAATTTCAGGCATTCGAGCCCCACCCCAGGCTGGGGAGCAATTGCTGAAGATGGCAGTCCAACGCAGCCAGTGGGATGTGAGAGTCTTGGTTCTCCAGCTCTGGATTCCAGCAGTCCCTGGCCTTGGGCATGCTGCCCTCATCCTGCCAAACAGCAGCTGGGGCTCTGCTGCTCACGCAGTTGGGAGGGCAGGACCCAGCTGCTGAGAGACCATGGAAGAAGGGGACCTCAGCAGTCCATCTACTCATCAGCTTCCTCAACCATCTCCGTCATCTCTGGCAGATGTTTGTGCAACCCTTCCCTGAAATCTGCCACCAAGACTGCATGCCCTCTTGACAATCCACTGCCATCTCCTGTCATCTTTACCATTTCAAGGTCTTTTGTCGTGTCTCAGCTACACCTTTCTTGTTCTTTAAGCATGCGCTTTGTTCTCCTACTCACCCCCCTACGAAGAACTGCTATTTTCCTTGACACCTTACTCACTCAGCTGCTGTTCTCTAGAAAAAGTAGCCTCATTCCTTGTCAGTCTTCCATTGCTAGCTGCATTATCTGGACCCTTTGGTTCTTCTCCAAATTCTCTGGTGGGCCCTCTAGAGCAGATTCACTCTGCCTTGCTGTGCAAAGTCTGACATGTGTCAGTATTTGAGCTGACGCCTTAACCTGCCATGACCTTAACGGACTTGTGGTTAGTGCTCCAAGTTGTATACATTCCTGCAGTATCTGGTTTCTTTTACCACAGCTTTGCTGCCTTGTGTTCAGCTTGGGAGCTGCACTGCAACCCTGCTCCTCATCAGTGTGACCCTAGCCTTCACCTAGGCCGATAAAGGAAATTCCTTCATCCAGCTGCCGTCTGCATCCAAATATTACCTTCTTCTCTTCCCACGGTCCCAAATACCCTCCTTCCTCTGTGCTTTTACTCACTGTCTTGCAACCACAAGCAACAGACACTTATCAGAGCAAAAGCCAGGTTAGATACCTGCAGGACTGGATGGCTGCAGCACTCAAGAGGGGAAGGCAGAGACGTTTCCACCACAAATGTATCCTCTGGGGCTTGCAAAGTTCACTGCCACTGACAGGCAGAAGCCACAATCTACAGCCTGGCTTCCATGGGTTTCACCCAAGCACTTGTCTAGGTTACACACCTTGCCTAGACTTTCCACCATTAGCTTCCCAAGGCAAGGCAAGCGCTTGCTCACCAGCACATAACTGCTTTTGAAAAATAATCCACAGACAAGTCCAAGGTGAAATAGTGCTGGCTGAAGCCAGTGGGCATCACAGAAACAACTCGGGACTCCTGCTGGCTTAACTGCTGCCACAGTGGCCAGGCACCATGTCTTCACTACCATGTGACATGGCACACAGGCAATGTAAAGGCATCTGCACCCCACGCACAGGGGCTGCGCCGCTGCCCGAGCTGGGTGCACCAGCCTTCCTACAGCAGCCTCACCAGCACGGCGACACTAACAGTTTCTTGAATTGATCAGTTTCAGTTCACATCATTTTTCCCCTACTGACGTCGCCCCTTACACGGGCCAGGCTGCTAAATGATGCATCACCACATAAAGCCCGTGCACAATGCCTGCAGGAAAAGTAAACCGCACTTTTTACTTCCTTGCAGGTTCCTTTGAAACTGAGAACAAGAATGGTGGATTGAGGGCAGTCAGTGGTGGAGACTCAGAGGAGTCCATGGGGACCCTCGGCAGAGCATGCTACCCTGACAGCTGTCAGAGTAACACTCTTCTGGCCTTCACACCAAGAGCGACTATCTTATTTCTTTTATGGCACACCACATGGTACCCATAAAACACCTCACGAGCAGACTGACGGGTCAGATCCTTCTCTCGTTAAATGCCACTGCAGTTCAGTCTTGGTGGCCTCTTGGGCACTGTTGAAAACAGCTGCTTCACTTTTGGGGGAACGAAGCAGAAAACTACCTGCTCTGGATGGTCTTCAGCAAATGAGAGGCACAGCAGGTCTGAAAACTCTCCAGGGCATAGGCCAGTCCTTACTGGACTACTGAAGAGAATGACAAGGCCGCAACTTCACTGAGTCATTTTTACCTTAAAAAAACGCCCAAAACTTAATGAACATGAGCTTGAAAAACAGTGGAGAAAACAGTTCTGGGAAGCAAGATTCCCTAAAAACTGCCCAACAGATTTGGTGGTGGTGACCCAACACCTGCCACAGGCTGGGGTGTTGTCCATTCTCTATTTTTGTACTTACATGCTTTCTAATGAGCCCTGGAAGTAGAACAGCCACAACGATGCAATCACACCGTCACCCTTTGTGAGGGCAAAGATTTTCCATCCTGGCGTGCTGTCCATGTCCAGTAGGCTTATTGTGTACCCCCAGACAACGGGGTACTCCTGGGTAACAAGAAGGGCTTTTATAAATACATTGCAGATAAAACTAATACTAGATGCAATGTAGGCCCGCTGTTGAATGGGGCGGGTGCCCTGGTGGCTGAGGATGCAGAGAAGGCAGAGCTACTGAATGCATTCTTTGCCTCTGTCTTCACTGCTGCAGACTCTCCCCAGGAGCCCCAGACCCCTGAAGCCCCAGAGGAAGTCAGGGCTAAGGATGAGCTGCCCTGGGTTGACGAGGACTGGGTTAGGGAGCAGTTAGACAAGCTAGACATCCGCAAGTCCATGGGGCCTGATGGGATGCACCCGCGAGTGCTGAGGGAGCTGGCGGAGGTCATTGCCAGGCCGCTCTCCATCATCTTTAGCAAGTCATG
>VWZZ01004375.1:60049-70049 GCA_013399095.1 Psophia crepitans
CTGAGTGATGTGCTCTAGGTGGCCCTGCCTTGGCGGGGGGGGTTGGACTAGATGATCTTTCGAGGTCCCTTCCAACCCTTGTGATTCTGTGATTCTGTGACATCTAGCTCCTGCAGATGGAGAGTCCGGTACCTTTGGGAATCCCCTTCATGGTAACACTTCCATCTAGGGAAGTTTCAGGGGACACGAGAGCAAGGACGCAGTGCCCTAAGCTCTTTAAGGAAGGGTGCAGCTCCTGGAGAAGAGTAGTACTCACCTTGTGAGAACTGAGCTGGCCAAATGACCAAAACGGCGCATCAGAAAAGTGGGAGCTGATCTCAGTGCTTACTCTAAAACAACCCTCCTTCCCCATCCGCCAGTCTAGGGGCTGGTTCAGCTAAAGGCTACTGGAGACTTTTGTTCAAATAGAACCAGGTATTGATAAATGAAAAGGGATGTAAAAAACCAGCATATAGGAAAATATGAGTTCCCATGTTAGTGGCAAGTCTTTTCAGGAGTGGAATTAATTTATTATCTCTTTTATTAGGGCAAAAAGAGATTTACATTTTCATTATCATCAGGAACTTTTCAATCACGTGATAAATGAAGGAAAAATAAATTTCAGTTGCCAACAAGGACACACTTGGGCAAAACTGGGCATTAGGTTCCCAACTATTATGTAGGTGGGGCTCTATTCTAAACACCTCTGAGATGAGGTGATACAGTCACTAAAATACCAGTGTTCTCACTGGCGACCTTGCCAAACAGAAAGTTGATGAATTTTAGGAGTACCAGCATGGAATACTACTGGTGGAATGGTAAGTCCCAATTTTTTTCTAGTGTACCCACTTCCCCTTCTCAGATACACCTTGCATGAGCACAGGTTACAAGTACTTTATAATTTTAAAACACAGCTGTAGCCAAAGACCTGTTTCTTACCAATAATTAAGGGAAGACATGCACCTTTATGAATTGTGCTGTTAGTTACTATGAATTGCTTAGCAAAAGGAGTGGTATGTATACAGCAGATGATGAGTCAGTATAGATCATTTTCTTTTAAAACCCAGAAAATCTCTTGCCAGAGGTCATGTAGTTTCAACTCAGGAAAGAGAAGACAACACTGTTTTTAATTATGGTTGATAATGCAAGAAAATGTAGAATAAACCCATGGGTTTTTTTATATCCCTCATGTAAAGTTTTATTTGGGTTGTTCCTTTGATAAAGCATTCATTCTTACAAAGCTTTTAATAACACAACTTGTTTAATTCCAGTGTACAAAAATAACTGTCTCTAAAAAAATTATTAAATTTTAGCACAGTAAGTCTGGAATCAGATACATTTTTCATACTCTGCTATCTTTTCTTCAGAAACATCTTCCACATCAAGGAGAAGAAGGGCATATTTAATTTAAGATGCGAACTCTGTTCGCCCTGCTGACTGGTCGGCAAAGACAGGGACCGGGCTGTTCCCTGCACTGGGCACCGAGAGCTGTGGCACTGAGTTGTTGGCCCCATGGCACCACACCGCAGTGCGAGGCGGAAGACTGTCGTGTCCCGAAGTGCACGGCCAGGACTGTGCAGCATCTTCCAGGTGGGACAGAAGTGAGAAAGTGCCCAGCGCACTCTGCAGAGGACTGAGCGGCCGCAGGGAATGCGCTTTACATCCAAGCCCCGGGTCTCTATCCCAACTCCTCCTAATGTGGGCGTCTCTCCAGCATCAGCAGCAAAGGTGCTGTGCTCCCAAGCAGCAGATCCTGCTCTGGCAGACAGAGCAGCATCTCACTGGTGAAGAAAGAAAACCTACCAAACCGAGCATGGCCCCTTTTCCCCCCACACTCCCACCCAAGCAAAGAAAATTAACTTACAGCCTATTCCAGGACTGCTGAAACGTACAGCCATTCTGGACACTAGCACCGAGTCCCGCCTGCCAAGCGGGCTGTTGATGACAGACAGAGCATCCCTCCTTGCGGGAGCAGACGTGGACACAGGGTGTGTGCTGGTGCCTGGGCACGCCCGCCTGGCTTCAGGGACGGACCCAAATTCAGTGTGCGAAGAGAGGGACAAAAATAAACAGAAGGCAGAGCCGGAGTGAGTAAACGCCAGTGCTACCTATCTACTTGCTCATCACCAGGATTTCTGTTTAGATCTCTTCCTCCTCTGTTTAATGAGAAATAAATTATCACTGAGATCAGGACTACCGTCTTCCTGTTTTTTCCATTTCTTCTTCCTTTTAGCACGTTTCAGTGGCTGCTGCACGTATGCAGTCTTGCTGCCTGAGAATGCCTGGAAAATGGACTTGTGATGGATCTTGCTGCCCTTATGTGCCTGCCCCTTACACCCTCTAGGGAAGTCCTCCTTCAAATTGTGGTGTATTTCAACATCACTTCTGTGTTTCTCGTCTCTGGATTTCTCTGCCCGGGACATCTTCACCTTTTTGTGACACTTGCCATCTTTGTTATGTTTCCCATGTTCTTTCCAAGGCTTGCTCTTTTTCTTATGGCTGTGCCCCCCATGTTTTTCTTCCTGCCACGGTATCTCTGGCTGCTCTGGCAGAAGGCCAGCTTCCTGTAGTTCTGTAAAACACAGCAGTTTATTTCAACACCCACACAGGAAACCTAAAACCTAGCCCGAGCCATCACAGCTTCCCTTATATATGTATGAAGTCAGCTATCAGAGACAGATTTTTTTTTCCATGTTTTTTTCTTTTTTTCTGTAAACAGACTAGAATCTTAACGAAGTATAGTTTAATCCTCTGCCTGTTAGTTTATAGCATTTTTAGCGTCAGTGGATTTTTTAGAATTAAAACATTTGACAACGCCCACCTAGTGGCTTTGACACAATAAATTTCTGTGATAGACACGGATGAATAAAGTCACAAATCTTCTCCTACCGTTAAGACCACCTGTTCAAATCCCTATAGCTTTTCCCAACACATGAAAATAATCCCACAATGTTTCTAAAAGCAGCAAGCAGAGAAGCATTTCAAAGAACTGAAAGGCAGGAGGGATCTTCCAAAATATACTGTACCTGCAACCTTTCTTTTTAATCTGTTCGCTCGTCTCTTGATATCACATTCATCATCATAATAGTAGATGAACGGAGAAGTAGGGAACATGCTCCCATGCATCCGTTTTTCTGAACACTCCTGCAAAACACATTTTAAGTCACTAGATGTGGCTAAGTTGCAATTTTCCTGGAAAGGAATGTGGATTCTGCAGGTGCAGGTCAGTACCTGCGGAGGAGCAATTCTTCAAATACTGGTGATTTTATTACAGTCCAATAGTCCTACCTGTGCACACAGAAAAACACAGACTGCGCGAGCCAAGCTGTAGCTCTCTCACACACAATGAAAGGAAATCCATGACTTGCTGCGATTACTACACATTTGTAGCACTGACGGCAGCAGAGGACAAGAAGCAGGTGAGCACTAGGTAAATACAAGGCGACGTGCCAATGGAGCTGTTGGATCTGGGGAACAGGGCTGTTCTGCCTGTGGCCGGGCCAGGTGCCTCCATGCCTGCTCTTGCTGCTTTTTGCTGCCCCTACTGGTCCCCCAGCACAACCACGTGCCCAGTCTCCTCGAAAGACAAATAATTCTAATGGCAGGGGAGTTCGTTTAACCTGTATCATTTGGGGGTGAAAGCAGGAGCAGAAATGTGGCAAACTGAAAGGGTGGGGTGGCCTAAGGGAAGGAGCAAGCACTGATAAGGAGCCGGGGCAGCATCCCCCCACCCCACCCCAGCTCATCTGCAGGCAGAATCATGTGTCTGACTGGATGCAATTTTCTCACAGATACAAAACCCAAATCCTGCAGGAGACACGGCTGGCTCCTGCATCATGTGCATGTCCAATGCTAGAGTCAGCAACGTGATTTTTTTCACTGCTGTACGCAAAGTTTTAGCCTGTCTTCTGAGCCAGGCTAACTGGGATGCTTCCTGTGATTCTGTCTTTTTTTCAGGGTACCACGAAATATCAGCTGATAGAATAGAATCATAGAATCGCTAAGGCTGGAAAGGACCTCTGAGATCATCAAGTCCAACCGTCAACCTAACACCACCGTGCCTACTAGACCATGTGCTGGAGTGCCACGTCTACACATTTTTTTAATGTCTCCAGGGATGGTGACTCAACCACCTCTCTGGGCAGTCCATTCCAATGCTTTCTCCTCCTTGTAAATTGCTTGTTAACTGTTGTGCTTTGCAATATAATTTTTCTCCTTCTTAGACATTGCCAAAATCTAATGAACTCTGTGCCTTGCCACTCTCAGGAAATTGTCAGGAGCTTTTGCTCACGCTGACGTCTCTCCACCACAAGCGAAGCATCTTTTCTTCCCTTGTTTCCTATTTCTACCACCCCCTTTCCCTGTGTGTCCTCCTGCCTCCAACTCCCTTTTTTTTAAAGGCAGAGTTCATCAAAGATGTATTTCAGATCTATTCCATATTTCTCAGCTTGTATTTGTCTTTTCTTGGCTGAAATTGGTTATTCTCTGTGGTGTCCTGTTTTGGGTTGGCATGGCAAGGTTTTGGTAGTGGGGGGGGCAACAGGATGGTGGCTTCTGCAAGAAGCTGCTGGAAGCTTTCCCCATGTCTGATAGAACCAATGCCAGCTGGCTCCAAGACCGACACACCACTGGCCAAGGCCAAGTCCACCAGCGACAGTGGCAGCACCTCTGGGGTAACAGAGTTAAGAAGGAACAAAAACAGCCACAGGAGCTTTTGCATCCAGAGAGAGAAGTGAGAAGATGTGAGAAACTCTGCAGACACCAAGGTCAGTGAGGAAGGAGGGGCAGGAGATACTCCAAGCGTCAGAGCAGAGATTCCCCTGCGGCCCGTGGGGCAGCCCATGGGGAGGCAGGCTGTCCCCCTGCAGCCCGTGGAGGGGGTGATGGGGAGCAGAGATTCCTCTGCAGCCCATGGAGAGGGGTGATGGGAAGCAGAGATTCCCCTGCAGCCTGTGCAGGACCCCACGCCGCAGCAGGGGCAGACCCCTGAAGGAGGCTGGGACCCCGTGGGCAGCCCACGCTGGAGCAGGCTCCTGGCAGGACCTGTGGCCCTGTGGGGAGAGGAGCCCACGGCAGAGCAGGTTTGCTGCAGGACTGGTGACCCCAGGGGGGACCCCCGCTGGAGCAGGCTGCTCCTGAAGGGCTGCACCCCGGGGAGGGACCCACGGGAGCAGCTGGGGAAGGGCTGCAGCCCTGGGAAGGACTCCCACTGGAGCAGTTGGGGAGGGACTGTCTGCCGTGGGAGGGAGCCCATGCTGGAGCAGGGAAGTGGTTGAGGAAGAAGGAGCGGCAAAGACAATGTACCATGAACTGGCTGCAGCCTGTGTTCCCCGTCCCCCTGTGCTGCTGGGGGAGCAGGGAGTGATGGGGAGTGAAGTTGAGAAGGGAGGGGTGGGGAGGAGGGGTTTTAAGATTTGTTAAACCACTCTGTTTTGCTTGGTCATAAATCAGATGAATTCCTCTACGTCGGGTCTGTTTTGCCCAGGACAGTAACTGGTGAACGATCTCTCCATATCCTTATCTCGACCGTTGAGCCTTTCATTATACTTCTTCTACCCTGCCCAGTTCAGGAGGGGAGTGATAGGGTGGCTCTGGTGGGCACCTGGACTTCAGACAGGGTCAACCCACTACACGTCCTCCAAAAGGGCAGCGTTAGGTTGTGTGACAAGTGGCTTGTCTCCGCACGTATGGAGACCTGTGGACAAGCAATGGCAGCTTGAGGCTGGAGCCTGCCCAAGCCTGAGGGCTCAGCCTTACCCCACTGTGAACTCAGGCTGAAAGGGACCTAGGAGGGGGCAGTCCATCACTGCCTGAGGTTGTTCTCAGCAGCTATTCATCCAAGATATGCGTATCCTGAAAGATGGGCCAGATTCCACACTGAACACCTTGGACAGCCCGCTATTGCCCCACAGAGAAACCTCCTCTCCCACCTTTACCAGGTCCTCCATCCACCTCCCTCAGATTTCAGAGGAGAGAGAAGCATAACAGAGAAATGACACTTCAAACACCTGTGTTTCACATGAGTGAAACCTAAGAGTGGCCTTCAGGCAGGGCACAAAGCTGCCTGCCTATCTGGAATAAATGAAAGAAAATATTATCCCTAAACATTGCCAAAGAAGTTACTGAAAACAACACAGGCTGGCTTTAGAAAGGAATATGCAAAGACGCCTTCATCTTCCTGTGATACCTGTGAAATGCACAGCTTGAGAGCCCACATCAAGTCTAGGGTTTGCTCTGCAGGCACGTGGCCCATTCATGATCTTTCTTTTGTTAATCTGCTGACAGAGAAGCCTCAGTGAATGAAATGCTCACACAACCCAAACTGGCGCTCCTGTTTTCATCTCCACTGCACTGATGAATCAGCTCAGCCATGTTCAACATGCACTTGGCTATATCCTTCCCTCTCAGGAAAGCTGCCACTGCTGCCATACACTATGTACTGTTAAATACCCTTGAGATAGTCTTCAGCGCTGGAAGTATCGTACAGAGGATGGAAAGTGGAGCTTGCTACCAACCTGCAGGAGTGATTTTCTGTGTGACTGGCATGCAGGGATGTGAATGCAAGGCACATCTGCAGGTATCGTACAGTTCCTTATCACTGCTGCCTTCAGAACCTGCTGCAGTCTGAATAATGCAGTAGGATTCCCTCATTAACTTGTGCTCCCTCTTAACTTTCCTATGGGGATGCCCCTTAAAATCAGCACATCTCTGTTATGGACCATAAGAGACAATCTTTTAGATGTGTGCGCTGCTAGGAAATGAACTATGATGTGGAGTCTATTAAAAACCCCAAGATTTCTTGTCCTTACTAAACCTTAGTTTACATAAAAATACAACTGTCGTAATAAACAATACAGCAAATTCAGGCAGCGTAACTGCCAGGTGTTGGAATCTCTGTCTTTATGTCTTAACTGTTTTCCATCTCTACATCCTTGTCTGTAAATGGGAGAGACATGGATTTGACGGATGAACCACTCGGTGGATAAGAAGCTGGCTGAATGGCCACACTCAAAGAGTTGTGGTCAATGGCTCGATGTCCAAGTGGACATTGGTGACGAGCGGCATTCCTCAGAGGTCGGTACTGGGACCGGCGCTGTTTAACAGCTTTGTTGGTGACATGGGCAGTGGGATCGAGTGCACCCTCAGCAAGTTTGCTGACGGCACCAAGCTGTGTGGTCGACATGCTGGAGGGAAAGGATGCCATCCAGAGGGACCTGGACAGGCTGGAGAGATGGGACCGTATGAACTGCATGAAGTTCACCAAGGCCAAGTGCAACTTGGCCGACCAACAGCAAGGTACAACACGTGTGTGCCTACACGTGGGTCGGCACAATCCCAAGCACAACTACCAGCTGGGTGGAGAACGGATTGAGAGCAGCCCTGAGGAGAAGGACTTGAGGGTGCTGGTTGATGAAAAGCTCAACATGAAACGGCAGTGTGCACTGGCAGCTCAGAAAGCCACCCATGTCCTGGGCTGCATCAAAAACAGTGTGATCAGCAGGGTGAAGGACCCCCCTGCAGTGCTGAAGGACATGGAGCTGCTGGAGCGAGGCCAGAGGAGGCCCCGGAGATGCTGCGAGTGCTGGAGCCCCTCTGCTCTGGAGACAGGCTGAGGGAGCTGGGCTTGTCCAGCCTGGAGCAGAGAAGGCTGCNCCTGGCAGTGCCCAAGGCCAGGTTGGATGGGGCTTTGGGCAGCCTGGGCTGGTGCGGGGTGTCCCTGCCCGTGGCAGGGGGTGGGGCTGGGTGGGCTGGGAGGTCCCTTCCCATCCAAACCAGTCTGGGGTTCTGCGATTCTATCTACAATGACCTCCTTACTGGAACTGCACAGGTCACTGGGATTTTTTTTTTGCTCTTGTCTCTGCTTTTGGGAAAGGCCTCCCTAGATCTCCAGCAAAGGAAAGGAATTCCAGGTGTACCTAAACTAGATGAAATGGTAACATGAAAGGAAATGGACTGCAGTGGGAAGCACTGATTATGATGAGTCTATATAACACTGGCCCCTGCCTTTTCTTCTTGGTTAGTTTGTTATTCCTGTGCTTTAACTGCCAAGAAAAGGCAACAGAGCAGGGTTCCTGGGGTGTAGAAATGGTAAAAATGTCACGAGATGCTTGTGATCACAAGTAATTTTTACCTGTTTAAAAATATTTACATTAAAAAAGAAATCAACAAAAGTCCCTGTTTTTCCCTCTTAAATTACAGGTGGATCTTCAAAGCTCTGACAGAGCTGCTCACCGCATGAGCTCAAGCACTGATTATGACCTCAGTTTTCTTAGGCAGAGAGCTGCAAATCTCAGATGCACTGCCTGTCCAGCTGGGTCACTGTACACATGCATAGGCAGGCTGCTAGTCCATTTCCTCGACCGTTCTTGGCCAGAAGGTTTAGTGATTTGAGGGCAAATACTCAAGTATCATTACATAATCCGATGAATGGCCTAGACAATTTTCTGTGTGCATATAGAAAGATTGGGTATTTCATCTCATGTGTTGCTATGGACTTCTCCACTGTCATGCAGTCATTGCTCAGGCTATTTCTGCTCATTGTACACTGGTAAAAATATGATCTTCTCTTCTTTGACAGCCATAAAGTGTCCCTGAATGACTTTACTCCCTTACTTATTTTATAGTTTCTACCATTTTCTATCCAAGTGATTACTATCAGCTCCTCCCATATATTTATTAATAATTTTTACAGCAGCCTTTTTTGTATCCACGTATAGCTGCCTCCCTTCAATGCCATTTTCTGACGGTTTAGTAAAATGCTCCATATCCATTGCCAGCAATCAGTCTCACTTCTTCACTCCTGTCACTTCAGCTTTTATTACAGAGGCACATTTTAGTGTCTGTATTAGTGGCAGGGGCTTTGTTCTGGTTTTGTTCAGTGGGGTCACCTTCCGTGCCGCTTTCCTACGTTTTATGCCAGTCCCAAAGAGCAGGCAGAGGGCGCTCATTGGCACACCTGTATCGCTGAGGTCTCACACTGCTGCCACAGGCGTAGCTGTGTCTTGAGCAGATGTCTGGCAGGTGAAGCTGAGGAGTCGCATGCCTGTACCAGGGCCACGGTGGTGCCTGTACAACTGCCGTGCCAGGGGTGACATCAAGCTGCTGGCACATGCTTGTCTCTTACCGAGCCTGGATTGCAACTGCTGCTTATTTCCAGACCCTTGCACCTGCCTGTGCAGGCAGCAGCGCGTCCTGGACGTAACCAATGGCCTCAATGCACCACTGGAAGAGGAAAATCTTCACTTGTCTCCAAGACTGCTTGGAAATAAAAACCTTCCGTTTATCTTTCAGCTCTGCCATGAGAAGATCCCGGCGAGCCTGCCCTACCTGTCCCTATTCGCCAAAGGGATTAACTATTCAGCCGAAAGCAGCACCGAGTGTTTAATGACACATCTTCAGTCATTGTTGGAGTCCACACACAAAGCACGTGAGAGAGGAGGAAGGAATTTGCTGGGAATTTGCTATCTTTAAGCTGTATCTCTAAGCCTAACCCATGCAACACATGATTAACATACATTTTCCAGAATACTTGTGGCTCCTGGACGTATTCCATAAAAGGAAAGAATTAACACTTGGTGTTAATACTTGCAGGCAGAGAGCTGCACTTGTCATGATTTGGGGCTGAAAAAGGTGATAAAAATCTGCAAGCTGTCCTAGAAGATGCAGCAGACCTCCAGTTTTTACTGAAGCTGCTTAAAGCTCATGATGTCCTCCTTCACTGGGCTGAGGACCTTACAGAAGAACGATGTCTAACTTAATTCAGATGTTAAATTAAACTAAGAAACTACAAGTAAAGATCACCAAAAGCAGGCAGAAATGGAAAATTCTTAAAATGGGCATACAAATTTTTGGGCTGGTTGTGGTGAAAAGCCTTACATGATGTTGAACATGGCAGAAAGGCACTAATATTTCACCTGATGAGTCGGGGGGTGGGGGGTGGGGGCAAAAAAACAAAAAAAAGCTCTGTTCAGCAACTGTCCATTTCCCAATGAATATTGTCTCACCCAGGCAGCCACATTTT
>VWZZ01004375.1:75049-99817 GCA_013399095.1 Psophia crepitans
ATCATTCCCTTATATTCAAAATTGCCAATATAAGATATCATGTAATATCGTAATTATACTACGGGTTTTTGTTGCTGTTATTTTCTTTAACCATGTCACGCACCCAGTAGACTTGCATTCCATTGGGTAATTCCTTAATTAGGCAGATTTTTCAAACAAGTATTATGTACACAACAGACCGGAACGTCTCCTTTGGAGTCTTCATAGTGTATCAGGTGATTGCATCATTAAGCCACACATGCTACGTAGTAAAAATCCTTATGAAAATTCATGACAGAAACATACTGAGTTTGATGTATGCTAATAAATGAAAACCGTACAAATTTAGTATTTTGACTTTTAAACTCCTCCAAACTCCAAACAACCATAAATATAATAATTTCTTTATCAAATTTTATTTCATTTTTTCAGCCATCTAAAAACCTTGCCCTTCCAAGAGGGACGTTGCACCTGAGTATCTTTCCACAAATTACATCTTGTAATTGAGTTTACTAAATGTGCTTATAACAGTCTTTCCTCCCTTTTGGGTATCAACCAAACATAGCAAAATAATCAAGGAAACAGTGATCTAAACTTTTAGGTTTGATTGTTTGGTTGTTTGGTTTTTTTTAAAGTACATGATACATCTTAAATTACGAAATGATGGACAAAATTTTATTTTTTGATTGCACAGCCTAGAAAACTAGAGCCTGTCCCAGAAGAAAGTACTTGTTTGACCCACAGTACAAGCACTGTGAAGTGGTAGTTTTCTACAGAAATAAGACATTTATATAGTGCATTTTAAATAGATGCAAATAGCATCTACAGCCAACTGTGTGAAAACGTTACAGGAAGAGACAAAAAGTATGGTATTATATATTTAAAAGAAATGAATGTAATCTTTTGATACTGTTACAAGCAGAGGAAAAAACACTTAAAAACTAATTCAAAAAGTCTCTTCTGAAAAATGGACAAAAAAATCTCAAGTTCATAGAGAAAATGAATATATGCAAGATAGGAAGGATAACAACAATGCAATCCTGGAATGCCTCAAAATCTTCATGGTTTAAAAGGCATCCCAATTTTCTCCAAAGGTGGTGGCATCTATCCAGTCGTCCATAGCTAATTTTACATGGAATGCAGAACGTTATTTAAATAGGACGCTGCATTAAACTTCAACTATTTCTGATGTAGCTCTCAAACTACAAACCTATCTTTCTTCTATTTTAATTTTAAAGTAAGTTAGCAAACACTTCCTTCTTAATCCCCAGAGACTATCTATACAGTGACACAAATGCACAAATTTGTGACAGTTAACATAAATGCCACTCCGAAGTAATGTGCAACATTAAGTGAAACCGTTTCCTGGAAAGATATTATAGGTATCTATATTTTATTTGCCATCTTAAACATATCTGGGTCTTTATGACCTTATTTTTAAAATGTATTTCCTTTTTACATTTCCTGGTGCAAATGGACTGCATAAATAAGCAATGTGCTATGAGGCTTCAGACTAGCCGATAAACCCTTTCAATTTTCATGCCAGCTTCTTCTTTTGTAATTCAAATCTGGCTGAAAACTGGCAGCTCTGAAAACTGAAACAAGCACTGCCACAAATACCTTGTAATGCTATCGACCTTGTCTGCCCATGCAGTGAGAAAGGGGGATGCATATGTGTCTGCAGTCATCCAGATAACACAACTCATTTTTTTGGGGGGATAACAGAAGCCAGCCCCGGACTGTGCACCAAAAGCAGTCATTACCAGGCAAGCTGGAGAATAAGTCTCTTCAAAATACACAGCGCATTTAAAAACCATATACAGGGCTCAGCCACTGCTTTCATTACCAATTTTAATTTAGCTCCTTCAGTTTGCCAGCCAGATAAACTCTTTAGTGCTGTTTTTTAATCTATTTGCCACATTTTATGTTTAAGATTATAGTAATATGGGACAGGAGAAGGAATCACTTTTAGAGGAAATAAAGAAATAGATCCGCTTATCAGCGCCCATCAGAAAGTTCATTAATCAGCCAGGCTTTGTGCCCCCTAAATTGAAAGGTTAAATAATCCTCTCAGGAATATTTCTCGGCACCACCGCCAATTGTCCGGAGAGAAGCTGCCATTCACAGCACTCTGGATCGGTGACAGGGTATTTTACCACTGTTTGGACCCCAAACAATGATGGACAAATGGCCTAGCTTACAAAGAAACCTTTTAGTACAAGGATGGAAAAAAGACCACAAGCTTTGAAGTGGGGTGGGGGAGGTGGGCGTGGGGAAGGAGGAAGAGGAGGAGACTCGTGCAGGGGGACACGTATATTTTATTTGAATGTTTATTAGGAGACTTGCCAAACGCCGTTATATATGCGCCCAGGCATACGTGCGCAGAGAGTGCGTGCGGGCAGGCACTACATGCACGCACACTCGCTGCACTAAGCATATGCATACTTACACATACACTTATACATTAATCTGAACACAAACATTTACAAAGCCTGTAAAATCAGAAGATGAACAGAACTAAAACATGGTTATATTTATTAGCTAATACATTGGGGAGCCCAACAAACCCCAAGGTTTTAATTTTTACTGTCATTCTAGATGATTTACAGCTTCCCTTCTCTCTCTCTTTAACCTTTATGTTGTCTACTAACCACCTTTCACCATCAGATGCAAAAGGAAGGAGCACCACATTTGAAATAACTTTCTTGGGGAGCATTCGTAACAGATAATTACTTTGAAGTGATCTGTGATCACAGCTAAAATTGAAATAAACACGTAAGAAATATAGTCCTGCTGGAGGATATGAGATGCTGGAAGAGTGGTGCATCAGTGTGTTAGAAGTTAGTTTTTACTGGGGTACATTCTAAATAAACAATAATTCAAGCTTTTTTCTTTAAACTTCCCAGCAGATAGGTTTCAATCTGTACCATTCTTTACTGACAGATAGTTTTATAGAAATGTTTTCCTTGCATTACCAACACGGTAACTGTGCATGTTAATGTTTATCAATTTCCTCATATTTTTTTCACGTATTCTCCATTTAAGAGCATCATATATATTCAGTAATAATTATTTTTACCTAGCCTTATAACAAGTGACATTCATTCAGAATATGCCCTTGAAGAAATGTCTCACAGCCTACATACAACCATCAACACAAAAATGTTTTTCCATGTCCTCTTTGCACATCTATTCCTTTAAATGAGTGTCAATTACATAAAGTATTTTTACTTTAATGTGACTTGGGACTTTCTGAATAGTCTACAGCATCTAAAAACAGATCAAAAGATTTAAGATTTCTCCCCTCTCACACCACATAAATACGACATTGATCAAAACTGTTCTCTCCAAACCAACTTTAGAGTATCTCAGTGCTATTATTTTCCCTCTCCTTCCCTCCTCACACCACCATCATGAGAAAAGCAGACTTAATTTAACCAGGGTCTCATCTGCTATCAAAATAAGTCAGACAGAAACTGTGTATCACGTGCAAATCCAGTGCAATTAATTTTAAAGCAGAAGATATTTCATGGTTATCGCACAGTCCACAGGAGTCCTTCAGTGTCTGTGTATGCTCGTGCACAGGCACTCGCCACTCAATTTTTTAAGTGCCAAAGGAAGATGCAAATACACCTTAGAAGAAGAATTAACTGCATTGTCAAGAAACAACATGAAAGTGCTGTCTGTTAGCTACAACCTGAGTAGTTACTACAGGCAGAGAAATGGTAAGTTTGAGGGAGGGGGGAAAAAAAAAGACAAGCAGCTTTTGGACTCGATGCTGACCCTGAGAAACTCTGAACCCAGGCAATGACCATCCATTTCTTGCAAATATATGCCCTGGTGTGCTGCAAAAATAGTATCTCTCCCTGTAAGAGCGGCCCCCCTCCTATCTCTGGAGAGCCAAAGCTTCCACCGTGCCTCTGCCTGCGGCCCTACCGTGCCAGGCAGGCAGCATCGGTGCATCCGTGTCTGCCCCACAGAGGCACTGAGGAGGCACCAGTGAAAAGGGGCCTCCTCGGCACAGACGTGGATCAGGCTGCTGAGTAAAACACCTAATGAAGCAGCAAGTGAAAGTTCCTCAGCTTCTGGCGATGGTGAGCAAACCAGTCAAGGCAGCAGTGTCATGGTCTGCTGCGGAGCTGCCAGGACTGGTGAAGTATGGGGGTGGTTGTTTATGTCCAGTTCAGAGTCACACTTACGGCCGTTGGAGTGTGTTTGTCAAATGTTCATTTAATCCAAAATTAACCACCCAAAATAAGTTAAAACTGAAGACCTAACGTCACTCCCTTGAAGTCAAAATTTCTGAGGGATGGCTTCTTCCTTTGCCACACACGGGTACTACAGCATATATGCATGTTTCATGCAAATCACCCACTGCTCTGAGACCTCTCCAGTACCGCGGTAAAACAGCACCTACGTATGGCGTACGGCTCTGCACCGCTCACCACTGTATTCAGGCCTTTGGTTCCTTTTAATTCCCTTTATGCTAGATTTTTCAAAACACAAACCCGAAATCAAGATACTTCAGCCACAGGGATAGTAACTTTTCTATTCACATGACAGGACCTAACAAGATATATTAATATTATTGACATGATACACCCTCTCAGAATTAAATCAGTGAATACTTTTAGGGAATCCTAATCCGTAGATTATTAACATGATCAAGCATAACTTGAGAAAGTTACTGTCTAACGGGTCTGAGTTCCTGGCAGCTCCTAACACACGCATCACTGACAAGATGAACCAGCAGCTCTGGCAGCGACATGGACGATCACATACACTGCCACCAGTGCAGAACTCCACAGACTACTGTCACTAAATACCTGTGACTTTTTAACATGCGAAGTATTTGTATGAGGAAATGCAACAGTTTCAGTACAACTAAAGCACATAATTTACAAGCAGCTTCTGAACGGACATTTGACAAGCAAAATGCTGTCCCTAGATAGGATATACATGCAAACAGTTCACAGAGATTTACTCTCTACCGTCATTTTACATTTTTTGCACTCCACAATGCAAAAATGCATGAAAATGCATTTTATGTTACCTACAGAACAGTGTAATTTTTCTATGTTTTGACATGTCTGGTGGATCACAGATATTTTGTTTCCTATAGAACCGACTCTAAGTTCTAACAAAACTGAGAAAAATGCCTTCATATCAAGTTCAGAGGAATAATTTGCAAGAATCTAGGAACTTAAATACAAATATTTATACACAGAATTTGTTGCAGAAAGAGGGCACAGAAATATTTAAGTTTTTTTCTTTTCTTTTTCAAATAAAAGCCTGTTTTTAAAATGCATGGGAAATCTCATTCTAGCTTGAAAATTCTGTTTTTCTTGTTTACATGGTTAACACCTGAAAAAGTAAAAATTATTTAAATAATTGTACAGGTTCACTTTTTCACACTAAAGGAAACAGAAGTGAAAATTTTCTTCCAATCTATAAGCATTAAAGAAGAGATCATCTTAATCCTTCTGCTTAAAAGAAGTGCAGGTACGTATATGATGGGGAGACATTTCAGCAATGACTCTGACCACGATTGTCCTGTTTTCTGTTCAATTAACCACTTACCCAACAGTTTTGGTGCATCACAAAAATAGGTGTCACAACATTTTTGGTGGACATATGCAGGTGGCAGTTTCTATGCTGAGAACCAAGCAATTCCTGCCCACAAGTCCGCGTGGAAGGAAGCTGCTCCCCACCCTTTCTCCAGCCCTGAGCGCGTCTTTGCCACCAGGACTGCTGGCATGGCACTTGAAAAATGTCACACATTGCACAAATAGCTTCCTGGGCACGCAGTGGTTAGCTAACCACAGATTTAAACATTCAAAATATTAAAATATATTAATTTTCATCCTCTTTTAATGTCCACCTCCTGCTCCTCTTCTCCTTTTTCCATTTAAAGGCAGGGCCAAAATTTATTGCTTTTGCAGAAAACATGGAGTGCCTTAAATAATGGAAACTGCATATTGAAGTCAGGGATTGTCTGAAAGATACCGCTTCTCAAAGACAAAACACTTAGAGGGGGTTATTTGGAACCTGAAAATCAGAGAAATGGAAATTACGTGGTTCACCCAGCCAAGCTTTCTAACTCCCCCCAGTCCCCAACCGCTTCCAGAAACGTATCAAAATGCAATTTCTAATCAAGATGTAAGCAGTCTTTAACCCTTAATTTAAAAGCACCTTGTATTTTCTTTTTGGGGGGTGGGCCAGACACAACAGATAAATGTTAGTGAAAGCAGGCGTGCTTTCTGCCATGCCTGTGCGATGAAGGCAAGCGGCTGCTGATGACCGTGCTGCTGGAAGGTTGTGCAGCCCACCCTAAGGGTCCCTGCAGGAGCCTGCAGCTTCTCCTCCAGCCAGACGCTGACCTAGAGGAACGACTGCAACCCCGGGCTGTAAGAACAGGCAGCAAACAGGGACCTGTCCTCTGTGGTTCTGCAGTACTGCGGTACCGAGACACTGTCACTCTTTCCCAGGAAAGAAAGCAGAGGCGCAAAGAGACGTTGGCATTTCACAGATAACCGGTTTGAACTTTCTATTTCAACTTAACCGACATACAAAAACCCCCTAATTATTTGGTACTCATAACCGGCCAGCGGTCTTAGTTAGAACCCAACATTTTAATGAAAAGGTAAACTCTAAAGAGTAATTTTTGTAGATGTTACCTATTTATATAAAGTTATTGAAGCTACTTATTTTTCCTGTAATATGCTAAATACAGTTTTAAAGTAAAAATTGGGAAAGAATTCTATCTAGCTTGCTTTATGTACTGAAAGCTGTAGCATATGCTTTGTACTCACAAACCTACACTTATTTCAGGACCCGAAATTCCATTTTCTGTAAAAAAAAAAGCCATCAGAAAGAATACTGGCTTTTGTTGCAATGGAAACAAATTTTGGGTTTAGGTTTCTGACAGTCTCAGAAATATCTGAAATTTGAAAAAGAACAATAATGCGGGACAAATTATAATTAGTAGGGGAAAATAAACTGAATGTAAAATAAAATCCAAGAGACTCTCTAGACAGCCTGCAAACCACCTCTAACGTGCTTATTTTCACCAGAAGAACTGTGCAGGGCAGACAGACATTTCAGAAGCATCCCTCTCACGGAATGGCACTTGGAAAAACACTAGGGCTCCAGCTTGAACAATGCAAGAAAGTTATTTAAAAACAAAATATCTGTCAGTTGCTGACCACAGTCTGCCTTACGTCCTCCCCTGGCTAAAGAGGCCAGGGCGCTTTTTCTGGACAGTATGACGTCCTCAGGAACCCAAGCCCTAAAAAGGCCCCTTTTCCTGCAGGGCAGGCGTGGGCACACAGTCCTCGTCCACGTGTTCCCGTTTCCCCACAAGGCACAGGAGGCAGAGTCAGCCTTACCCTACGTTCCTACCCCCAGGAATCTTGGGTTGCCTTCCCAGTGAAATATCCCTCCAAACGGCTACTGAGGCATTGACCCACAAGGGCTGCTCTGTGATTCCAAAATATGAAAACATATACCGCCTATAGCACAAAAAAGGTAGTATTGTTACTAGAGTTAAGAAAAAGAACCTTAAAACACCTGGAAAGAAACTGGTCAAGCACTGAAAGATTTAACAGCAACGCGATGACCTTGTGGCCCGCAGCCTTGTGCGCAGGCCTGCAGCAGCCCATCCCTGCGCACGGTGAACATGGGCTTAATCTCCTCCTGAAAACACTTCTCAACCCATCCTTTCCCTCGCCGCACAAAACCTACAAAGCTCCTCCGGAAACCAAATGATCTCTTTCTCAAGCTTAAATATTTTTTGCCAGAGTCGTATTTTAAATTTTCTCTTTCTTAAAGTCACATTTTTAAGGATATAAATTGACTTCAAGCAACGCTGCTTACATTTTCATTTTGGAAAAAAAGTGGCAGGCCATGAGGAATTTTAATAATGCACACAAAGAAATCCGAGCGCAAAATTTAAACACAAAAGCTGCATTGTCCCTTCATGTCTTTTACGCACAGAGGCCAAAACAGCCAATTCCTGGTTCACCTTCTTTTATGTAAGTGGATTAAAAGTAAGATTAGCTAACTGTCAAAAAGCATGTTAAATGATAGCTTCTGCTAGTTAAAAATTCTGGTGGTTCTAAAACTCTGTTGGTGGCCATCTTGGCCTAGGAGCTTTAATATAAATGAGACTGGTGAAGACAAGGGCTGGGGGAAGGAGTCCTTACGGGCAGAGCAGTACGGAGGGAGGAAGAGGTTATTAAAAATGAGCAGTCCCCACAGCAAGAAAACATCTAATCTGAGCAGGACTTGTTTCTTAACATACGTATATATAGTGAGAAACACATAAGGAAAATAAAAATTGTGCTCTACCCATTTTAGGGATGGCATTTCACTACTCTGCTGATATTTACTGAAGAAGACACTAACACTTGCAACATTAATCCCTGTTTGATTATTGTATTCCTGAGCCGGACTGGCCACGTTCGTTTTTGTACCCCACGAGCCCCACTGAACAATGAAGCGGCGCACCGTACATAGGGAGAGCTACGCGCAGGCAGCATGTATTTAATTTTATATCGAATATTGAGATGGCCGTTTGCACGTCTTCTGCCGGTACGACCGCGCAGAAGGGGGCTGAATTACACTTCAGAGGGTCTCACACGGAAGAAGCGCAGCTTCATGCCTGAAGCAAAACAGGGGTCACTATGCGCTGAAAATAAATCTCCTCTTTATTCTCCAGTGATGTCATCTGTCGGGTGGAAATGCGACTGCTCACAGCAGTGCAGTGTCGACCGCCAGTTTCACTGGGCCACTCCAGCAGCAAAGCCACCTCTGACCTGCAGGATGGGAGAGGGGCTGGACCTGAGGTTCCATCCATTGTGCCAGGGACAGAAGGCAAACTGCTTCCTTCCGCACTGGTGCCCGTGGCAGCCCAAAGCCCCAGGCTCCAACACCCAGGCAGATCCCATACCTGGGGAGAAGGGTTGTGTCCCACACCCCGCGCTGCTGCGCACCCCACACTGAACCCCCGAGCCTGGTGCGCGGCAGGACCGTCCCTCTCCTCCGGCGCCCTGACATGCTGCCCTGGGAGCTGCTGCTGGACACCATGGGCAGGCAGTTGGGCAGCAGATCAAACCCAGAGGGATGCTGCCGTGTTGTTTTCAAAGGATTAAACTGCAAGACTGAACCAAACGAGTGAGACTCACACGGTGCCTTAATTTCACAAGTTTTTCGACTGACTTTTTTTAACTGTAGATAGAGGTCTGTAAACTGGCCTCCACTTGAGTACAAAATACGTAATAAATGCCTCTACCTTTATAGATGAAATACAAAACAACAAGGGAAAGGGAATGAAGAAGAGCCAAGCACGCTTAGAACAAAAAAACCTTGCTATGAGCACCCCCAATACCCTTAAGATGTGGGAAAAGGGGTTGTGATGGCATGTTCTTTGGAGCACAGTCCGTATTTCTCTGGGTTTGTGGAGCATCTGGCATTTAGAAAAACAAAATTGTGAGCTAAGCTTCCTAATAATCGAGAATAAAGAGCTTTACAAGATCTTCAAATGCCTTGTCTGTGAAAAAATTACACGTATTATTATTTACACTGTAATAAGCTATGATCAAAACTGTTTATCCTGGATCTGCCAACGAAGTCCTTGTGTTATTATTTGAATTGATAATAACCCCTTTGATAAATGTACGTGGGTATTAAAACTGACCTATTTATTGCAAATGGATACCTATATGAAGAAAAACCTAAAATACGTCGTGACAAATGTAATTTCCCTCTTCTGAAATATGAGAAATACATAGAGAGCAGGCACAATGAAAATGATTTGTAGAAGTTTTAAATCACCATCTTAAAGAGGTTATTAAATATTATTTTAAACCACAGTGGAATTGGATCGTTCTGCTGACTTTGATTGGGTTTTTGCAGAATAATTTTAGTTAACAGAGTTGAAAGAACAAGTTTAAAGAAACTAACTTCATACAGTTATAAAGCTTTGATTATCATGGAGACTTTAAATTTAAGCTTCATTGAATACAATATGATAATCTTTTTTCTATCAAAAGGCAAATTAAAATATTTCGCTTATAATCCTTTTTGCCATTTCAACTGCTCGTAAGATTTCTTGCACTGGCAGTCCATTTTGGTTGGAATAAGACATTTTGGCCCACACAACAAATTATTTGTAAAGTGCCAAAATTTGTCACCACAGCTAATGTAAACAAAAACCTACCACTATCCGTAACAGCAGAAAGGATTTATTATTTAGTCATTGTTTTAGTCAATCCACGTTTCTGTGCAGGGGCTGCAAGAAGTCAATAGATGGCAGTCCATCTCTTAGGAAAGAGCCAGATAATGAATAAAATCACCAAAAGCTTCACAAAAGAGAAAGGTAGAAGGCTGTGTGGTTTTTCACAAGCATTCACAGTAATTAACTAAGAATACTTTACATAATGCAAAACATTTAGACAGACTTTGTAATGGCTGGCTGTTAGCAGCGTTATAAAAATGGTCTTTTATTGCAAACCTGAACGCCTTGTTTTATTCGTGCTTATATGCACCTGCATGTGTGATACTCGTGATCAATTTACCAAAATCAATTTAAATCTAGTGGTTGCATCCACGGCTAAAGCACAGGAAAAACTCACCATGGCCTTAGTCTGTTTGCTAATAATCAGGCAGCCTCTGCAGCACAGCAACAACCACAGCAGTACTTTCTTTTTACACTTCTATTTTTTTTTCTTTAAACAGTTACCCTGTTTGTACAGAAATATTTACTCTAAACTAGGACAATTATAAACTAATTTCTATAGTGAACTACTACCATGCTGATATGAGAGTAAAAGATCTTGACTTTCTAGTTACAACTCTGTAAATATATACATAATACACATTCTAACATAGAAGTTTTGACTCTTGCAAGAACACTATTTACTTCTGTTCTGCTATGGGTGCAAAAGAAAATATTTAAATGCAATAATAAAAGCTGGGACTCATACATTGAAACAAGTTTTTCAGATAATGCAGTTACTTGAGGTGTAACTTGTTTCAAATATCAAGCATGTCTTTTACCACACAGATTTTTATATACCAGGCTTAATCTGGTGACTAACGCAACTTTGAGTCGAGGTGAGCCTTCCCACGCAAAACATGGAGACGTGCAAAAGCATTTTCCGCGTATCAGAAATGTGGTTTATTGCAGATAATTTGCTGTTCACTGCAAAATAAAGAAGTATTTACCAACAAGCTAGAGTCTGAATCAGTGTCAATTTATCTCTGCATGCCCATATTTGACCACATTTCAAAACGTGCCTAAAATGCACTAATATTTTCCAAACGGGTACTTTTCGCAATATACTCTTATTCATAACTATTACATTTTCTAACTAGACCTTGTTTTGACAAATGTTGTTAGCTTTATATTAAGTGAAGTGTAAACTCTGAACGCTTTCTACAAAATTCACAGATAAAATTTTCTACCTCAGATACCTCAGTTTCTGCTCTAGTAACCACTTGGTCAGATTTAAGCTCCTCCACACATTTTTACAAAAATAAGTATTTTCTAAGTGTTGATTGCAAGTCACTTTTTGAGGAATTTTAAATGGCAAGCAAGACTAAAATTAAATTTAATCTTATACCTCATTGAAAATATACCCATCTGATTATTAAATTCCAAATATCATGAACATTTCAGAAATCATTTTTACACACACCGTTAGGGATTATAATGAAAGACAGTATTTACCCTTTTTCCTCATGCAATTTTAAAAAAGCAAACAAAAATACTCAGTGAATGCACCTTTTGCTCATAATGCTTTTTTGTGGGGTTTTTTTTTTTATTCTATATCAATTCTGTTTAAAATAAAAGTAAATGCTGAAAAAAGGTGGAGGATTTCCAAAGCTGATCTTTGTTTTAAAATCATTACGCAGAAAACACAAGCAAGAGGATGTAAGCACAGATTTCTCCTATTAATTGAATTTAGAAGCAAAACCAGAAAAAAGAGCATTCCACTATCATGTAGAGGTGGGGGAAACAAATTATAAATCGCATCCCATTTATTGCTCAAAACAAAAAGCCCGCACCAAAGACCCATGAAGAAAAGTAGCCGACAAAGTTTTCTACTTTGTTTTGAACAGACAGCAGTGAAGAATTATCTGTAGCAGCTAAATACATACGAGGTTGATCTGGATAGCAATCACAGCAAAGATTCAGATGAACAGCAAAAATCCTAATCGTTAAAGGGTTTTTTATGTATAATAATTTTATAAATTACTATATTCAACCTTTGTGATACTAATCCACTGAATATTGTCTTAACCAGTTAAATATTGTTCCAGGTTTCAAGGCATTTTGTTTTATTTTTATCTCTATTTTACATACAAGCAAAAACTTTAAGTAATACACTGATACGGTTCACAAAGCTAGATTTTCTTGTTTCCATTGTTAAAGATCAATTAATGCAGGCCAAAGAAGAAGTTATAGCTATATCCTTACCAATTAGAAATTATCTGCAAAAGTTTGTAAAGTGTATTTGCTCAAACTAAAATCTCCACTCTAGCTGAGATTCATTTTACTCATTTAAAAAGAAAGCTTTGTCACACACAGTGATTAATTACCAGCATCTGGGGTATCTGAGATGGGATTATTGCTTCTGCTGTGCATTTCAACTTAAAATTTAACCCTCTTTATATGTGTAAATGTAGTCACTGAAAGGAGAGAGTGCTGCAAGGCACTTATTTAATGATTACAGTATTAAAACAAAATCGTAAGTTCTAAAGACGTTTAAAAAATAGTGACAGTGTTTCACTGCATTCTTCAGTTGAAAAACTCTTCAGTGTTTATTATCTTCTTGCAGAAGATGCTTGTCTATATTTTATGGTCAGCAGTTCACAGAAGAGTAAATAGGTTGGGTGTAGAAGAAAATAAAAAAGGTGTTTCTACTTACTGTTAGGTGATACTGCCTCCATATTTCTGGGCAAGCCTGGAAAATAAAAATATTGATCAGCTAGGAGCATGAAACAAGGTGCTTTACAGCCTGTTGGTTTTGGCATAACACAGTATCCACCGGTGTCGGTCACAGGAAAATAAGAAGCTTAACTGAAAGGGTCTGCATTTCAGCTTCAAAAACCTGGCCAGACAGTTTAATTGAATTTTACACTGGTTTAACACACTCCCTGCCATTGTCAGAAAGCCAGTAACAGTTTTCTCTCTCCCCTTCTTCTCTGAATGTTAGAAGTTTGGGAGAGTAACGTACTCTTAACTGTATTAAGTATTAATACTGCAAAACAAACAAATTAATTTAAATTCTTCATTTTCTGACATCTTAAATTTAAACAATGTTTTGGAAATTAAATCATAAGGTGCTTTCCTTTCATGTAGAAATAGAAATATTTCAGTATTTTTGTACATATCTCAATCCTAATCAAAATATAATTGTTACATGTAATAATCCTCGGTAGCCCAATGTCAGATGAGTTGTAAACAAGAAGCATAACAGATTGCTTTAATGTTTCTATTTTTACAATGGCTTGATTTTTTTTTAAACTTGCCAGACTCACACACAAACTTCTAAATGCAGCCCACTGTAAAAAATGTTAACAGAACAGATTTTTGAACCACAGCAGTAACACAACAGACCTGAGGAATACGTAAGAGACAGGAAAGAGGAAAATGTGGATCTTCTTTATAGAAAATAAGAATGTGTCAATGACCGGTGAGCAGAGGTTACTTTCTCAAGAGTTCTAAATATTTCTACAATATTTCTGTGTTCTGCTATGACCCCCAACTCATGAAAAGGTACAGAAATAGTGTTACTTTGTCTGCTGGCTAGTTCAGTGTTTCAGAGTGTGCACACAGGGAGTTCCATGGAGGTCTCGCACTTTAGAATAGTTACCCTTTTACTAAAATACCTTCTTAACCATTTGAGCAATTAGCAGCTTGGTTTGCCAGTCTGAACTTTCAGTATTTTAAGAAGAAATATTAGTTATTCTGTGGCTTCTACGTAATATGCCATAGTTCTAATTTCAAACATTAAAGCCTCATGACTACTTGCAAATGAGTACTATTAACATTTCTTTAGATTTCGAATAAATTTTTCACTCATGCCTAAATTCTTGCCTTCTTTTATTCTGACAGAGAACGTAAATTAAAAAAACCCAAACAAACCAACCACCCAACAACCAATATTAGCAACTGAAGCTCTCAAAAAATAATTCAAATTTTTGACAATCAGCCCATGGCACACACAGTATGTTTTTCCCGGATGTGATGGAAATTATATTATTTATTATTCATTCTGTCAGTAACACAATTTTCTGGAGAAAAATCTACAATCTGTTCTGTGTAATGGTTCAACATTTCTCCTCTTACTCAAATACTATATGTAAATATTTGAGTTTTATATTAATATTTCTATAAGGAAAACATGTGAAGTACATCACATTTCTAACAGAGGAACAGGCTACAACATTGGACAGTTTGAACACACTTGAGCTGTCTTTGAGTGCAAACAAAAGGATTTTCCTCCTTCACTAACTTATACAGGATTCGGAGGCGCAATACATAAACACTCCTGAGCGCACAAAAATGTTGCATCAAAGACCTTGCCTTCTCTCTCAGACCTGTAAAAGGTTTCAACTGTACATGAGACTTTTGCTGGTTTAGCACAGGGGTAGCAGGCAGTTATTTATACATTAGTTCTGGATAGTTTTCGATTACCACAGTGTCCCCAGATTAATATGGTTGAAAAATCGCAATCAATGAGTTGCCATATACTGGCAAAATGCCACTCTGTGATATGACCTTTACCCACACAGCAGCTATTATTTTTATAATAATAATAATAATGATAATGATAATAATAATAATAATAACAACAACAACAACAACAACAACAACAACAACAGTAGTAGTAGTAGTAGTAATAATAACAACAACAACAGCAGCAGCAACAGCAACAATAATAATAATGATAATCATCATCATCATAATCTTTATTTCTGAAGAATAGTTTGATTGGGTTTTTTTCTGATCTGGACACAAAGACATCACTTATAAAGAAAAGCTGTAATCCAGAGTAGAAAACTACAGTTGACACAGCTCTTACCAACACACTGCAAGAGACACAACCTCAACCTCTCAGCAGAGCTATCGAGAGGTAGGTTTTACGATCGTCACCTTTAAGGATGCTTCAAGGCTGTGGGAAAACGTAAGGGAGGTAGGAAGAAGGTGGTAAAGGAAAATTGGCCAAGCATATTTCTTCATTCAGATGGTGATTCAGTGTAATACTTTTCATCATCACAATGATCACTTACGAACTTCAGAAGTTGAATACAATAGTCAAAAACGAATGCCTGGCTAAACAACAGCTTCTTAGAAGCGATGCTTTTAACTAGGAGTCCTATTACCTTGCATCAGCTCAGAGTTATTGTCCGTATCTTCTATCATGGAATGACAAAAATATAATTAACAATTACTACTGAATACTGGCTTCTCAAACGAAGCAAAGAGGTTTGCTACGGAAGAGAGCATAACCAAATACAACAACCACCAAGCCTGTGATTTTTCTTATTTATTTAAAAGTACTTAACCATGAATGGCCTTCATTTAAAGAAAAGCCCTTGTGGTATACAAGTATGATGGCAGTGTGATGAACTACATTAAAACAAAAATGAATTTATTTCCTGCCCCAGTGGTCTGACCTCACCAGCGTTTAGATGTACCCGCACAAAAGGTGCCTACACTTAAGAGCAGTGCCACTGCAGTGCAGCTGCAGACAGTGCAGGCGAGGTGCGCTTCCCACACCTCCACCTACCACCACGGGCACAAGCACCGTGCAATTAATTTTCCCAAATCCGCACTATTTTTGCTGCGCCCAGATTTGGTCAATTTGGAAGGGTGATTATTCATACCCGAGCCTGACGCAGCTAAGGTTGCCACACCAGATGAATCAAGGGTGGATGCTGTGCATTTTGACCCGTATTGAATTTTATCAGGTGCTAATTATTGTTTTACCAGAACAACGGCTTAATGCATCTGTTGTTTAATTCCCACTTCCCTATTCTCAAACGTGAACATCAAAGAAAATAAAACACTCAATCTCAAACAGCCCCTGACAGCAGACCAGGACTCGAGTGCTCAATAGACAAGGCCCTTGCCACCAGTTCTCATATTTCCACAACAATGAGCAAACACAAAAACAGCACTAAGCGGCCTTTCCTCCTTTCCGCTCCCCTTGGCCGGTCGTCTGCCTTGCGCCGAGAGGGCCCTCAACGGCAGCCCTGCTGGGAGCGCGGCGCGGGGGAGAGGATTAGCCTCGCTAACATGCGAGCATTTGCAAAAGGGAAGGAAAAACCCCGCTACTGTATTTGGCGTATGAATAACCAAAATGCACGCGCTGACAGGAGACCGGGACGGGCCTGCGGCTCCCCGGGAGAAAATGTAGCTGTGATGAGTGACAGGGCTTTCAGGAAATATGTTCACAATCACAGACAGTGAAGGCCATGACCTAGATCGTTTAAGAGCTTGTCTTGTCAAATTATCAAAAGCTTCTTCCTCTCTGAATAAAGAGTGACATAAGTGAGTGTCAGAAAGCTGCAGGCTGACAAGCCAAGCATACAATAACAGCATGCACGTCACATACTTGCCGAACACCGCCACGGCTAGCGGCAAATCTTAATGAGAGCGCGGCTGGCCCAGGAGACTTGGGTCCCTGCTGGCATAGCTACTCATCTCGCAAAAATCCTTCAGCTCCAAGTCAGTTATGGTCTGACACGACGACTACAATTACTAAACACAACTTTTTAACAGAATCCTCTGGTGCTTTGTCAAAGCGGCGGCTGCTAGGAGCTGCCCTGCCGCAAGCCACCACAATAAAACAAAAGATTTGCCAAAACACACACTTTTCATCACCTCCGCATGGGAACTGCTGCAGAAAACACACAATGCTTCCCTTCAAAAACGCTGCTGCACGAGCAGATGTCAAGACCTCTTCTTGTGCCGCCAGCACAGACGGCCGCTGCTGCCGGCACTGAGCGGGCCAAGCTGGTTTACCGCCGGCATCGACCAGGCTCCGGGTAACGTTTACTTACAGTTACCATTAGGTGGACATTGACCTGCCGCAGGCGTGAAAAATGGGGGACACCACTGGGGAAACCCCTTGCTTCCTGCCTGGGTGCCCAGGGAAGGGCCCAGGGCCATGGTGCTGCTGGTGGGAACAGGCCCCGTCAGCCACGAGGCCACTGGTGCAGCCCCGCAGCCCCATCCCTGCATCTCCAGCCACATACCGGCCCGCAGGGGCGGCCATGTACCCGCAGCAAGTGCCAGCCTGGGTTCCAAAAGCAACAAAGGCAGAAGAAAATCTTCTGGGAGAGAAGAGTCTCATGGTGGTTTACACAGCCAGAAGAGGCATCCAGGCACATGGAAATGATGCCGGCTGAGGCACCCGGCTGGTTCCTGGGAAGGAGTGCTGCTTGCAGGGTGTTCGCAGTGTGCAGGCATGCACACGGAGCGGGCAGCAGGCCCAGCACGGCTGCAGAGCGCCAGGGACCCAGGCACTGCTGGCTGCCAGCTCCCGGACGAGCTTGGGCAGCTCACTGAGCACCCGCACACCGCTTTTTCCTGAGTATACAAGGAGATGCAGTCCTGCCTGTCACATTGCCTCCTCCCTGCCATATCACCCTGTTTATGAAGCTTTTTTCCCCACTCTTGCAGCTGGCAGATTAGACTGTAGACCACAAGCCTCACAACATCCACCTAACTGCCACTGAACCACAAACCACAGAATGTTCACAGCATGGCATTGTCAGCTTATAGATATATAAGCCTAAGTTTATACATATGTATGCGCAGATATACAGAGACGCATCTAAACGTGCACACAATGCTGCATGAGTGCGATGTGCTCTTTCGTAGGGTGAGCAGCCGACGGTCATGCAGAGCCATGCTTTAAACTTCTGAACAACTCTGCTGTGCGCTCCTCTGATGATCTTTCTGAGGAAAGCACATGAGGTTGAGCTGCTTCCAACACGCCTCCACCTAAGATGACTCCATACACTCTCAAGGCTGTCTCAAGGAAAGTGACTGTCCTAACAGATAACAAATATATTTCCCTGAAAATGTTTTAAATCACTTCAAACATTTTCAAATCAAACTAGGCAAAGCACCTTGAACTGCCTTGCGTTCACTTCTGGACAAAAGTGTGATCATGGAGAGCCAGGCTGGGCACAGGAGCTTGTTCTGTGTCTTTTGTGTCACAGTAAAAGGAAATGAAGTTTCTGGGAAAGATACATTAAAATGATTTTTGGAACTGCCAAAGTATTTGATAACAACTAAAAAAAAAATTAGGGAATATATCATCAGTCTTTTCACCAATGCTGTATTAAGACCTGCTCTATGAAAGCTCCAGTATTTTGGAGAATGCTGGGGACCGCTGAGACTCATTTAGCTCCAGGCTCAGAGCAAAGCCTGTGGTCTCCCACCAGCTCCTACAGACAGCACACTGAAATGGAACAGTGGCAGTAACTGGGCTGGGTAAAACACTTTTAGATTTTTGATAAAATGCCACATGGAGGACTTGTAATTTTTTACAGAAAGTAATTAGCAGAGGCACAGACATACGGACCTGTTATTACGCTCAGTTTATGTAGCCTGAAAACAATAATGACTACACTGCATTGGGCCACCATCTGCATCCTTTCCATAACACTCTTCTACATTGAACTGTTTTCAAGCTCAATGATTTCACAAGCTGGGTGAAGCTTCTACATGTTCAGTAACCTTCCGCTGATTTCTCTTCCATGAACTGCTCCCATCTCCTCTCGAACCAGAGTGGAGGGTTTTTTTGCATCTATTGCATGGCTTGATAAGGAGTCTCAGGTCTGCTACTTATTGCGCCACAAGTGTCACCTTCCCCTGTTTCTTTGCAACATAGCTCCTACAGCCTTCATCAGATGTCCCCTAATTCATAGAATCACAGAATGGTTTGGGTTGGAAGGGACCTCAAACATCATCTAGTTCCCACCCCCTGCCATGGGCAGGGACACCCCCCACCAGCCCAGGCTGCCCAANGATTGCTGCCTCCCAGCTCAGCTCCAGCTCCCCTCCTGCAGCTTCAGGCCCTTCCCCTTGGCCTGGCCCTTCCTGCCCTGATAACCAGCCCCTCTCCAGCTTTCCTGCAGTCCCTTGAGGTACTGGAAGGCTGCAATTAGGTCTCCCTGGAGCCTTCTCTTCTCTAGGCTGAACAAGCCCAACTCCTTCAGCCTGTCCTCATAGGAGAGGTGCTACAGCCCTCGGATCAACTTTGTGGCCTCCTCTGGGCTCGCTCTCCAGCAGCTCCGTGGCCTCCTTGTACTGGGGCACCCCGAGCTGGAGGCAGCACTGCAGGGGTGTCTCAGCAGAGCGCGGCAGAGGGGCAGAATCCCCTCCCTCAACCTGCTGGCCATGCTGCTTTTGATGCAGCCCAGGACATGGGTGGCAATTCTTGTACTGAAAGAAACACTGAACAATTGATTCCTAATCACTGTCTCCCGTCATGGCTGATTTTGAAGCTCTTTAGAGATCCATCCCTTGGTCACCTCTCTTTCAGGCTGAAGAGTTGTAACTGTGCTGAAGGACGCAGAAGAGAGGGACCAAAGTTGCACCGAAGTGTCCATTGCTTTACTGGTGATTCCTAACATTTCACTGGCTTTTTTTTTCACAGCTTTTGAACACGAACTGATTGTGGGGAGGGATCATCTCTTGTAACTCTAAAATTTGAGTCCTGAATAGTAATGGTAAGCTCCAAGCCCGCCATTCCATATGCAAGGATGGGATTATCCTTTCCCGGGTATTTTACTTTACAGTTAATGCCACTCAAGTTCACCCACCACTTTATGTCGCTCTCCCTCCATTGCTTACAGTTCTTGGGCACTTCTTCAGAGCTGTCTCACAGCACTGACACTCTAAATAAATTCAGTCTTCTCAGCAAATCTTGTTGCCCTATTGTTCACCCTTTTCCATGTCACACTAGCATATCCTACCTTTATCCTCTTATTCCATGGTTGTTTAGTTTCCTTAGAAGCTTTTGGTCAGGAACTTTGTCAAACGCCTTTTGGAAATTGTAGACTATGTCAACTGGATCATGTTTACACACATGCTTGTCGACCTTCTTCTTTGAAGAACCCCAGAGATTTCTGAGAAGTAGGATTTCCTTTACAAAAGCAACTCTGAATCCTCCCATGTATATCATATTTATACCTCCGTTCCAACATGCTGCTGTTATTTCAGCTTCTGGTAATTTGCTGGGAGTACACATCAGGCTGGTAGAACAGGCTGATCAACTCTCCCTGGAATCTGTTTTAAATTTCTCATTGCATTTGCCAGTCAGTTACCAATCAGACAGAAAGCAAAAGGTTACACACTGCCATCACTAACCTGGTGTCCTGGCTTCAGGTGAGAGAGTTAATTTCCTTCACAGCAGCCAGCATGGGGCTGTATTTTGGGTTTGTGCTGGAAGCAGCGCTGATAGTGCAGAGATGTTTTTGCTGTTGCTGAGCGATGCTTACACAGAGCCAAGGACTTTTCTGCTTCTTGCACCGCCCCAGGCAGGATGGCTGGGTGTGCACAGGGAGTTGGGAGGGGACAGACAGGACAGCTGACCCAAACCAAAGGGACATTACATACCATATGGTGTCATGCTTGGTTTATAAGGGGCTGGGGGGAAGAGGAAGGGGGGGCAGCGGTGTTCGGAGTGATGGCGTTTGTCTTCCCAAGTCACCATTACACGTGACAGAGCCCTGCTGTCCTGGGGATGGCTGAACCGCTGCCTGCCGTGGGGAGTGGGGAATGGATTCCTGGTTTTGCTTTGCTTGTGCACGCGGCTTTTGCTTCACTGATTAAATTCTTGTATCTGAACCCAGGAGTTTTCTCACTTTCACTCTTTTGATTCTCTCCCCCTTTCCGATGAGGGGGACTGAGCGAGCGTCTGTGTGGTGTCCAGCCGCCGGCTGGGGTAAAACCATGACACCTGGCTATCTCACCATCCAGCTCCTTCACAGCTCTTGGGTAATCATCACCCAGTTCTGTTAATGGCTTAGCAGTGACCCTAACATTCTCTTGAATTTCAGAGAGATTCTCTGATGATTCCCTCCACAAAGTAAGATCTCAGTGTGAGAATGTGTCTGGTATCTTCCACTATGAACACCAGATGCCAAAAAGACATTTTTAGGTCGTTAGCAATGGCCTCATTGCGGCTGACTGTTCCTTTCATGTCTTGATCGTCGGTTGCCTTACAGACTTCTTGCTCTGACGTGAAGAAAGTTTGTTTTGATTCCTTTGCAAAGTGCCCCCTCAACTTTTTTTAAGCCCCAATTCTCAATTTTTTGTGTAATCTGCCAGAGTTCATGATCCTTTCTGTCTTCTTCACTTGCATACAGACATCAGGTTTTCAAATGATACCTTCTGGCTTTCCGTAACCTCTCTGAACTGCCACGTAGACTCTCAGCCTTCCTTTCGCATCAGCAGTTCTGCCGTGCTGCCTTTGTTTCCAAAGATGGGCTGGGTGAGACCCTGCTCTTACAGTCCAGCACTCACCACACAGGTAGCCTTGTGCCCATCATGCAGAAGCGCAAGAGAACTACCAGAAACTTCCAAAGACAAATGTTGGTGATTTAAAGTGGACTTGAATGAGCAGAACAAAATATATGCTGTGATATTCCTGATAATCTACACAATGTAGGTAGGATTTAAATTTTGGGATGATAGAGAACTCATAATTCTTTACAGAAACGAAAACTACTTTATGAGAACTGGCTTTCTAAAATGCGTAAAATAGAAAAGGTGGCAAGATATGCAAAGAAAAGATATTTAAGATTAAACCAGCCATGTCCAGCTTTGAGATAAACACATATTTAAAAAAATTAAAAGAAAAAATGCTGGTTTCTGAATTCCTTGGGATGTTACAAAAAACTTCTGTTAATATATGCATATGTATTCTGAGATACTGATATAAGCTTTTACTGAGGCTACGTGATGTTCATAGTAATTTAAAATGCTTCTGTTCAAAATCTTTAGATTTCTTCCAGAGCATGCGGTGGTGGTGCATTCCTCACAACCTGGCAATTAGCACAGAAGTGACCTAACCTACTGTGTGGTATCACAACATCACAGAACTGTTTGGCTTGGGGGGGACCTCCCAGCCCACCCAGTGCCACTCCCTGCCATGGGCAGGGACACCCCCCACCAGCCCAGGCTGCCCAAAGCCCCATCCAACCTGGCCTTGGGCACTGCCAGGGAGCCAGGGGCAGCCACAGCTTCTCGGGGCACCCTGTGCCAGGGCCTCAGCACCCTCCCAGGGAAGGGTTTCTGCCTCAGATCTAATCTAAACCTACTCTCTTTAGTTTAAAAATGTTGCCCCTTGCTCTGTCATGACAGGCCCTGGTAAAAAGCCTCTCACTCTCTTTCTTACGTCTGCTAACTTTCACCAGCAGTAATAACAGCTTTGGGCAGAATGTCAAGAGCAAAGCAGTTTCTACTTGTTTCGAAACATCTTCAGAAGAATTGAAGAAATATTTTTAAGAAAAGAGATGATGCACTGAAGTGTGTTTCCATAACGGTACCATTTAAATGATAAAAATTTTCAGAAAAAAGGGTCTCAACCAAAGGAAGGCCAATGATCTTACCTCGCCCCTAGATTCAATGCAGAGAATACACTGTGTCTGGACGGCCTCGAACATACTTCAGTACCCTTACAGTACTTGAACATTTCTAATGCGTCCATACTGTTTTTCCCACCAAAGTTACTCTTTCATTTATCCAAGACAACTTGGAATGCTCAGGAAAATATAACAGCAGAACACATGCGTTTTACAGGGCCTCCATCTTGCTGTAAAATACATGGAAAACCTTTATCCCACTTCGCGGCTCAAACTGAAACAAGCAGCCAAGCATCTGCTGGCAAATAAACTGAACATCCAATCTTTCAGCAAGACAAAAGGAGCCCTTCCATATTCCCACTTGGCAGAACCATTTCTACTGTGAATAGAGATGCAAGCTTGCTAACACCTCTGAAACATTCTGTTAGGCATGAAATGGAAATTATTATTTACACTAAGTACTTTCTTCTTGGCAGTGCCTGTGACACAGGGGCAGTGTGACACGATATGAACAAGGTATTAGGGTGACTGACAAGAGGACCAGAGTATGTACCCAACAGGTACCCAGCTCATACCCAACCTGTATGAGCTATGCCAGTTTAAGAAGAAAAAGTTGGGTTTCGAATGACAGTACTGACAACGGATACCACCAGTGTAGTTCTCGTGGGATTAAGACCAGACAGCAGTAGATTCCAGGCATTACATGTTTCTATCAATATTCTCTTACAGGATGTACTTAATGGGCCTGTCCACAGTGATACAGAAGTAGGGACAATTAATTTCATCATTACGTTTCTTCTTGCATGTTGATAATTAATACAGGACTCCACTGAGGAACAGGCAGAAACTACGGTAAGGCATATGGTCACAGACCTGATTCCCCACAAGTTCATGTCAGATTAAATTTTTATTCACCTGTACTTGTGTAAGAAAAAAACGTACCACTTCCATTTTGTTGGTAAAGTACATTCGCAATGTAAAATACAACACAGTTCTAAATGCCTCCAAAACCCATTTAGACATTAGTTTGAACTTCTAATAATACTTTAATTGATAAGTATGTGATCATAGTGAAAAAAACATGGACCTGGAACTCCTGGAGCACCGCAGTTCTTCTTTACCTCTTGCTGGTATGCTTGCAGCATACCATGGCTTCTAATTTCAACCCCCCTACACCTTCCATTGAACAGAAATGAGGACATTTTCCACCATCCTAATTAAACTGGATAAAACTAAACTAAAGACTGAGTGTTTATAATGCTCCAGTTTGTTTTCTTTGAATCATTCTTCAAGAAAACTGTGATACTCTTAGGTAATGACTAACCACAGTATTTTCATGTGCTTATATAAATATGCACTACATAGAATTTAAGAAAATAAGAAAACATTGCGGTAACTGACTGTTGTAAATTCAATTTTTGACAGACACAAACCCAGTAATGAATGAGTTATTTGCCATGGGCTATACTCACATCAGCATAATGCCCCTTCATATCACAGCGATTGCAGTGCTTGTTCCAATAGGCTTTCTCAAGACATTCCCTGAAGTAGTGGCCAGGCAAACAGCAGTTCAAACAAAAACGTGCTGGGCAACTGTTTTGTAGATGACCTCTTCCTGCACACAGGCAACAAGGGGGAATTTTCTGTGGAGAAACAAAAAAAAAAGATTTATGTTAAATAAGAATGTTTCAAAAGATTGAAGAACAAAAAAATCACAAGAAGAAATGGAAAAGAAACCACCCAAATAGATGTTTACTGCTTACTAGGAAATGCAGAGACATTATGTTTCATCAGGGAATCGAAGTGGTGGAAGACCATAAAAAGAGTAAAACTCGAAGTTGTAACTCCATAAACTCCCTGTACCTTCTTGATTTGGCCCATACATCAGAAGCACTTGTTAAATGCCTAGTGCCCATGTTATCTGCTCCGTAAATACAGCAAAAATAATCATTAAACTGGAAAATATATTTCACTCAGAGCAGAAGTGTTGGGTACTTTGTATGAACCCTGATTTTGTATTAAATATCTTAAAAGCCAAAAACCAGAACTGTATCACAGAAACATGATGTACGGTATGTAACACAACATACTGCGCTGGTTTGTAAATATGGTCGGTGCCTCATACCGCCGCGCTAGGTCTGGCTGGGACAGGGTTAATTTCCTTCACAGCAG
>VWZZ01004376.1:0-24155 GCA_013399095.1 Psophia crepitans
TTGCCTCTAGTGTTAGTTTTACCCGCAACGTATTTGTAGAAGCCCTTCTTCTTATCCTCTACCTCCCTGGCAAGGTTTAGTTCCAGGGAAGCCTTAGCTTTCCTAGTTGCTTCCCTACATTCTCTGTCAACAGCCTTATATTGCTCCCAAGTGGCCAGCCCCTCCCTTCCACAACCTGTAGACTCTATTCTTCCACTTGAGTATGCCCAGCAGTTCCTTGTTTAGCCACGCAGGTCTCCTGGCTCCCTTTACAGATTTCCTGGCCATTGGGAAAGATCAAGTCCTGATAGCTACTGGGAAACTTATCCAATGAGATCTACATTGTCCCATTGTCGCATACCTGCGAACTTAGCTCAAAACTTCAGTATTTACTAATAGCTTTAACAGTGCTTAAAAAAAGGCCTCTTGTTCAACACATTGCTGTTTTTGGTTATTTTTCTCTTTGCTTCTGGTATTATCACATACTCTTTTACCAATTTTTATATTTTTTTGCCTGGAGCAACACAAATTCTTTACCTGCTTTCGTATCCTCCTCCCTAGTGTATATAAAAAGGTTTTATCTGGAAAGCTATTTGCAAACAGTCAACATCAATATTTAAAATAATCAAATAACTCTTCAGATACATACCAACATGAAAGGAAGGGCCGAACATTCAGAAAAGTGAAGAAGGAACAGGTGAAAACACAAGGAAGCTTACCATATTATCTGCAGAAAGGGACTAGAACACAGTTCACAACAGCTTCCATCCAGTTAAATTGTGAATTTATGCTTAGATCCTGCCTGGTTATTGCATAAACTGTGTATGTTGACCTTCACCTACTTACAGGACACCCACTGTGGATGGTACCTGGCTATCGTTATTGGTCCTGAACTTGGGCTATTATAAAGCATCTAGCTGTTCAAAAGAAATGCATGTGATGCCTTTGATCCAGTACACACCTCCTCCTCAACAGCCACAGCGCAGCACTAACCACATTGAAGACTGCCAACTGTCTCACCCACAGGGTTAGCACAACTCATTGCCCACGTGCATTTATGACGCCGAGATTAATGTAGTAAAGGAGTTGAATGGAAAAAACCATACTGGTTGATTAGACTGCGCAGAGAAGTGGAGAGCAGTTGACTGTCTCTGCTAGTGGCATATTAATGAAAGTCCACCTTCAGGTGACTGAACTACAGCACACCATCTGCCTTGGAGCCTTATTCCACTTTTGCTATTTTAGTATTTCTGGTACGTGTTCATTCTAAAACATCATCCCTTACTGTAGCTTTCATCACCAAGACAACATTCCCCTCTCTGCCTCAGTATCACATCTCATAAAAAACTCCCAATATATCCATTGCCTTGTGCAACTTATACAGATAGAATTGAATCATAGAATCATCATAGAATCACAGAATATCACGAGTTGGATGGGACCCATCAGGACCATCAAGACCAGCTCCTGGCTCCACACAGGACCAGCCCAGTCAGAGCAGATGACTGAGAGTGTTGTCCAGGCACTTCTTGAACTCTGTCAAGCTCGGTGCTGTGACCGCTTCCCTAGGGAGGTGGTTCCAGTGCCCCACCACCCTCTCAGTGAAGAACCTTTTCCTCATATCTAACCTAAAACTCCCCTGACACAGCTCCATGCCATTCCCTTGGGTTCTCTTGTTGGTCACTAGAGGGAGAATATACTTTACAGATCCCATGGAATGTTTAGCCACTATCAAAATGTAGGAAAATACATTTTTAAGTAAAAAATTTAGTTAAAATATTTCTCTCACAATCATCCGGTTTGAACACAAAAAGGCAAAAACTCTGTGTCTCAGTGTAAAATTTTCTTCAGATTCCAAAAAACAACAGAAAATATATGCATATAGAAAAATGAGAAAAAGTGATTATTTGCATTAATTCCATGGTACCATTAATTAAATCCTCAGCACCAAGAATACCATTAATTAAATGGTAGAAAATTTTGACCATAAGTAGTTGTTACTCCCCTACGACACTCTTGTGAGACCCCCCCTGCAGTACTGTGTTCAGTTCTGGAGCCCCCAGTACAGGAAAGACATGGAGCTGCTGGAGCAAGTGCAGAGAAGGCCACGAAGATGATCCGAGGGCTGGAGCCCCTCTCCTATGAGGACAGGCTGAGGGAGTTGGGCTTGTTCAACCTGGAGAAGAGAAGGCTCCAGGGAAACCTAATGGCGACCTTCCAGTCCCTGAAGGGGGCCTACAGGAAAGCTGGAGAGGGACTGTTTATCAGGGCAGGGAGTGACAGGACAAGGGGTAATGGGTTTAAACTAAAAGAGGGGATTTAGATTGGACCTTAGGAAGAAATTCTTTACTGTGAGGGTGGTGAGACACTGGAATACATTGCCCAGAAACGTTGTGGAGGCCCCATCACTGGCAGTGTTCAAGGCCAGGTTGGATGGGGCTTTGGGCAACCTGGGCTGGTGGGGGGTGTCTCTGCCCATGGCAGGGGGTTGGAACTAGATGATCGTTGAGGTTCCTTCCAACCCAAACCATTCTATGAGAAGATCAGTGCCTGCCCGTTCGCTCCCCCTTGTGATGATGCCATAGGCTGCGATGAGGTCTCCCCTCAGCCTTCTCTTCTCTAGACTGAACAAACCAAGGGACCTCAGCCTCTCTTCATGTATCTTCCCCTCTAGACCCTTCGCCATCTTAGTTGCCCTCCTTTGGACATTCTCCAACACCTTTATGTCTTTCTCTATGCGCCCAAAACTGCACACAGTACTCAAGGTGAGGCCCCACCACCGCAGTGCAGAGTGGGACAATCACCTCCCTAGGCCTGCTGGCAATGCTGTGCTTGATGCACCCCAGGATACGGTTGGCCTTCCTGGCTGCCTGGGCACACTGTTGGCTCATGTTCATCTTGGTGTCAACCAAGACCCCCAGATCCCTTTCAGCGTGGCTGCTCTCCAGTGTGTCATCCCCCAGTCTGTATGTACAACCGGAGTTGCCCCTTTCCAGCTGCAGAATCCAGCACCTGGTCTTGTTAAACTTCACGTGGTTGGTGATTGCCCAGTTTTCTAATTTGTCCAGGTCTCTCTGCAAGGCCTCACAACCCTCAACGGAGTCCCGAGCTCCTCCCAATTTAGTATCATCTGCAAACTTGCTCACCATCCCTTTTAGTTCCACATTCAAGTCATTTATGAAAAAGTCAAAAAGAACTGGCCCCAAAATGGAGCCCTGGGGCACCCCACTAGTGACTGGCCTCCAGCCCGATGTAACCCCATTAACTGTAACTCTTTGGGCACGACCCGGCAGCCAATTACTCACCCATCGTATTATGTTTTCGCCTAGCTGTATGCTGGCCATTTTGTCCAGAAGGACACTATGAGAAACAGTATTGAAAGCTTCACTGAAATCCAAAAAGACAACATGGACTGGCTTCCCTAGGTCAGCTAGATGGGTGACCTTGTCATAAAAAGAAATTAAGGTGGTTAAGCAGGATCTTCTCCTCATGAATCCGTGTTGGCTGTGACCAACAACTGAATTGTTGCCTGGGATGGACAGATGCGGGTGTTTGTTTTTAAAAACATGACATTGCTTTCTGTTCCTGCTGCCCCTTTCCCTTTGCTGACATACAGCACACGTTTTATAGATGCATGGATACATTAGGCAACGTAAACAGGCAAACCAGCCAACTCTACTTTATAAAGACTATCCAAGATTAATTTTAAAAAGGGCATCGCAGCATTTAGATTTCAAGCATTTCTCTATACTCGCCTTTCTCAGTGAGATCAGGCACTCTGCCTAACAAAAAAACATCTCATCTACCAGGAGATTGTTTACAGTGCAATGAAATGAAACATTTTCATGTGAAGTACTTACAGCTGTTGCCTCAACTCAGGCGTGTCTTGCGGTGATCCAAGCTGATGTAGTATTCTTTGTATTTCGGCAGCTGGTTGTGAAGAGGAAGAGAAATTTTAACGAAGCACAGACAATCCCCACTTAATTTTATGCATTTTTGCTTGACAATTCTAAAGCCATAGAAGTTGACAGAAACTGATACTCAAGACTTTTTTCAACCCACTACAAAGACTCCACTTAAGAAGTCCCAGAACTAGTAGTGATGTTTTTTGCCAAGTCAAAGCCCAAGGTTGCTTATAAAGGATGAGAATGTATTCAAGTGTCTAGGTAGAAACATGCAATTTAAAGATCAGTTAATAGTTTCACTATAATAAGTATACATCAGGCCTTTTAATATTAGTTTTTAAAATAAACAGCACAATTCTTATTCTAGCTTAATCAGATTTATGCATGACATTTTGGAAAGCCATATGAACGACTGTCATGGCAGTATCATAGACAAATATTTCAGAACCAGTGCACTGATAAAAGACTGCAACAAAGCATTCATGGGCTTACAGTGCGCCAACAAATGTCAGGTGTCCATGTTTAAACTGTAATTTTGAGATCCTTACATTTTAAAATGCGGGATACAATCCATCAATGGTTTTTAAGTGTATTTCATGAAGTATATTCGTTTTGAACAGCAAGAAGTGACACGTCATCTGAGCCTTATTTTCAGCATAATATATTTTGCTGTCACATGAGAAAGCAAGGAGAAAAATGGAGATATCAAGGATGTGCAGTTTATCACACTACAAAGCTAATATCCTCAACGTGCTCTATCTCAGCTTAACACCCTCACATCTTCCAAAATGAAAGAATACATAAGAAAAATAACTTATTTTTGCTTGATCTCAGCCAGGAGTAGACTTGTCTTCTCTGTATTTCTGTGGCCCTCCCCAAGGAGACTGGTACACCACAGACAGTAGAAAACATGATGGTATGATAGCACATGGAATCCTCACTTTACTAGCACACTTTATTTTTTTCCCCTAAAGACAGTTAAAATTGCAGTAAAAGGCATCTCAAGTAATGAAGAAAGCCATTTAAAAAAAAAGAGCATTTTTCTATATACCATGGAAGAGATCTGAAACAGATAGAACTTCAGTTACAAGCAGAAAGTTACTTGTGACTTATCTTAAGCAGTTAGATAAAACTGAAATTCCTAAGAGCATTTTTAGTAATATTAATCCTAATCTTTGTTTCATAACAAGTCTCCAGTGAACTAAATTATTTTGCATTTTTTACACTGCTTTATGTAATGTCACGCTGTTGACGACTGCTATAGCCATCTCCCTCTGTGCACATCCAGGTAATGAAGATATCAAAAAAGGGGAAAAGTTAGTACCCGAGGTTTGCATGAGGTGAAAAGTCAAACACCTAAAGGCAGGAGTCTTTGGGGTAATTGAGTGGACATGAGCTACTAAAAAAATTACTGACGGTGAACAGCACTGTAAGATGGGTTTCACATAGCTTTTTTTTTAATTGAGCCGAAAAGTAGCAAAACATAAGTGAAAATTCTTGATTTTCGTCTATGGTTGCCATCTGCTGCTGAGCACAGGGGGAGCCTCCTGCCTGCGGGATGGGGTGGGGGGTCCTCCCTCCCTGCGGCTCCTCAGCAGCTGGAGCTGGTCACACCTACTGGTAAATACCGACTGGGAGTAATTAAGCCGCCTTTTTATCTCCGATGTAACTCATTGTTTTAAAACAAACAAACAGGTAACTAACCGGCCGGTGTTCTCTTCAACAGTGTGAAGTTTAATACCTATAAGACTGAACACAAATTATCCTTTATTTGTTCCAAGGCACTCTCCATTCTGATTCATAAGCCAAGGTGCTCCGGTATTGTGTATGTTCTTTTACAGGGAGAACAAATAAAAAAACCCAAACCCAAACCCAAACTGCAAGCACTCTGCTAACAGCTGTTTGGCAGACAGAAAACAACCGATGTGTCCTGCCGCCACCTAGAGATGCATTATTTAACTGCAAGTTAAGAAAACGCAGGTTTATGTTTTAAATAAAGGCTTGCTCTTGAAAAATTTTCTGAAACAAAGCTTATAATTAAAATATTTGCATTCCAAGTCGATTAGATATTTTTCTACTTCTAAAACTGAATACAAGTAAATAATTGAAAGGAAATTGAAAGGCAGCACTGTGTAGCTGGTCAGCTATACAATTCCAGGCAGAAGGACCTTCATCCCAGTTCAGATCTTGTGATTCAAGAATTCAGCACAAAATTAAAACACATTTTACTAAAAAGTCTGTAAGTATGCATCAAAATAGCAAAGTGCTAACAGACTTTCAAACCTCAAGAGGATAAAAATAAGATACACTAAAAAATCCAAGGACTGAACTGACACCAACTTTCCTGGGCTTCCGGTAATTTAGCATTTTTTCACCTTAACCTTTCACAGTAAGGGTATTATTCAGAAAAAAAACCCAACATTTCTCTTTTTTCATTTATGCTCATATGAAGTATACTGCACTGAAAAGTGAAACAATACTTATTCAAGTAAGCAAACAGAAAAAAGGTGGAGCAGTAAATTGCGGCTAGCAGTCTTCAGCAGCACTCCTGAAGCTGTCTTCATGAAAAAGCCAGACCCAAGTTAGTAGGACCAGTACAAAAAAAGCAGCAGAGAAGCCAGCCTTCTCAAAATCTTAATTTATGCTACATACCTACAGGTTGATGAGTTGAAGAAATCCAGCCTTTGTACTCTTTCATATTAATATAAACATGCTAGAGTGTATACAGAGGCTAAAAATATTTATTTCTTATATAGTTATAATTCTTTTGGTTTGGCTTGGGGTTTTCTTATAGATTTCTTACTGTAGCTCCTACTCAAACATTTGATACGATATTATACATATAATCACAAAACCACCTAAACCCCAGACATTTGTCTAGACTCATGAACTCATACAGCTTTACTGATGAAACAAACTTTAAAATAAGCTTGAAGACATTACCACCTGGATCACAGAGGTGAAGTGTCTTGTTCCCTCACATGCACACCCAGAGATCTTGCAGAATTTGATTCAAAGCAAGAACTGGCTTCAAAACATCTTAAATAAAAATCCCTATCCTTTCCTCAAGGGAAAAGCAGGGTAGCCTTAGCCTCTCCTCAGGAAGGTAAGAGTGTCAAAACATTTCCACAGGCTCCCTCCTCTGCCCGATTTGGGAAACAAGCAGGGAGAGGGTCTTGGCACTGAAAATGGAGAGCAGAACAGCTGGAACCCTGGGATTACCTTTCAGAAAACAGAGGTCCTTAAGTTTCCAGCTTTGCTGCTGATGGCGGTATTTATAATGGTACTGCCTCCTTCACTTAATTAGCTTCTACCCCTGTGCAGGGAGCTCAGGCTGGCACATCACGGCCTCTGACAGCTGCTTTGGTGCCTCTCGATCCATCAGTAATGCTGAAGTGTCCTGAAGAGCTTAGGCCCAACTCACGAAGTCCTAGTGCTGTACTGTAAACATACTGTTAACAGCCAGGGACCAAAGATCAACGCACAGCTTTAATGGTTTCCTAGGTTATTTCACCCTTTATGGTTTTCCTTTCCCCACTTCCCGATTCTTCCAACTTCCCAAGCAGCTCTGAATGACAGGAGTAATACGACTACCAGAGGTCCCCCCCCGTTCTTCTGGGCATTACAAATCCTGTAACAGAGCCTGACTGGATCTCGTGCAGGATTTTAATCCACTTCAGTGCAAAGTCTGACACTTTAGCTCGGGTTCCTTGGGTATGTACAGCTAGCTGCTGGACTTTGCTCAGGAGCTGCAGAACGGCGCACACTGTGCGCACAGGCGTTCTTCATCAGTCACCAGGATACAGCAACAGCCTCCATCAGAGGCACGCTAACTCCTGCAGCCACTTCTACACTGAAGATCAGGGTAGATGTTTGCATATAATGAAGCTAAACAGCTCTTTCAGGGCTCATGTGTCAACCCTGCAGCAGCAGCTCCTTGCCAGCAGTGGGCTGGCAACGAGCCGCAGCAGAAGACAAGTCCCCCTGGGGAACTGGGCAGCGCAGGAAGCAGGGTGCAAGACATCACGCAAGCAAAAGTGCACCTTCTCCAAGCAACTGCTGTCTTAAATGCAAAAGAAAGGAATCTCACTTTTTCCACCTGAAAATGTCTTGTATTAGAAAGAAGCAATATCATAATAGTAAGAAGAATTTTCACTTATCTTTGCGGCGTTCCTGATCTAGATCTCATAATACATAACTATTAGCTGATGAAAGCTACTCAGCTACTCTCAGACCTGTCACATGCTCAGGAACAGGTCAGACACGGTTAATGATGAGCCAGAGAAACAATTAAGACCTAACCTGAATTCCTACAGAGGAAATTATTTGAGAGTCAGCTCATGTTTACTTTTACTAAGCCAAACAGTGGTTCCTTTTCTCCCCAGTGGAAGCTCTCCCTCTAGTTAAAGAGAACAAAAAAAGGGGCACAGAAAAAAATAGTAATACTGCCTCATATAAAAGACCTCCTTTTCTCTACATGACTTACAGGAGTAATGAAATATTTACTTTTTTTTTTTTAACAGGTACGAGTATTTGAGAAACATGCTCCTGCCAGATCTGCAATACATACTATTTTTTTTCCATAGAGAAAAACATAGTTCACATACTATCACTATCCTTGCTTAACAGCTGACTTTTAGTTGGCTGGGAAAGAAGAAATGTCATCTCCTTTTGCCTTATCTTCCCTTGTTTTTCAGCTGCCTCTGCAAAGCTGTTCCTTTACCACAAGTAAACCCATGTTGACATAACTGCTCATTCACTCCTTGAACATCAAAATGTTTAAGATTGCACAGGAAGTTTCAAACTTAAAATAGAGACACAAATAAATTAATACAATGAAGATCAAAACATAAACAACTGCTTGCTTCTAAGAACACAGGAGCAATTGAGAATTAGTAATCACTGTACAGGCTGTAACACCATAATATTGTTGCAGAAGAAAAGGTTAAAAAAATATCCCAAACTCTGGAGTAAAATCCTAATGTTTGAAAGGCAAAAAACTAAGCGGAGGGAAATAAAGAACAGACTGTAGGTCACCCACCTTCTCTGGCAACACTGGGAAGTGTCCAAGCACCACATTCATCCCTAGCATGAGACAAGGGAAACTAAGATGGCCTTACTTTGGAGCACTGAAGAGTAACTCCAGCTACAGGAGAGAAGCTTTCCCAGGTTACTTACAATCGGCTGCCCTCCCATCTCAACCTCCATTCTATTTAACATTTGGAAGACCAAACTGTAAACCCTCAAGTGGCCATGACCAAGCTTTACAGCTGGAGAGTGAGGTAAACCAACGCATAACCCAGAGAATCCTAAAAAGAAGGCCACAACATAGAAGCATGAAACTGGGGTGAAAAAACCTTCACATTTAATGGGTGTTATTACCGCTTTGCAGTTTGGAACCTCCATTCTTATGTGAATCACACAAGATTGCAGTTTCTCTCAGTGCTACGGCGCAAGCCAGACCCACCACATTGTCCAGTTTCATAAAGCTACGGTCTAATGCTTCCACAGGAAATGCAGCACCCATTGCGAGGGCTTGGAAAAAACACCAGCAGCAACAGGAGGAACAAACGCGGAGGCATTGTACTGCAGAGGACAAGAACCAGACAAGCAGGTAGGGTAAGTGCAATGAAACCTGCCTTACAGAACAGCCAGGCTTGGGACCTGTCACAGGAAAAAGGAGCAGACCACTGTTCCAGCCCGCAGCTACAGGTGCTCCTGAATACTAACCGTAATGGTGAGAGTCTCCCACATGCCACCGTCTTTTACTTAAAAAGGGACAGATAGGGCTTTAGTCACTGCCTAAGGTTAACAGCAATAAAACTAACAATGGGGATTTAAAGCCATTCATTTTCAGTCATCTTCCTAGCTCCTGAGCCCAAGCAGAAAAAACAGAATGAGCAAAGCGTTCCTTTGTATGCACCAAAAGTAACGTCTGCTCCGCGTGAGGCTCAGGGTCAGCTATAACTTCATATGGCAAATAAGCAGTGTATACATTACCAGTAGAGTCATCACTCAGAAATGCTTTGTCAAAGACCTTACATACAGTGCCTCCGGTTGGATAACTATGAAGAAATCTCCTACTTGTTTCCAGCTGAACAGTGAGTCAATGAACAGCACATCCAGTTACCGATTAAGTTGTGTGGAATCTAATAAACTCTAGGGTCACTTCAGAGGAGGTTACTGGAATAGAAGAATTACATGTAAAGATTACCCCAGTTCAAACTGCTTTTGCCTAGGGACAACAGACTTCCTCAATTATTCAAATCCAATCCAATCTGTTTTCCTTCTGCACTTCAACTGAGAGTACTCGACTGAAGATGGACAGATGCTGCAGGAAACATTCCTGGATCAATCTTTTATAAAAGCTGTTACACATAACAGCCCAACATAGTTGCAATAAATTCAGCAGATCGAAGTTTTCTGTATGAGCATAAATACCTCTTTAAAACTACTAGTGTAGTTCATTCTCACTAAAATTTAAATACATCACAATGCCACAGTGCTGTATACCTTGGTAACCCTACTTTAACCGAGAGGAATCAAATCCAAGACACTAGTCAAAAAAAACCCCAGTTTTGTAAAAAGTACCCCCACATTCAAGAGCTCACATAATTGGAATCAAGTATCTAAACCCGCCAGTAATTGGGTTTAAAGTAATTTGCTTTATTCTGTCTTAACTCAATGTATAACAATGTATAACACTGACTATTCTAAAACAGGATAATACATTGGTACAGAGAAACAGTAACTGAAGTACGCGTGGGAAGGAGAAAATAAAATGAGGATGGGGATGAAGATTGTCTTCAGAGCTCTAAGGACTAAAGACTTTTAAGCACGGAAGAGTGGGAAAATGCCAAGTCTTGCACCCTTTCATGTTGGATTTCATTAGATCTTCTAGCATTTCTAAATAGAATCATGCCCCCAAGTGACCAGAAACATCAGCAACAGTGTCTGGAGTTCAGGATCTGCCTTCAGTTTTTTCAGTGCTGCTGTCATTATTTCATGCTAGTGTACTACCCCTTACAATGGTCTTTCAAGGACATCATGAAGTGGGATTGAAGAAGTGCCTGTTCTCCTGCTGTGGGCATACAGCACACTAAATACACGTTAAGTGCACAATAACTGATCATGCAATCAATTATTACCACCCAGCCAAGGGGAAGTCATTAAATCAAGTTAAAATCACTTTATATTCATATCCTATAATGGTAACTCCCTGAAACTCCAAAGTTTGAACAGTTCTCTAAAGAATACCAGTAGCTTATTAAGCTATGAAAATGATGCACGATTCTGCAGTAAACAGCTGCACAAACACCATGAACCCAACCCACCTACATGAAAAAAACGGATTTTTTAAGAGGTCGGGTCATTAGCACAGGAAGCTAACTCAGAAACTAACATGGAAGAAAAGACATGCAGCACATCACAGGCTGGTCAACACAAGCAAGTAGCTGTCACTCTGGGGGTTGCTCAGAGTCCCCCAAAGACCTGGATTTATTCTGAGCCCTAACTGAAGTGCAGCCTCCAGCACAGCAGTTCTATAGATTTGGTTGAGGGCTCTCCAGCTAACCAATCTCCCACACAACTCTCCTCTTTTTCTGTCCGCAAGTAGGAAAATTCAACCGAATACAACCGGAATAGGTATTTTAAGTACCTTAGAAAGACTCTGAAATCTAACTCTCTAGGGATAGGAAGGAGCATGAGGACCCTGGCCACACCCCTTCCTCTCTCTGCTGCGAATGCAGACTGCTTTGAAAAAGTTATCTTGCCTAGCTGAGTCCATTTACACTTGTACCTTCAGCAAAAGTTGCAGATAAAATTGTGGACATCTTCACTGGTCACCTTGCAACGCTTGTAAATTGCACAGTGGTATTACCAGTTATTTAAACTGCTTCCAAACTGAAATGGTTTAATTTACAGAGCTCTTTTGTTCCCACCTCACCCAGACCAGTTAACTAAGGTAATGCAAAACAGCGTAGGACAAGACAAAATTCTGCCTTTTCTGCACATACTAACACAAATAGCGCTCTGGGGTGTACACAGAAAACTCATTTTTCACTCTGTTCTGCTGCTTGCATAAATAAACCCCCATCCCTCTTGTGCAATGTCATCCACATAAAACATTGTTTCATGTGTCATTTTTCATAGAACCAAAACATTTTTAACAAACAAGACAAAACACAGAAAAAATACTAACAAAACTCTCCAAAATCACAAACAAATCTGTGAGGCATAAGACCTTAAATATATACACTGCTTTACATAGAATAAAGCCTTTAGGAACAGCACGCAAATAATTCACGCTTGAAGTTTTCAGAAATAGTTTATTTCTAAAAGAACTGCAGACTTCATTACTTCACCTCGTTGCAGAAAGACAAGCATTTAGAAAGACCTGAACTATCTGAATTCCTCCTCCAAATATCCTCAACATTCAGGTTAAGACTTCGATATAGCAGATTCAAGCTTGATTCCTCAGCCTTGAAAAAAGCCAACAAAATGGAACATGGAGGACCACAATAGATGCTTAAACCCCCTAAATAACCAGCCTTTTCCAGGTTTTACTGAAAGTTCATCCTAAATCCAAGACACCTTCCTGATAACAGCAACAATAATTTAAAAAAGAAAAAAAAAAAAGGTTTGTTAAAACTAGCATGTTCCCACAAAGTTAAATTCTGGTTAACAGCCGCTAATCGGAAATTTCTGACAATATCATCAAGAGAAGTCTCAACAAGCTCTACTTTAAGCCTATTTTCTTTAAAACCACACCTGCACAAAACCGCACTTTAAATATAGACAAAACAGAATCATGTTTTCATACAGGCTCTGATTTCAACACCTCAGCGATTTCATTTAATTTTCACTTGCCCACATGTAGCCTTCTTCAGCTAACAAATCATCGTGCAGATCTGTTGGTGTTAGCAAACATAGTAGCAGGCATAGTTTTTCCTGAATGTTTCAGCCTTTTTTAGCTGAATGTTTTAACTACCTAGGGAGCTTAAACCACAAAAAAGGCATGTATCAGAACTCTAATATTCTTCAGGGTTTGATGTGTGTTTATGATTTTCTACAGTTACATAAAGTGAAAGGGAAAGTCATATGATTGCTGTAATTCAATTCCCATTGAACATCCAGTGAAAATACTGGCTTACAGAAAACTTGGGATGCAACAGAAATTGGACAAACGCTGTCACAGGAGAAGTATCACATGACAGGGATCTCTGCTGGCTGAAGCTGACCTTCTGGGCATGTGCTCTATATGAATTGATGTTTGTGCTACCTTAATGAACAGAAAAGGAAGTCAGCAGAAAACAAGAGTCCTGATGAGAAAGCATCTCTCAAAGCCAGGCAGACTCCTTCTAGCTAAACATGGACTGTGGCTACTGAATTTTATTTTTATTACCTTGCAGCATGCAGAGCATGTGTTTCTCCAGCTGAGCTGATCTTCAGTGCGCAAGAACAAGTCAAATACTTTATCACTGACCTTGTCAATACTGAGCAAGGGTAGATTATGCCATTCTTACTGACTTTGCAACTACCACTGCATAAAATCCTGCCATGACCTTTGCAAACTGTAGGAGTTGGGAAGAGAGAGGTAGGGAGGGAATATGAATGCCTCACTTCAGTTAGCGTCGGTTCTGCAACTGTTTGATTACAGTATGCAAACAAGAAATTCCCCAAAACTCAAAGCCTGGGTGTACTTTATCAACACCAAGCTTTGTTCTGTGTTCCCAAGCAAAAGACAGTGTTCTAAAATTGCTTCTAAACCAACAGCTCCCAAAGTCTGGCTTAAGATGCCAGTGGAGATACGATAATTATCTATCTAGCCGTGTCATTCTTGCTTTTCCTTGGGGATTACACCAAGTGACATATTTGGTAGCTACAAAGAAAATATTAGGAGCAAAGCAAAAAGCATGCAAGTCTGCATCCTCAATGACTCACACAGGGGAGAGACTTGAGAAGAAGTATGTGGGGGAGGAAAAACCATGGCTGGTTACTTCTTCTTGCACAGTTCCTGTCAGAGACACGAGTCAAATCTTTCCAGCCGAGCAGAAGAGGCTACCACTTCTCTAACCATATTTTTCCTTCTTTTACAACTGTGGAGTTGTCCCTGTAGATTAATGCAACTCCCATTTTGCTCCCTCTTGGGAACATCTTTTTAAACAAAATGTTTTACCTCTTTTTGCTATACATAGAGAATCAATTCTTTAAAATGAGGAAAGTGTCAGATTTCAAAGACCTGCTCCCCCTCATCTTCACAGTTGTAAGAAGTCTGAAATTAACATATTTTAAAGCTTTTAAATTAGACTTTTTGTTTGGTTTACTTCTTCTATTTTCATCTGTCCATTTGTTCAAAGATCTGGCTTCCTCTCATACAATTTGCTTCATGTTCTTCAAGGAGAGGAGGAAAAAAAGAAAAACAAAAATCAAAATATGGACTCAATGGTCTCATCCTACTAGGCATCTCACTAGTATGGTAAATGAGCATGAGTAACGTGTTCAGCTCTGGAGGCCCCCAATATAAGAAGGACCTGGACCTGTTGGAGCAAGTCCAGAGGAGGGCCACGAAGATGATCAGGGGGATGGAGCACCTCTCCTATGAGGACAAGCGGAGAAAGTCGGGCTTGTTCAGCCTAGAGCAGAGAACGGTCCTGGGGAAACCTGAGAGCAGCCTTCCAGTACGTAAAGAGGCCTACAGGAAAGCTGGAGAGGGGCTTTTTACAAGGGCAGGGAGTGATAGGACGGGAGGGAATGGCCTTAAGCTGAAGGAGAGGAGATGTAGGTTAGATAGGAACAAATTTTTACTGTGAGGATGGTGAGGCGCTGGAACAGGTTGCCCAGAGAAGCTGTGGCTGCCCCCTCCCTGGCAGTGTTCAAGGCCAGGCTGGATGGGGCTTTGGGCAACCTGGTCTAGTGGAGGGTGTCCCTGCCCATGGCAGGGGGGTTGGAACCAGACGGGCTTTGAGGACCCTTCCAACCCAAACCATTCTATGATTCTATGAAATTAACCTGCCCGGTAAAAATATAGGCTTGTAAGCAAGCAGGACTTCTTTTGTTACAAAGAAATATTTTTTGCTAGCTCATCTTGCTTCTGTGCATCCCACTCATTCCTTGTGTATCTATTTGCTGTAAATGAGTGACCAAGAGGAAACGCTTCAAGGAAATACTGAAGGAAGGCATTGAGATGCCGCTAAGCTGCCACATAAGTGAGAGTGTAACCTATGAAATCCAGCTCTGCAGCAACTGCTCCTTCAGTAAACACTGATTAAAACACCTTAGTAATAGGTTCTCCATCTGCAAGGCCCTGACACTCACATCATTCCTTGTATTCTGTTCTCCATATTCAGAAAGTTAGAGACAAACCTCAACCACCTTTAAATTCATACTTCAACAGTCCAAACAACGTGTGTCATCTAGATTTTATGATCAGATATAAGACAGACCTGGAATGAGAATTACAGTTACTTGGGACCAGACTCCAGACAGACAGAATTTCAAACCTTAGTAAGTTGTGTTCTAGTAACACTGAAATTTAGCAGCTGCCTAAGCCTAAGAGGTGTCAAAGCTCATTATACACTTCTCTGCTTTTATGACTTAAATCTGAAGCTTCCCTAGCTGTTGCAGATCTGCTTCTCATCACTGTTAACACAGACTCAAAACCAAACCAGCGAGACACAGCTCACAGGCATCACTGCCTCACTGGGATTCAGCATACCACACTGCAAGCTCATTCAAGCTCATCCCCAGGTTTGACAGCACTGCTCAAAGACAGTCACGTGGATTCTTTAAAAACACCAGGAGCAGGTCTGAGATCCTAACTCTCCCTCTCCTGCCTGAGGCCTGCTGCTCTACATTGGATGTCAAGAGCCTTAAGTTTTGCAATTCCAGGTGCTCAGTGGAACAGTTTTAACAAAAGGCACAGAGAAATATTCTGCAGACTAGTTCCCTAAATCTCAGCTTGGAGACGTTGCTGATAAAACATGAATTTCAGGCTGAGGAAAGGAGATTCCATTCCCTATATGTTGCTAAGTGATAAATTATGATCATTTATTTCTGCAGAAATGCAAACCAGAGCACAGCCTGGTTTCTTGCCATGAGAATGAGTGAATTCACTGAGCAAATTTTAGGAAATAAAGCATAAGGGCTTTTACAGAGCCAGTTTGTTAATTTTAGGTTGAGGAAGTACAATCCTGATGTACAGAAACTTTTTAATGAAGCGAAATTGCAATTTTTCTTCCTCTCTGTTGAGATTTAAAGAAATTCTTTCTTGAAGGAAATACAAAATGTAGCTGAAAAAATAGGCAAAAGCCCAATCCATGCCATTAATCCATGCTACAAATACCAACTCCTAAAACTTGTCTTGCAAAACAAAGATCAAAGTTTTAATAAAAACCAACATGCTTAACTAATCAGAATTCATTTGAAGTTTTAATATTAAAATACCCATTTCTGCATGCACGCTATGTCCTGCACAGCATTAAAAACACGCAGGCCAAAACCTAGCTATATGGTGTCCATGGCTAGCTCCCTTCTGATTAACCGCATACTTTACATAATTTGTGAGATTAAGTGTATTTGCTTTATATACACACACATATTAAAAATATAATGGAAGATGGAGGGAAAGGGAAAAGGACGGAAAACCCCAGCAGCCTAACTTACCTCTAACTTGAACACCCCAGTTAGGCAGCTAAAAAAAATGAGGTGGCATGAATCTAAGCATGCTTGCACAATCTTATTTACATGTCATAATATGTACTTCCAAGGGCAGGCTGCAAGGCCACAGCTTTTGTCCCGCTAAACAATTCAAGCTCCAGCAAATATTTGATGCAATCCTTGCTCAGCAAACATCTCAACCCACCATCTTAAGGTGCCACATAACTGAGCAGGAGAAAACTGGCTTATTACCAGCAGCCATCTTACTAATTATTTATTCATTTGGTGAATACAGAGGGATACTACACTTTTCCCAGGACAGAACACACTTAACCATACATAGGAAGGACTGGATCTGCTGTGTGGGGTGCCACAAACCTACGAATTGAGCAGGTGAAGTCAAAAAATGAATTCCCATGAATTAATCTGAGAAACTAACCTCGAATAGGGGTTAACCTCGAATAGGTGGTTTAACAACCACCGTTGTTAAAGTTTTATATAAAACATGTATAAACGCAACTTACAGCATTGTGTGATCTTCTGGATGTTAGAAGTTATGCGTTGGGCTAGTTGATTAGGATCCCCAAAACCTGCACCGTACGACATGGCTGAGTAGATTCGCTGTCAGGATCATCCACGATGGGAACAAGTCACAGCGTCTCCACCTATTAAGGACACCTAAACCCCACCCCCAGAAAACAGAGTTATGTCTTGGTCATTGGTTTACAAAAGTATTCATCATCTTAAAGAAGAATACGCAGGAAAAGATTGTTTACCCTCTCCAAAAACAGCACTTCAAAGATAGAAGTTAAGGGAATGCTTTTTAAAAAAGTATTAAATGAGAATATGACATCCTTTTTGAATTTCCTACAATAACTCTTACTAGTAAGATCCTTACGAATACACACAGCTTAAGATCTGCAATTACTCTACAACAGCTACATCACAGAAACTACATCCTTTGCAAAAATTGTTCTGTATTTTCCACACTGTAAGCAAAGAAAAAGCATGCACTTTCATTTGTTGCCATTCCAGAAAAAAAGCTGTATGTTTAACCTGTGAATGACAAATCCTCTGATGAATTATGTCCCAACTCAATCAGATGTTATTTCCATACCATGTATCACCCATCCCACCAATACAACCTAGCGTATATAAACCACTGGAAAAAAACACAGCAGATATCACACAAGATATAAGAATGAAGGAGGCATCTAATTCCCTCTAAACACCAATCATTTGCATCAACCTCAGTTTTAGTTGCAATCCAGTTTCATCTGAATTCTATGAATTGCCACTATCCTGTTTCAGCTGCTGTGTTTCTCAGTATTAACTCATTTTTCAACAACTTGGGTATACAAATGCAGGCCAAAATCTGACAACACAAATACTCACAAATACACTTGCCCTAAAACCACACATATACAATATGAGAGATGTCTCAGGCTGCTTTCCATCCAAACGGACCAAATTTCAGCACAAGCTCAAAGACACTGTAAATCTAAATTAACAAGACAGCTTAGGATACATGTGCAAATCAAAACTGGCAATCTATCTGTTCTGCAGTGAGAATACAGACTAATCAAGCCTACATGCATCCAACACAATCTCATAATTTGATCCAGGCTGTGCTTAGTCTTAACTTTGTCTTTTCCACTCTTCTGCACCTCACCTTCATGGATTCAACACTTTGACCTCACCAGCTCCCCACATTTCCACTGTTCAACCCCAACCACATGCCTTCCAAGCAATGTCCTCTTCTCCTGGCCTGTCAGCTTCTGGTTAACAGACACTGCTTAAAACTCAGTTTCAGGGAGAGAGAGAAAGCACATTTCAATGTTTAAACAGAAAAGAAGGAAATGAAAAGGCCAACTGATTTGTCAAGTGTGTTACCACCTGTGCTACAGTTTGTAAACTCAAGTCCTTATGCACTTTAAAAAAAACAACCACCACCAAATAAATATTTGGCAAGAAGGACTGTTAATTTCTTTCACCTTCAGAAACGCCTGTATTAATATGGCACAGCAACACCCTGATTGTTTTAAAACATGACGGTTTTCATAACTATGATATGATCTCCAATGGAGTTGCCAGGACATTGCAGTTGTCACAAACATCCCGCCAGGACTTCACCAGGAATATACCTACAGAGGTCAGGCTCACCCCTGCTGCCCTGCAGGTTACATTACCTATGCTGGATGAACAAGCTGCTGCCACCATGAAGGCAACCCCTGCACGACTTTGAAATGGGTGCTGCACCAGGGTCCCAACCCTAGCTTGGAGTCTTCAGGCCCTGAAGTATCCCCTAGTAATGAATAACCTGATTGCAGATGATTAGACAGGGAATGTATTTGTGCTATTCTACATAGTTGCTGCACAATAACCCACAGGTCATGCTAGCTCTCTGCAATACTGTTTCCTGTCTTTGTCTGTACCACATGCAGATTCAAGATATTTTGGGTCACAGACTAAAGTCTGAAGTCAGTCAGCCAGCCTGCCTAAATCCTGCTTATTTGGTCTGCGGCTGGCATAACATCACTTGACCTTTTTGGAACCTCTAGGCTATACTGCATTGAATTTGTATTGCAGGACCAAACCCATACAAACTTTATAATGAATAAATGGCTCTATGCCTCGGTGTAGCGACTAAGTAAGGAAGTTCCATCAATTTATTGGAAAATACAATCATAGGTATAAAATCCAAAGAAACCACTTAAAGAAAGTTAGTTTGACAAAGAAGATTTCTCAGCACTGTTAACACTGTCTGTTTCTTTTAAAACTTACGACTATTTCTAGATACATTAGCAGCATGCTAACTACAAGTCTAGCACTGGCTAAAAATCCTTTTTAGTTAAAGATTATATTTAACACTAAAAGTTAAACATTAAAATGCAGCTGCTTGAGAGAAGAGACAGCAAGAGACCAAATTACCTTGTGTAGAAAGGCTACAGAACTAACTGTACAGTCCTTCACACTTATATTCACTAGACTGCTGCGTGTAACAGTGTTCTCAGCAACAGCATTACAATCAAGAGATACACGCAGAATATTTCATCCAAGTCTTGACAAAAGCAGTGACTTACTTGCTCTTTTTGTCTTGAAAATCTCTACCGCTAACCATGAGTATCTTTAAACAAGTTACACCGCACTGTACTGACAAATGTACAGATTGTACAATACATACGACTTTGAGCTTGGCAACTTTCTAGCTACATAGTTGGGCAACTAAACACAACACATAATGAGAGGATGTTCAGAACATAGATTGCAAAGTTGACAGGATACAGTTTAAATTCACAGCTGTTTTACTCCATACAAATTCTCCCACCAGCAATGCTATTCCCGAGCATGTTGATAATACAGGCTGGTGACAGGGTAAGCTGCTGGTCTGGGGAACAGACAGGGAAGTAAGGGGTCAGTCATCAGCTCTCATCACTTTGCAATCTTCACCACAAACTCCCCAAATTCCAGACAAAAAACCAAACTGAACAGCCCAAAGAAAAGGAAAATGTTGTATCTGTTTATTATTGTTATTTAAACAGAAAGTGCACACTTCCTCATTCTAGCTGTTGGAGCAACAGGGGCATCTGAACTGAACGAATATGTTACTTCCACTCACACATCCCTCGCTTGTCAGCACCGAGCTACTCAAACTCCTCTGAAAACACAGACAGCCGAGTCCTTGGGAAGTCAACAGGACTTTTACTACTGGCTTTGACAAGGTCAGGGTTTCAACCACCAGGAAACAAAACAGATGAATGCACCAAGCATTTCCTTCGATACCAAGGTGACAGGAGCATTCATCAAGATTTGACATTTCCATAGAAATTACCCTTTTTCACTTCCACATCATTTAACTTCTCTGTCATGATGTATTCTGGTATTTCTGCCTGTATAACTTTTAAAATGGGAAAGTTAATAATCAGCTGCAGTTGAGGGAAGTACAATTTGCATTCAAACTGGAACAGAGCCCTGTGGTAGTCTTCAGTTCCTCTAAAAGTTTCAGTCGGGTGTGAGCTTTTGTTTGTACCTTTTATCTTCTGATCGACTGCTGTCTTTGCATGGGAGTATACGCAGTGGCAATTCAGCTTGTCAAGCTACCGAAGAAAGTCCGAAGAACTGGGTCTACCGGCGCAAATGAAATAAAGAATCAGAACACTTCCTCAACATCCACTGAAGCAAGACCTCTCTGTACGTACATGAAGTTTAAAGAATTCAGCAGAGTGATATATATTTTTCCTAATTTCTGAATTAACCCATTCCTGCATCACACTGTCACTCCATACCCATGCAAGAAATGAACCTTAGTATCTTGTTTTCTAGAAAGGTGTTTGTCAGATATGGAAAAAATCTGCTTTTCATTTGCATTTGACAGTGATCTGACTGGAAATAGCCGAGGCTAGAAAGCATCCACAACTAAGCAGCTCCCAGTGCCATTGTCGAAAGCGCCATCAGGACAAAACAATGTGACATGACAAGCGCAGCACGTGTTACCTCTCAGCAGCAGTCACCCAAGTATCTTGCAGCCTCCAGTTCACTACAGTTAGTAAGCACCTGATCTATTTTGTATTTTCTCATTTAGATATTCCAAGAGTTTTCCTTCTCTTATAAATCTAGCCCATATAGTTTAGGATAAGAATCTATAAACAATAACTTTACTGTTTAAGTAATGTTTTAGCATCAGGACCTAGAAATGTTTACACAGATCTTTAACTTTCAAAAAGCAAAAAGTACATGCTGCATTCCATAGAAAAGTTCGAAAATTTAAATCTGATCTGAATTAGGAATATATGCCTTCAAATATCCAGAGACAAGTCATAGGGCTTTATTGTATGTGATTATTTGTTTTCTTTAAATAAAGGTCACAGAAACAAAAACTTCTCCCAAACAACTCCTAAATGTGACTTCCTTTGTAAACTACTGCCAGAAAAAAAGAGTGCAAAATCCTTCGAGCAGGGTGAAAACACAGGCAAAAATGACGAACTGCTGAAAGACTTTGGCAAAAAGAATTGCAGCCAGCCACAATGTTAGCTGCAGAAAATTTGTATCACAGTAACAGCCATGATTAGTAAGATTTCTGCAATATAACATTGCTCAATCTATTTCACCTCAGTAGGTTTTACCACCCAAATGAGACAAGGTGCATCTATGGAGTGACTCTGGCACCTGCCTAAGGCAACTGAAAACACATCTGTGGACAGTATCTGCTGCTGACTTTAGCAGTAACTTTCCAGCAGGTAAAATTAATCTTTTTTTAAAAAAAAAAAATAAAATCCAAGCTCTCTGAATAAAGGGTAGACCATATGCTGTAAGGTAAGTACTCCCTGCTACAGCACCTGAGGGATTCTAATGGACTCATAGCAACTTAGTAATATACAGATCAGCATTAAATCTGTCACTATTTTCTCCAATGGAGATGAAGGAGGTTATGTTTTTTCTCAATTTATCTGTTTTTTCCACTTATACTGAAGCTAAAATATTTAGAGACAGAGATCATATTTTCTACCTTGTGCTTCTGTAACTCCTAATGTGCTGGAATCCTGGTCCACAAAGGAAGGCTGAGTGCTTCCATAATACAAACCCAGCTATGGCGCATAATAAACATGCAAAGAAAACAGCAGTAAAATTAATTCCTTCCTGCTTTCCTAATGGGGGGGGGGGAAGTTTCCAGATTTTCTTTTATCATCTAGTTTCAGGTAGAAGCCAAATTTAAATCCATATAGGGTAGGAAAAAGTAAGCCAAGGTTATTTAAAACTTGCTTTGCTCTAATGCAGGAACACTAACATAAAAGATATCAAAAGGTAGTTTTCTATTTCACTCTGCCCAGTTCCCTCAGCCTTGCCACATTAGTCATGATGAAACACACCAAAACCAGGCTTGTATCTTGTGACAGCTAGAAGTACTTTTTTTTTTTTTTTTAGAAAGAAAAATTATTAGATTGTGCCACTGGTCAGTGTTTTAGTCATTTTTCCCTAGAAACGATTGTGTCCAGTAAAAATGTAGTTTAAAGCAGTGGCATTTATAACTGGATTTCAGTGTGGAAAACTAAATTATAGCAGCCTGAACTACTATTAGGTCTAATGCATCACCAACATTCAGCACATATGGCTAAAAGAAGAATATGCTTATGATTGTCCAATTCATCCACACCAATATTTATATTGAACTAGGTGAAGGAAGCACATAGCTTTCATAAGCCTAAAAGAATGTACTAGTTCTTTGGGAAATGCCTTAAGTAAGGGAATTCTGTTTCCTAGGAGTGCACAAAGTATTTAGAGGCCTGATGATGAAGCATGAACAGGAAAATGGGCACTCGGTACTGTAATCACTGGGGAGGGAATGGGATGGGTGAAAACAGACCTGAGATCACTGTTTCTTGTGCTGCTGGTAGACAATGTCTCATGGGAAAATGAAGCTGGACCAGAACCACAGGACACCTAGTGCACTACATGTTCTCACCCAAACTTCCCTTAGGGCAGCTTGTCCACTTTGAACAAAATGCTCAGATCAAGTACACTGAGGGAGAAGTTGTCTCTGCACAAAATCTGATTGCGCTGGATGCTGGGTTTCTCTGCGACTACCAGGATGCTAATGACTACAAACAGCTCACGGTCTCTTCCCCTCCCCATCCTCAAGAGTTTCAATTCAATGTAAGCCACGAAGAAGAGTGCTACTTATTATTCTGATAAAAGACTACAAGAGAAGGCTTTATGAAGGGAACACAAATACAGTTTGTAACAATGCCACCATTTTGCATAAATTTCTTCTAACATATTTTAACTCTTTTTTTCCTCCTCTTCTTCTTCTTTTCTATTAACAGCACTTGCACAAACCCCCAGCCTCCAAGCAGAAGGGCTGGACTGCTGGCAAAGCACGGGCCTGGACGATGATCAGTCAGAAGGGCTCTGCTCACCGTGCTGGCTCGTCTCTCTGCCTTTGCACAACTTGTTCATTAGGGGAGAGGGGTCACAACACACGAGCACATTGCTTCTGGCAGTAAATATCCTGGGATTTTATCACCGAGTTTCAACTGAGACACAGCGCCTTGCGTTACAGGCAAAGCAGACCGAAACCTTTCACTTCCTTCTACAGTCTCAAGAAGTGCCCGTTTCTGGTGCGGCGGCGAGTGGCTCCCCAGGAAAGCTGTGAGAACGTGGGGCCAGGGGCCTGACCTGCCAGACCCAGGCTCACTACTTACATAACCAATTTCTATCATCTCCCTTCCTCCTGCTGACATGCTTTGCTCACCTCGGATCTGGAATAGCATGGGCAGTGTTTCCGTACGGCGAAGGTGACCATCCTACCCTACAAGTCAATGTAAAACGCCGGCTGTAGGCCCCGAGTGTCCCCTTGGAGCATCACGGGCAGCGCCAAGCCCAAAGCCACGATATCAGGGGTATGTCACGGGGAGCGGTGCGGGGGAAAGGGAGCAGTAATGACACAACCGACCGCACTCCAAAACCGCACCTCCTCGGCGGCCCCGGCCCTGCCCGCCCCACGGCCCGGTCACCCCGGTCACCCCGCTCCTGCCCACAGCCGCCCCGCTCGCCCCAGATCAGGCGGCAGCGCCGCACCGGGGGATCGGCCCCGACCCCAGCGAGGGCCCGCGGCCC
>VWZZ01004376.1:24542-107010 GCA_013399095.1 Psophia crepitans
GCAGGCCGGCGCTCCGGGCGTGGCCCGATGGGGCCTGAGCTGGGGCCTGCGGGCGGCGGGTCCCGGCTGACAGGCCCCGGGAGCTCCCAAGGAGAGCGGTGCAGCCCCGGCCACTCGTGGGCCGCTCCGGGGGCGCAGCCTCCGCGGGGGGAGGAAATGGGGGGAGAGGGGAGGTTCTGGAAAAGATGCTGTTGCATCAGGAATTAGTGGGAAAACATGAATAAAGAAATACTACTACTGTGAAAAGTACCATGTTAGTACATTAGTATTCTGTTTTGAAATACTGTCTTCAGTTTTGGTCACTTAAATGGGGTTGGACACGTAGAAGAAACCGAGTGTGAAATGACACATATATTTAAAGGTGCCTTTAAATAAAGAGATTCCCAGTATTTATCTGAGTGAGGGTGCAAGGGGCGCCAGGAACAACAGAAAATGAGGGGTGCGCTCACCTGGCAGCCCTCACTGGGCTGGGTGTGTCGGAGGAGCGAGGCCACGCGTGGCTGCGAGGGCGGCCGGAGCTGGGGAGCGACGGGAGCAGAGGCGTGGGGAAACCCGGGCTGCTCGCCACCCAGCTACCCGAGAAGAAGCAGCAGGTGAGCCTCCAGCTGCCTGCGTAGCAGTCGGGGCACTTCTGCATCCTCCCCGGTTCTTCAAAGGGAAAATTGCAGGACCAGATGCTCCCCAGAGCCTTGGGGCTGGGCTGCTTCGTCTGCAGGGTGTTACTAAGGAAAAAAAGCATTCTGATATGCCTATGTGCTGCAGGAATGCCGAAGATATCTTCATTCTAGTTTTCATAGGCTGTTCTGATTAGCGATGGTCTCCGCGATGGTCCATGTGCAGGTGCTTGCCCCGTGCTGTTGGCGTACTGACCCCGATCCAAGACGACCCTGCTAGGCGGTGCGCCAATGGGAGTATAATGCACATCCCTTCTGAAGCAAGGCCTCGCCTTGGTTTTTGTCTCCAAGTGTTTGTCATATAAACTCCATTGATGGGCCCAGGTAATTCTTGCTTTATAAAGCCTCAGCTGAGCTCGCTGTCAGTTTTTCTCCAGAAGGCGATCCATCTTTTGCTATCTGATTTCATGTGCTTTCAGTTAAAAGAAGTGACCCATTGTCACTGGAAAGACTTCATCTGCAGATCACTGCTTGGATACTTATTTTTGTAGCTTGGAGGGAATACGCAGATCATCACTGATTGATGTTCAGTCTTATGCTTTGGAAAACAGGTATCCAAACACTTTACTGGTGGTGCTGGGTGTTTAATGGACAAAATCCTGGTGCCTAGCTGCTGTTAGCTCACTTATCATCACCCTCTAACTTTTATTGTTCAATAGCTAAAAATGTTTCTGATACTATTCTTTGAAGTAACTGGCTGCAGTAAAGAAGTTACAGCCTGGGAGGACAAGCTGGATTATAAACCAAACTTTAAAATGTTGTCCATAAATAGTGGAAACATCTTCTCTGGAACTCTCATCCATGCACCATTGAATACATTCTTATTTGCTAGCAGGGGAAAGCACACAGAAAACATAGGGCCCCTCCTGTTTTATCTGGAAGGGTGAAACAGAGCACATTGTCCCAGTCGATGGCATTTCTACAGGAGTTAACAGAAATCTTTTAGGGACATACTGTGCTCTTAGCAATACCTAATCAATAAATAGAACTTTCTGGCTGGTCTCTTAGGTATATCTTCATAATTATTTTACATGATTATATTAAAGAGACTATTTAGATAGGAAATAGAGGGGTTGGAACTAGATGATCTTTGAGGTCCCTTCTAACCCAAACCACTCTGTGATTCTATGATTCACTGATTCACTGACTGAAGATCACAGTGCATGCCAATTACATTCCTGTTGATTTATGTAAAACTGAGCTAAATGGGATGTCACTTCAAACATGCACTCTGAGGACCCATGCTCAGTATGGTATCTGATATTTGAAAGAGTTGGAAATGAAACAAGACCAGCGCTGTGTGATTTTGAAAGGGCACGCCTTCCTCCTGGCCTGGTATCCAACTCTGCCCCACCTTCCTGGCTCTCTGTTTCTGCCTCCCACCTCCTGCCGCTGCCCTGCCACCGGACCGGCAGGCACACGGGCCCAGAGGGGTGGGTGGCACAAGTTTCGGGGCCGCTGGTGACGCAGGAGCGAGGCACTCATTCCCGTGCAGCTCCCCAGGCCTGCGCGATGCGTTATGAAATGAAGGGGAAGCAGCCCAACCCTGGCCTCGTATTCCTGATGAGTGTCCTCTTTCCATGGCGTGAGCGGTGCGTAATTTACCTTATGGGCAAATTTCCTTCTCTGCTATTGCATTTCACTTGTGCACCTCTAACTTTAGATAGGAAGAGCAGTGCTGCCAGTGTTTGGCACCCATGGCAAAGGCGGTTCTCACCGGATGCATTCCATGACTGGCAACAATTCCTGTTGTTGTTGTTGTCATCTCCATTTGCTAGTTTAATTAAATATCCACTCCAGAACCTGAAATGAGATTAGGTTCCTATTAGGCTTGATGCTGTACAAAATTATGACGAATGAGAGTTTCCACCCTGAACAAGCCTATGGGGTAATTACATCGCAGAAAGGCCTGTAAAACCTATTTATTTTTAAAAAACCTGTATTGACCATTTCCATGTTATTTAGGCTGGTACTTTCTCTCCAGCAGCAGTAATTAGTGTGGTAGCATATGTTTTAAATAAACAGGGAAAAACTCTGTTCTGAATATTGATAATGCTTCCTAAGGAGAAAAAAATTACTAGCAACTTATTTTCACCTGTACAACCTGTAGTTGTATCCTTACGTCTTTTTGTATTTAAAAACTGACATACACCCTATGAAACTTTGTAAATCAGCACCACTTGCTGTGTGTAAAAATAAGATAATTACCTGTGAAGAACTTCTCTTCAGAAACAGGCAGCAACTATTTTGGGATCGTATGGACAGGGTCCTCTTTTGTAGCTGATTACAGACATTTCAAAACGCTCGTCAGCATCACGTAATAAGCACAAGACTTTAATGAGGTGTGTGTGCTGGGATAAATGTTGTGGAAGGTGAGTCACAGAGTGACGTGTCTTATTTAAACATGGGATCTGCCCAAGCCAGCTGTTTAAAAAAAAAAAGAAAATAAGAACAGAAATACTAGCTAAGTGGGTGGTGAAGAATATTAATGGGAAATGCTATGATATAGCCTACAGTATTTTCTGCATGAATAAAGCATGTGAAGGCCCTGGTCATTCCTGGTACAAGTCTACTGTAGATGTCCTGGAACAAAAGATCCCATGAGTTAAGACAAGTTTCACAGCTTTCCTGAACCAGTGGTAGGAGAATACATAGATCAAGGGATTGCAGTCAGAACCGAAGTAAGTGAACCAAATTAGGATGTCAAACAGAACTGGGGGAGTAATGAAATCCAGAAGACTGTCTACCATGGTGTCAATAGTAAAGGGCAACCACCACAGGAGGTAGACTCCTACAGCTACCCCAAGAGTCTTTGCTGCTTTCCTTTCACTCTTGGATGCTCCAACATGTAGCTGAGACCCAAGACTCCTATTCATGTTGTTTATCAGCCTGGCTTGCTTGCTAGCCACAGTAAATATTTTTACATACAAAACTATTGTTACGAGGCAAAAGAAGAATAATACTGGGAAGTTCAACCACCCCCAGAGCTTGTTGAACAGCAGCTGACAGCTACCAACACAGGGCACACCTCGCAAAAAATGTCCCAGGGCTTCTGAAATTGCTTAAATGTAGAGAAAGACAGAGGTATAAGCCATAGGCACTTCCCAGCCCACCCCAATGTAAATGCAGGCCACTCTTATGGTGAACTTGGTGGGGTAGAGCAAAGGGTCACAGATGGCACAATGCCGATCAATGGAAACGAAACACAGATGAAATATGGAGGTCAAGCAAAAGAGTGTATCCAGAAAGGTGTGCAGCCTACAGAAGTCATCTCTGAAATACCAGCAGCTCTCTACAGAGTGGATGGTGCTGAAGGGCAGCATGGTCAGCCCCAGGAGGAGGTCAGAAGGGTGGGTCAGAGAAGCAGGAGGTTGGTGGGGGTATGCAGGGCTTTGTAATGGGAAACAATGGCGACAAGCAGGTTCCCCAGCACTGTGATCAGCGTGCCTAAGGCACTGGCCAGATAAATGGCCAGCAAGACCCCAAAGGGGTGTAAGGTCCTGTAGCTGGAGCCGATCGCCTTGTAGCACAAGGTAATGAGCATCCCCTCCTCGGCACCAGGGCCCTGGGCTGAGCTCATGCCAGCCTGCCCAGGTCCCACTGCTCCCCCTGCCTCTGCCACAAGCCTGGAAAAGGATGCACCTTCCAGCAGAGGTGCCAAATGACTAACCGGAAAAAAAGAAACAAAAAGGCAGGTTAGAAGGAGAGATGTCTTTTAATCAAATACTTCTGTGAAGTCCATTGGATAGTTTCCATATTTCATGTGAAAAAATGAGCCTAGTTTATTGGGTCTATATCTCTATTGAAGTAAGGCAGCTTCAGATCAATCTGTTCAATTTTGTGGCACCATTTTTTTGTACTATATTTTGGGTTTCTTTCAGCCAATACCGTGAGGAGTGCAGGAAATGCAGCAAATCCAGAGGCGTGGGGGCAGGCAGTCGATAAAGAGATCTGCCTTAGAAGGAAAACCAGTGCTGAGTAACAGGCATTGCAACCCAAAGCTCCTTAAGGAATTTGAAAGCTGACACTAGTATAATGGCACAACTGTTCTTCCGAATTTCCCTGGAAATGAAGTTCCAATTTAGTTATTATTATTTTTATTAAGTAGAAGCTGTGAAGTGATTATTCTAAAACAAATAGTATCTGATTGCAAAAGAAAACCCCTCAGGGCAAGTTGCTCATTTTATAGTGTTCTGGCTGTGGGGATATATGCGGATATCCATCGTGTTGATGACATAAATATTCAGCAAGGCAAACAGAAATACTGTTATATCCCCTAAAGATTGCCCCTGCTTTTTACTTATGAAATTGCTATTTAAATTTTCAGTTAATTAATTTTTAATTTGACCTGTAATTAATATACAATATTAATGGATTATAACGGATCACTCCAATAGTCTTTTGAAATCAGATTGCTGTATGGTATGTTTTTAACAGTTAATTCAACTACAGTTAAATACATGACATTTTTCTTATATGTATTTTTGTTCTTGAAATGACTGGTATAATAGCTGGAAACTGTTCCCACCTTTCCCATCCTTCCCAGCAGCAACAAAACATAATAGCAAATCTCTCTTAATTACATTTCCATACACTTTTAAATCAGGAATACTTACGGTAAAATATCTCTTTTCGTAGAATGGGAGGTGTACTGCAGTGCACTGATATCCTGTTCTAAGTACCTGTCTACTGCCTGAGTGGAAAGTGTGAGATGTAATCTAAACCAGATGGAGAGAAAGTCCCTATAGGTGACTAATATACCTTAGGGGCATAGAGAGACTTGTGTATTTGGCAAAAATTGCCGTTTTCTAAGAAGTTTAAATGCACAGGTGCTCAGCTGCTGCTGAATCTCTGAAGATTTATATCAGAGTTTACTGTGAATTTTCTTTCTTTGGATGTTCCTGCAAGAAGATGCAGCTAATGCCATCTCATCCTGGGACATCAGTGACCCTCACCCCATGGAGACCACCCTTGCATGCTCCTGAGCCCAAAACCCTGTCTGTCACTCCAGTTACATTAGCTACCTCTGGATTTTCCTTGTTCCCCCAATAGCAGGCCTCATTTCTGTCCCACAGTATAAGCTGGCAGGAGAGATTGGTACAGGAGCTTTCATTCCTGGATGATTTTGTGAGATTTCTTTGATGCAGTAGAACGGTCAGTTTTAATATAGACATTACAGAGACAAATATCGCTCAGGAAAGTTCTGGACTTTTCATCCTAGACAGGATACATGGTTTTAAAACAAGTTTCTCATTTCTCAGTGAAAATTTTCCCGCCGCTCAGATCGTCTGTTCCCGTCTCCTGCTCTGTCGAGGCAAGCTCATACCAGCTTCTTAAGGGACTCGGGTAGTACATCTCTCAGAGCTTGTTGTCTTCTCCCCTGCTCTGCAATGACTTTTTACAAGCTCTCCAAAATGATCACCATCGTTTGTCTTCCTTACTTTGGGTTTCTTTGGTTAAGGGGTTGCCGGCTGCCCAGCTCCCCGCCCCTCCCTCTTGATGTTTTTGAGACAGTGTGCCAAAGGCTGCTGACACCCAGCAGAGAGACTGTTAGAACAAGACTAAGACAATTTTTTAGACTGAATTTTTAATATGAGAAAGAGCTAAAGTCAGCATCAGTTTCCGTATCATTCTGTTTTATGTCAGGATGTGAGTAGCAGCTATTACTATAGGGGTTTAAAAACTCCTACAAGAGCAATATAGTTTAAATTTTTTCAGTTTTGCTTCAACAACAGTTTAAGGTGAATTTTCCAGAGTATTAAAAATCCCATGCAAAAAGGTATAGATTGGACATAGTTCTGTGAAACACTGTGTTTAGCTGGAGGCTTGCTGTGAGACTTCAGAGAGATTTGTTTCTTCTTCTTCTATTTCCACATTTTAATAAGTGATCATTTACATTAAGATTGTCAGAGGTTTTTGGATAGCTCTTGATATTAACATTAGGGGGTTTTGTCCTTGGTGCTCTGACATTTTCATTAGTTTTCATTCTTCCTGTACTTTATGTGCAATAAAGTATCTTTGTCATCCAAGTACTTCGTCATTCAAATTCCAAGTGAAATCATGCCCTTGTGAAAATACTTACACTGTCTAGTTAGCTAACTATCATGATGCTCCTGAGGTGATTATCACCAGCCCTAACTAAACAATCTCAGCTCGCCCTTCCTGCACACATTGCTTGCTGGAACTGCTTTGCGTTTTTTCCCCTTTTTTCTTATGGTCATGGGAAGAGAGACCAGTTCACGATTAAGAGAAGGCTCAAATAGTGACAATGTAGGTCTTTATACTTCAGAACAAGAAGAGCTTTTTCATGTGTATCAACTTTGAAAGTAAGAATGCTGTCATATCATGAAAAATGTCAATCATTCTCAAGATATTCCTTGTCTTTACCCTTCCTTCTTCAGCTGAAATTGCTGGATATAATCTCAGACTGAATTTTTGTTGATGGTACTATGCAACCTAGCATTCAGCAGGAAAATGGAAAAAAGTATAGAAGGAAAAATGTATTATCTGCTATGATTTGATCCCCTGCAGTGAAGACACGCGTAGCCAATATCTTTTCTTATTGAAAGTGCTGCACATACCTCTAAAGTCTAAATTCCCCTAAGTAACCTCTGAGTTTCTTAAAATAGAACAAGGGGTTTCAAAGGATCATGGGCTTTCTAAGAGGGCCATCATCAATGCCCCTTTGCTGTGAAATTTTTCCTCACAGCTTCCAAAAGAGTCAGTTTAGGATCCCTAAACAGAATAGAATAGTATGAGAAGGCCATGGGCTTACTAAGGTGACTGACATTGAGCTAGTGAAACCTCAAACTCACATCTTCTGTCACGTGCGTTGGAGCTGTGCAGCCTATAGTGCGGCCTTTTGCTCTCCCCCGTGGCAGTGAGCAGTGACAGTCTCTGAAGAAGTCGGTGTGTCCCGTAGAGTGTTTTATCATTACTGCAGAGCAGCAGAAATGTTTGTAGAGCAAATACTCACCCAGTGTAGGGCACCCCCCTCTTTGCAGGCTGGGCTCTCCATAGGGTGCGGTATGTATGTTTTTCTTCATTTTTTTCTTACACAAATAGCAGCATTTAGCCTTCAGTTTTGTAATGACGGAAAAATTTTGTCCACGGCACTCACATGAAATTGTTCTGCCTGCTGCATCCCATTTTTATGTAACTTTTGCTTTTATGTTTTTCTTGTTTATGCTGGTCCATGTTCTGCCCATTGAAATGCTTATATAGGACACACCTCCATGAGCTGCTTTAGAAGCAGTACCTCCGTCAGTTAACTGTAACAGCTTAAACCATGTTAAAAGTGAAAGTGAAGGGGGACAGAGAACTCACTGGCAGAGAACTGACTGTCATTGTCCCCATCTGTAGCATCTTCGTGCAAATTAGTGAACTGAAGCATTAAATCCAAGGAGATTTTCAATGAGAGAATGAGTGAAAAATTGATATTTCACTTCAGGAAGTTAAGAAACAAAAGGAGTTAATGAAATGAAATAATTTATCTGCTTTCTGTGAAGTGTTTGTTTTAGTCTATGATTGCCTTAACCCAAATAAAATGTTTTAGTTTATTAATCTTGTTATCCTTTTATTGTCACCCTTTCTTTTCCATTTATGTTAAATTTGAAATTAAAAATATCATAATAAAGTGAAAAATTCCAGTAGTTCACCATTTTCAAAGCATTCTCTCTCATCATTTTTTCTGGCCAAACTTTTTTCTGAATGTGGCCCTGAAGCACAGTTTTTCGTGAACTCAGTGTTAAGTGACGTGGCAGAGGAAATGCGAAAGATATGACAGAAAATGTCAAAATACGCACAGAAAAAAGTTGAACGTGACATAATCTGTCTCAGGAGTTTTCTGCAGAAGAATTCATTAATAACAGGTGTTAAATGTAACCCCAAGACTGCAAAAGAGAGCTGCAGGTACAACGGTTACCGCCCTTCCCCAGAGCTCCCGATTCCCTTTGCTGTTGTTTGCAGCAAGCAAAACCCATGGCCGCTGGGAATGATCTAACCAAAACAAGCAGTGGGTTAATAGGGCCTGTTACGTCACATTTCTGACAAAAAATTAGAAACTTAAGGTGTTTTAACCTGTTAAAAAGGGAAGGGAGAGAGAGAAGTAAGGTGTTGTACTGCACAGCACTGGCCAAAGAATATGAGTTGAGTTAATACTGAAATACAAGCCACCAGTAGGCCACATGTAAAAAGCATCAAATGGCCTTCAAGCATCTGGATGTGGCCCATGCAAAGCTGCTTTTTAATACATTTTTTACTGGTGCAAAGCAGGCAGAGGTGGCTGAAATCTCCCGGGCATGGGCAGCTCCTGCTGCCCCTGGTAGCGTGAGGATCAGGAGAGCATGTGGCAGGTTAAAGTAGACCTCCCCATTGCCTGTCTTCTGGTTCGAGGTACTTGCACAGCACTGACCTGCAGCCAGACCGCTGATCCCAGGCCGGGCAGATACCACTAATTTCCTGCAGTTTCCACCAACAGAAGCAGAAACAGTCAATATAATTGCACACAATTTCTTTCTTGCTTGGCTGGTGTGGGGCCTGCAAGACTAGAGGGGATGTCCTGGTCCAGGGCTGCTCCATGGGCTTCAAACAGCACGTTCAAACCCTGTAGAAACACATTTTATTCCTGTCTGACTTGACTGAATGAGATACCGATTCCTGCTAAATTGTCACAACAAGGAATAAAAATCATGTTTCTGCCTATAATAATGTTAGAAAAGCCAGACAGGCTGGAATGTCCTGCTTCCCCAAAGAGGAGCACGTTCCTTCTGCACTCACACAACAGAGCAGCTGCGTGGCAGCACCCGACCATCACTTTGACGTCCTGGCTGTGGGGAAGAGGCACAGTGCGGTAACCACTGGAAAGGCAGAATTGAAGTTTTGGCCATGAAATCTTTGACAAATACAAGTAAAAAAAATTAATAAATTAATTTATGTCCTTTTTTAACATCTAACCTTTAATTCCTCTGAGGGAATATACCCACCTTCATAGATTAATATTTTGATGATAGCTTATTTTCATAAGCACATGGAAAGAGAGGCAGTTGTTCAGCGGCTAGACCATCATATTCTTAAGTAAACCCACATTTAAAATATTTTTCAGTTACAGAATGAAAAATTACATTTATAGAAGCAGGCTGAGGTTGGTTTACCAGTGCTTGTAAGACTGTCTCTGGAGTCCTGTGAGTAGGTAAAGACAATGCAGCGTTTTCAGCTGGAAAAAGTGTTTTGGCTCCATTTTGTTCCCCTTGTTAATTCGGAAAGTTTGGCTAATAGATCAGGATGACTTGACTAGGGTGCTAATTTTCAGACAATGATATCTAAATAATTACCTCATGCAGCTTAAATCTGAGAGTCACACTGCCCCTTGGACACAATGGCTCTTCAGTGTCATGGCCACGTCACTTGTGTCTCTGTGCGCACGGCAGAGAATCTGGATAATGTATTCTGTATCGGCTGTCAGCGTGCCGCGTCATTTCCCAGCATCCAGCCACAACATTTCCTAGGATACTGTATTATCTTGCTGAATGTAAGCCCACCCGTAGGATACCTATTGTTGTTTTAGGCAGTATATGAAAATATTGTAACGATAAAAGAACACATGCAAACATTTACACGTTTTCTGAAAGAAATTCCGGGAGTTGCTAATTTGCTTATGGGGATTGTGAGGAGTTAACCAAGTTTTTACGGGAAGGCAGCAGAGTACACTAAAATACAGGAGTTTGAATATTGCACCTGCAATGACTATTTTCAAAGGTTTTTGAAACAAAGGGTGAAATGAATCATAAACAATAGGACTGCATGCAGAGCTGAAATAATCCAGCCAGAAGGTGGCATTGCACAAGTCCTTAGGTGCTGAGAAGTTAATAAAAAGATCAACTGTTGCGAGAAAGGCAGACCACACCACCACCAACCAACCAAACGCACTCCCCCCCAATTTCCATAATGGTATAATTACAATCAAGAGAAAGAAATCAGACAAAAAGGAGAGGTGCTACACACAATTGCATGACAAGATGTGTAGAGTTTGCAGGAGAGAGCCCCAAGGTACCAGCACGATTTGGTGGAGCTGGCTGTGCTGTGGGACCTAACATGGCACTGAGGAAAAGTCAGTTTTGACCGTGGAGCAGACTAGAAACTTGTTGGGAGAGTGGATTGCTGGAGACGATGGATAGAAGCAGGTACAGACATATTCCGCCTCCGTTTTGGACAAGACGGTTCCACCCGTGTGTGTTGTGCATAGCACAAGGGCAAAGCTCACGCCTTGCGTTTCTAGGTCCTAAAATCTTAACAGGGTCAAAGCAGTAATACACCAGCTGTGAGCTCCAGAGGCTGGATGAAGTCATGATTTGGCGGCATGCAGTATTCGCCATAGTACTGCAATGCGGCCAGCCCTGGGGAAGAAAACCAGATAAAGCAAATTTGCTTAAATATTGAAGAACAAGATCTGTAGGGGAAAGGGTGGGTGATTTTTTTTTTTTTTTTTGTGAAAAGGATATTCTTGAGCACACAATCTATCCTTTGGGTCAAATTTTGCCTCTCTTGATTTATTTAAAACATGTCTTTATATCTGGAGAATTATCTTTAAGCCAGCATGATTACAGTGTTGCATCAGGTCTAGAGACAAAAGTGACAGTCGCAAGTGCTGTGACTGTCACTTCTGTCACTTGGCATCTGAGCTGAAGGATGAGAGGACAAAACTGGCCCTTAGCTCCACTGATGTCAGCTCCACCTGCAGTGCCAGCATACTTCGGGCTCTGAAATTGAAGTGTCTGAAGGCAGGATCCCAAGCTCAGGATGGAGCTCAGGTGTCCCTAGCTGCCTGGTATGAAAACGTTGATGTGAGCTGGTGGCACTGGCCAGCTGTCCCCCTCCCAACTGGCCTCACCTGCAACCTGCTGCAGCTACAGCCTCCGCTTACAGGCACAGAGCATGAGAAGGCTGTTCCCCACCAGGGTCAAACAGATATTTGCCTGTTTTCCTCTCCCCTCCTGCCTCAGAGGGCTCCCTTCCCCTGCCTCTACATCTTGCTCCCATCTACACCCCAGAGCATGACCATATTGATTTTTTTGTGTTTAAATATCCTTTCTCTTATTAAAATCCAAAGCTGCTTTGAATTTTCTCCATCCTTCATTTTGGTGGAAACGTGTAATTAAAAATACTACTGAAAACACTCCTCCTTTCTTACAAGAAAACTGGAATACTCTCAGTCTGTATGTAGCAAAAAATACTCATGGCTGTCTCTTGAGAAACTGCACATCCTTTTCTAGGTCAGTTTTCTCAGTAATGCTTCATCGATGCTCTGTTGCTGGCTGCAGCCAAGAAGACTGACTCATAACCGGTTCACTGGGAAAGTGATTTGATTAGGTTATGCAAAAGGGAGAATAAATAAATTATTTTATTGCAGTACAGTTACAGCTATATATGCCTTTTTTCAGGAGTTTCTTGGAACAGCGACTTTCATTTACTTGATTTTCCCCAAAGCTGATTAAAATGTTGTGTGTTTTCTTGTCAAAAACCCATTATAGCTGAAAATTGGAGGCTGACTACTGAGCATTAATTTACCTGAACTTACTTGACTTCTTTGGTATATTTTCATTTCAAATAGAAAAATGAATGCCTGTAACCCAAAATCTCTAATTTAAATTTTGAAGAATTTATTTTGGAAATTGCTACTGCAGTGTCTCCAGAGAATTGACATTTGGTTGGTTTATGTTGTTGCTCACTTTCTTCACCTCCAGAACACTCCTGCCTTCAGAACCATGCTAAATATTTATTAAGTGCTCTGCAGAATTAAGGTATAAAATAAAAAATCCTCCCAGAGCTTGCAAAAAAAATAATCAATCTATTTCTCAAAAAGTTTTCAGCTGGATTTAACTGTTTGGTTTTTTTTAACCCCTGTCTTAATAATAGATGTTGTTGATTTTTTTTCTTTAAAGTTGCTTTTGCCAGTGGACTCCACAAGGGGGTAGGAAATCCTTTCTGACAGTTTAGGCAGTGACAGAAAAGGTAAAAAAAAATAAAGAACAAACTTTACTATTCTGACTGTAAGCTGGCACTGCAGGCAATACCTGTGAGTTGCCGAGTTGCAAATCATTTAAGAATAAAAATATAGCAATCGTTTGAATAAAGATCACTGGCTTTGAGGACGGCTCTGAATGTTGCTGGTCAAGGCATTGCAAGGGAGAGGCTGAGCGTGGTTTACCTGGCTGGGACACTCTCAAGCGTGTCTTGCTGTCCTGCATGTTCAAGCTGGGATGTACCAGAGAGGAGAAGCACCGTGGGGCTGCTCTCAGACTGAGGTGCCCACCTGGATGTGGGAGCTTGAATTCCTTCATGAATCCAGCATTGGAAATACGTCCTCTGGGAGCAACAGTAGCTCTTGCTGGAATAATTCACAGCAGACAAGGTACAAGAAGTCCTAACCATTCTGGCTGCTGTCCTGAGGAGAATAACATGGTCTGGATTTGATATAGTCCAGAATTCATGCCGAAACAGTTTGCTGTGTGGTTTGGGAAAATAGATTAGTGGGTGAGCATGTGTTTCAGAAAAAAAATAAACCAAAACAGCTTACCATGATATTGAAGGAGGGGCAGAAATTAAGATATCTGCAGTGCTTGCATCTGAATGTAAATGGTGTACCCCATTGAGTTCAATGTTATCCGTATGTTGTAGCAAAAACCACAGACTCTCAGGTTCTCCTGTGCACCAGCAGGTGTGGTTACTCTGCTGCTCTAGGTTTTGTGCAAAGAGGTGCTTTGTTCAGCACCAAATTTAGCAGCTGCGTCAAGTTTAAGAGCAGGTGGAACAGCATAGCATGCCACAAAGTCTTTCCGGAACCAAATCCCACCGTCTGACAGATCTTCAAGACCCCTTGGTGAGAAGAACTACTGAAGAAGATCTAGCTGCAGGCTGCAAGCTGGGTAGCAAGACTGCGTAAGTAGATACTCCTTTAACACCCAAGGGCACACACTGGACACACACAAGGACATGACACACTGAAGCCTCGCAGATAGCTCAAAATTGTTCCTTGAAGATTTGCAGGAAGAAATGTTGCCTTTGTAGGAGATGTAATGTATTGGGCTGGCTGAATGATTTATGCTATATGTTAATGAAGTAATTTAAGAATTACTTAAAATGTCTCTAATTGCATCATGTGCCACCAGCTACACATTTAATATGTGATATGTAATATGTAATATTTGAATAATATATAACGTGTGAAAATTTTTCAGAAATGCTTAAATGTGGACTTAGAGGCTTAATTAGACATCTAACATTAATTTAACACATTCTTGTGCAACTAACAGAGGGGTTAAAACTCACTCTGCAGAACAGTTGAATACAGTGACAAATACTGCTGGCGGCAAACATTGTGAAGACACTAAAAAAGGATCTGTACCTATCTCCAAGTCTAGTGTTATATCTAGTTATATCTAATCTTTTGTGACACGTCATCTGACTTACGGTTTCACTGCTAGAAGGATGTTGGCGACATTTAGCATTTGTTAGCGTTCAATAAAATCCCTTCACGGACTAGTTTTAACACAAAGGCAGATCTGATGGCACGCAGGTTTCTCTGAAGAAGCCACGTTGAGCTTCATACAGCCATGACCTGGCACAACTGGCTGCAACACTGTCTCTGCCGCTTCCCCCATCACCTGGAATGGAGTTCTCCAATCTTTGCCAGCACCAACACACTGTGGGCTCTCTGTATCACCCCCAAACACTGTATTTCATGCGGCTCAGCTCCTAAAGGAGGAGCAAAAAGTTCCTGATAGCACCCCAGATGGTACCCTGGCCAGTAAGGTGGCGTGTGAAGTGTATAAAAGGTTGCTCTCTGCATCCCCAGCGCTTCCAGTGAGCTGTCTCTCTCTAGACTGGAGTCTAGACAACAGAGGCAACAGCACAGGTTCCACAAGTCAGGGCTGGGCTGTCTTAAAAAGATGCAGCTCTCCAGGGTTGGGCCATGGGCCACAAGCAACCTGCTGCTCAGCTTTCTTGCTCTCCCTGAGCAACACTCCTGCTGCCCTCTTGTTTAATCCAGTGGTGTCCCTGGACATGTATTGAGCAATGATATTAGACAACATGTTGTTCAAGTTCCAGATGCCTAAAGTCCTTATTGCATCCAGCCCAGGTCTGTTCCTTGCTCTGGCTGTTCAGCTGGTGGCAATTGTGCACAGAGAGTATTTGCATCAACTTAAAGGCCTTGGCTTTTATGTTGCTTGTTACAAAAGGTGAGAGCCTTACACACCACCCCAGACATGCCTGTGACCTTCCATCTCCTTGCTGTCTCAAGTGTTTCAGGGTGGGGGCGAAACTGGGATTTTCCAGATCAAAAATATAGTGTGTTCATGTTATCACAGATCCATTAAAAAGTTTTCAGCACTGAAAATGAGCAGCTATCACTGGTACGTCATACTAATATAGATGTGATAAGCTAAGAAGTGAATAAACATGTGGACGGCTTTTTGGTAGTCAGACTTTAGTAAGAGTAGAGCATACATTGTATGTGTACCACAAAAGGTAGGTCAGAGGCACAATTCACCCTGAAAAGACTGCAGTAGGTGTGTGCAATAACAACCACTCAGCCCACCTTATTTTAAGCATGTAACTGAAGTGGGCTCTGGCAGTGACTCTTACTGACGTCAGAGGGAGCTCAGCAGGGCAAGGACCTCAATTAGAGCCTACAGTTCATTGATAAACTGTGTGGCGAAGTGAATACGGGGTGAGCTGGCAGCAAGAATATTTTATAGCATCCGGAGCCTAATGCCTGAACAAAGAGAGGACAGGCACGTACCTGAGCGCGAGCAGTACTCTGCATACTTCTCCTGAGTACGAGGCACACGGAGGATAAGGGCTGAAAACCCGATTCTGTGGTTTTCCGGGGAAAAGACCAACTTCAAGCTAAAATTACACTGAAATTCTATTTGCTTGGTATCAACAGCAGACTCTGTACATCTGCTAATGCCCCGGTCAGAAAAGGCTGTCACCATGTTAGTCTGGGATGTATTCAGTTCAGGAGAATGTTGATAGTGAACCTCAAGAAGGGTTAGCTGCATGCATACAAGATTAGGTGAAATACTGAGTGTATGGACTTTATGTAAGTACTTTCTGAAATTAAAAATAAAACCAAACAAAAAAAAAAACCCAAAAAACAAAAAAAAAAAAACAAAAAAAAAAAAAAAAAAAAAAAAAACCCCAAAACACAACAATGCATTAAGAGAATCTAAAAAGACTTAACCTTCTGAAACACTATCAAAGTGGTTTACCACACAAGTAGTAAATAAATATCACAGAAAATTAGTCTGATTTATTAACGGAGTATTTGATGAGATAATTCTACAGGACTGACTCATAAAATTCCTATTGCACATTTCAGGCTTTTACTGAACCATGAATATCCAGGCATCCACTATTCTTCTTAATTTCTAGAGCTGCTGTTCTGTAGTAGAATCTATTACTGTTACTGATCTTCAGATAAAATTTTTATTGTACGGAAATGTGGGTTAAATATTTTGCCTTTTAAGATATATTTAAATGTTTTCCGAAACCATGGATAGAAAAAGCCATATATTAATGGATTGCAGAAAGAATTTAAATACCCAAGCCAGTTTAGAGCATCAAACAAAGGTAAAGGAGTAGAGAAATTTAAAAATGGATCAATTAAGACTGTGAAAAAACAAGGAAACCAGCATATTAAGAAACCCAGCATAACTATACTCAAAGTCTTGGCAGCTTTCCTATCTTTATTCTTAGAAAGCTCGATTTTGTTATCGCTTTTTGTGTGCCTGTGTGCCTGGCTCAACTCACGTGTGTGCCTTTGGGAGACTGTAAAAATTTTAAGATAAATCCCTATCATAATGCAAGCAGGAGCAAATAAACCAACCGTAAATAAAACAGCCCCCCACAGTTTGTTGAACGCAATAGGGCACAAGCTCGAGCATTTAACCAGCGTTTCATAGCCCTCAATGCCAGAAGCGTAAGCTTCCGAGAAGACCACACCAAAAGCAAAAGCAGCAGGCACTGACCAGCACACGGCTATGGTTTGCTTTATGGCCGTGACAGTCATGGTGCTGGCGTAACGCAGAGGGTGGCAGATTGCGTAAAACCGGTCCACGGCAATGGAACAAAGATGGAAGATGGAAGCCAAGCAGAGCATCAGGTCAAAACTGTAATGAACTTTACAGAATGTCATCCCAAAATACCAGCAGTTCTCCACAGACCTCGCCATGCTGTAGGGCATAATAGCAAAGCCCAGCAAGAAATCCGTGGCAGCCATGGATAGGATGAGGAAATTGGTCGGAGAATGAAGCTGCTTGAAATACGAGATGGAGACGATTATGGCCAGATTCCCTAAGATGGTGAGAGTGAGGGCTGCTGTTATGAAGAGATACATCACCCCTCGTACTCCTGGTGACCAGAAGCTCTCAGGACAGGATCTATTTCCAAACTCAGAGCAATCAGTCAAATCCCTCGAGATATTTGGAGAGAGCATAATCAATCCTTTATTAGATTTTTCTGTTGAAGGTGCAGTTCCACAGGCAGATTTCATTTTCACGAGTTTCCAAAAGATTCCAAATCCTAAAATGAAAATACAAGATAAATTAAGTCTAGAGCATGAATTAAATTACTGAGTGAAATGCAGTAATTCACAGGCAAACTTGCCCTTGGTTTAAATAGGCATGAACTGGAACCTATTATTTTTCTGAATTTGTACATGAAATCTGATATCTGGAAGCTGTTATAAAATTCATTGCAAATAATATTTAAAATGAAGCAGTTGAAAGTAAACTTAAACCCCCTTAAATTAACTAAATTACATGATACCATCGATATTATTTAGTGCGTTCTATTGTATCTGAATCATTTTGTAAAATATCACTCTTTATATACATCATAATATTAGTCATTTTAAAGTGGTGGAAGAAAAAAAGCATAGACAAAGAAATTCCTCCGATTCATTTCAGTCTGTAAATACTGTATAGGATTTATTCATATTTTCAGTCTTAGAATGTTGATCTTTTTTCTATAGGAGAAATGTCATGTGAGCTCATGTACCTCAGCTTTCTTGGAGATTTCGGTTAAGGAGCTATTCACCTAAACACTTGCCTCAAGAATCACAAATCAGCTGCCAAAATCCCCCTTTCCAAATTCTTTATGATGCAAAACTCACCTGCTGCGGGCCATGAAGTACTAGCAATGAACACATCGGATGGAAATCAGTTGTAAAATTGACATGGAAAGAGATATTGTTTCCTTTCTGTACATACACACTTGTTTTCTATCGTTATAATTCCACTCACTGGAAGGGAGAAGTTGAGTCTTGTCACCTGTAAGAGACTGTGGTGCAGCTGCAGTGGTTATAAATGAATACACTTGTGAATATTTTCAAGGGTCAGAAAATTCCCTTCATTTGTCTGGGGAGAGCCAGAACCATTTCTGCCACCTCTTTTCCTGATAACTTGTTTGGGACAAAGAGCATATTCAGAAATAGAGGCAGCAATTTAACCCACTTAAAAGGAACTTGGGAAGCAGCTTGATCCGCTGACTTTTTCCAATAAGTATCACCCTGAAATGAAGAAAATACAGAAAAAGATCATCAAAAGATAAAGAATGCTTGGAAGTCAGTTTTGTAGGCTAACCCTACCTGCATCTGTTTATAGGAATACCACCAACAGAGTCTTAAATAGTCGTTTTCCTGTTTTGTTATTGTCCTGCAAAAGTGCAATGTCTGTAAAAGGCACACCCCCTTTGTAACTTGGCTCAGATTAATGAAAGGTGGGAATTTGTTTTTCTTTTATGTCATTACCTTTAAGTCCCTGGAGATTTTGAGTTTAAAATATATATATATATAATTTAGGGGTTTACATCGACAGGAGATAAACAAAGCCAAGTGTCTGTATTCCCCAAGACGATTATTTTTGTCTCCTCTATTAACTCATTTACCCTCATGTATAGGTAGGTTATTTTGATGACTTAAGGTGGATACATTCATATCAAAAATAGCCTTTGAAAGGAGAGGCTAAATGTAAAGCTGAAGAAAAGATGTTCTGTTTTTTATCTATTTTAGTTGCCAATACATTGTGTTTTACTTTTTTTTTTAAGTAATTACCATTTCTAATGCAACTTAGAAATGAAATTTTTAATAACCTTGAAGATGATTACCATCTTGTAATAATGGGCTGAAACAGCACTTTCTGTCATGCTGGCTGTAAATGCAGCTTTCACATAATGTATGGAAAATCTTCTCCATACATTACAGAAACATAAAAAGAAATCTTAATTTAGGTCAATCTAGCATTGTTATTGGAAATCTCTTATTTTTTTTAAAAAATAGGAAAGGTAGTGTTTGTTTTCTTACAAGAAAAGACAAAATTAATTCAGTATTGATGTGAATCGGTGGAGTTCTCCGAGGTCAGAGGTGGATGTTCAGGCTTAATGTTGACCCTTATGCAGGTGCGTTGAAAATGCATTACAAGTCCAAGGGTAAATGACTGCTATTCAGCAGAAACTGGGGTTTTATTGCATGTGATATAGAGTATGTCATAAGAACAGGACAAAAAATAAACACCGATTTTAAAATGAATTACGGAAAAAGTAAGAACATTTAAAGGAGTCTACTTTTATGGCAGCTGCTTTAAAGACAAGGAAATTTTCTGTTTGAAATAAAATGCGAATCACTGGGATTATCTGCAACAGAATTCTTTACAGACTCCAAAATAGTAAAGTTTTGTTATTGTATATAGCAGAAATGTGTTTTCTTTGAGATCTCACAGTATTTTGGAGACAGACATATCTAGTAACTTTATTTTTAAGTAATCAAATGAGAGTTATGCAAGCTTCACACGGATGATCCTTTATTAAAAGAAGTTACTAAAACATAAATCCATGCAGAAATCTGTGCAGAGACAATTATATTAGATTTAAAAAATAAATAAATCTGCGGATAGAAGCTATAGTTCAAAAAGCATCACCTTCAGAAAGCAGTGTCCCATGCACCTCACCATTGGTCCTCCTTGGACCCATTGGGGGCGGGGTGGCTGGAAAGCTGTGTAGAGGAAAAGGACCTGGGGGTGTTGATTGACGCTCGCCTGGACATGAGCCGGCAGTGTGCCCAGGTGGCCAAGAAGGCCAACGGCATCCTGGCCTGTATCAGGAATAGTGTGGCCAGCAGGAGCAGGGAGGTGATCGTCCCCCTGTACTCAGCCCTGGTGAGGCCGCACCTCGAGTACTGTGTCCAGTTTTGGGCCCCTCACCACAAGAAAGACATCGAGGTGCTGGAGCGTGTCCAGAGAAGGGCAACGAAACTGGTGAAGGGGCTGGAGCACAGGTCTTATGAGGAGCGGCTGAGGGAACTGGGCTTGTTTAGTCTGGAGAAGAGGAGGCTCAGGGGAGACCTTATTGCCCTCTACAACTACCTGAAAGGAAGTTGTGGCGAGCTGGGGGTCGGCCTCTTCTCGCAGATAACTAGTGACAGGACAAGGGGGGACGGCTGCAAGTTGCGCCAGGGGAGGTTCAGGTTGGAGATTAGGAGAAATTTCTTCTCGGAAAGGGTGGTCGGGCATTGGAACGGGTTGCCCAGGGAGGTGGTGGAGTCACCGTCCCTGCAGGTATTTAAAGAAAGGTTAGACGCAGCACTGAAGGACATGGTTTAGTGGTTAATAGGTGGGGCAGGTCGGTTGGACTGGATGATCCTTGAGGTCACTTCCAACCTTAATGATTCTATTCTATTCTATTCTATTCTATTCTATTCCTTCAGCAGGGGACAGAAGGCAGTGATTGGGGAACACCTCACCTCTCAGAAATGGAATATCTAAAAACTGCTAACAAGTGTACAGGAACTGCAACCTTTATAAAATAAACTGTTTAACTGGATTAAAGCAAGACTACAGAAAGGGCCTTAGAAATTGTCTTTGACAATTAGTCATATGAGGCACTGCTGTACTACAAAGGCAGTGCGCAGAGAAAATTGTGGTGTTCATTGTTTTTGCTGGTAAAACAGTTTGGTTTTGTCACAGTCTATGAGTTTCCTTCATGTTGTACCTCATCATTTCCATGTTCTTAATTACTGATTGGAGAGAACTGTTTGGCTACTTATTACTAACTGCTCTTAATCCTCTGGGCTGGCTTCAGTAAAGCAGAAATCACAGCCATAGAGAGCAAAAGATAAGCCCATATTTTCTCAAAAACCTGTTCTTTCCCGTTGGTAACAGAGAAAGTCCAAAGGATACAGGATGCACTTTGTTTCCAATGATCTCTCTTTAACTGACCAGTATCTTTCAGTCATTATGCTGTGAGTACTCAGTGTTTAAGGAGATTGATTTTTTCTGAGCCTATGGGTCCAGACATCTAGGACTGGGCTGTGGAACTCCAACGGCCTAAGTTACCTCTTAGGAAATGAATTTGTTTTACAAAGGCTATTGCATAGTCACCACAGAAATATTTTCAATTACCCATGCAGATGGTTGGATTTAAAGTGGCAGCATGACGTTTGGACTAGATGATCCTTGAGGTCTCTTCCAACCTTAATGATTCCATGGTTCTATGAAGGTGAAAAGAACTTATTAAAAAACCTACAAAGTAAGAAACTAAATTCAGTTGGAAAAACCTAGTTGTGCAAGACTCAGTAAATATTATGGGACTTAAATTTCATAGAATCACAGAATGGTTGAAGTTGGAACGGTATGCTCTGCCCAATCATGCAGGTCATTTATGAAGATGGTAAACAAGATTGGACCCAGTGTTAATGCCTGGAGTACACCAGTAATTGCTGTCCTCCAACTAGACTTTCTGCCAATGATAACCACCCTCTGAGCCTGGCCATTCAGCCAGTTTTCAATCCACTTCACTATTTGCTCATCCAGCCCATACTTCATTACCTTCTCTAGGATGATCTTGTGGGAGACAGTGTTAAAAGGTCTACTGAAATGTAGGTAGACAATATGCACTGCTCTCCCCTCATCTAGCAGGCCAGTCATTTCATCACAGAAGTCTGTAAAATTTAGGCTATGTCTAATGGAAAAAGACTAGTCACAAAATGCTTAGAGATAGGCATAGTCTTTTTCTGAGTTGTGTCTTTAGATGCAGTAGTGTGGAAGTAGTGTTGTAGATAATTAAGATGATCAGAAAAGCTACAGAAGTAAAAGACCTGTAGAACACTGAGTATCTTATAGAATAGAATAGAATAGAATAGAATCATTAAGATTGGAAGTGACCTCAAGGATCATCTAGTCCAACCATCCCCTCACCACCTATTACCCACTAAACCACGTCCCTAAGTACCACATCTAACCTTTGCTTGACAGTACCTAGTTTTTTCTTCCTTGTTGAACGGGTATTAATGCGTTGTAGAGGACAGAGAGTGCACAGCGCGCATGGCCTAGATGAGTTAATGATTTAAGGAAAGCCATACACTTTGCAATATTTACACAGTTTGAGAGTTCAATTTTTCTGTTTGAACACTGCACTAATGTATTTTTTTACCTAGCTGTTTAAAATACTCCATTTTGGAGTGCGGCTTTCCTTGTGAGGCTTCTAGAAGGGTCCTGCCTGGACAGTCGGCAGGGCTCCTCTTCCCCCATCCTGCTGCATCTGGTGACTGAGGGGCAGACCACAAGGCCTGGCCGCAGGTGGAACCACCATGCATGAGGCCACAGCAGGTGTCAGCCCACAGGATGCAGCACCGTGTTACAACCACCAAAACAGGAGCTACAGGCACTAAGGCAGAGAGGAGAGACGGCAGCCTGTGAGTCCAAAACTTACTGCATGAAACCCGACGTTTTTTGTACAAAGCATGAGAGGAAGGCAATACTGCAAATTGTGGTCACTGGTGGCAAAATGAACAGAGATAGGTTTACCAGTCAAACATTGTCATGCTGGAGTACAAGTTTTAAGAGAAGTTAAAACATATGAAATCACCCACTGGAGACTCATTTGTTTTGAAAAAGATAGCCATCTGGGAAGTACTTAACAAGGTCACTAATTAAATGTGTTGATAAGGAATTTAACAATACTCTTTGCACTTCATTTACATGATAACCCTTTGAGGCTGCAGTAAAGCCTAATTTATAATCTGATAGGACAACAGCGTGAGGCATTTTTCTTCTGATCTCCTAATTTATCAAAGTCTTGGGTTCCAACAGAGTCCCTGCAGTGTCATTAACACATCTAATTTGTCCATCCCCTTCACAGTGAGAAATAGCTTTGTGCTGCATGTGATTAGAGCTAATGAGAGAAAGTAACCTAGGACTTCATTAAAGTGACTCTGCTAGAGAAGACACTCCGTAAACAGAAGGCAAGGACACTCTTTGGGAAAGTGCCACCTTTGGGTAATAGGACACCAGAGGAAAAAGTTATTTCTTAAACTTTCTGAGCTGGGCCATGCACAAAGATGACCTATATTTGTAGGTTATTAAGAAAGACAGCTGCCTCCTAGGTGTGGATGAAGGTCAACAGCAGTCTCTGTGTGGAAGCCCCTTGTTACTTCTGGAGAGAACAAATGGTGCCACCTTGGCTAGACTAGCGTGCAGGAGAGTTCTTGGCCTATACACTGAAAATTTCTTCTTCTATTTTTTCCATTTACACTAAATAGATCATAGAATCATAGAATCACAGAATGGTTTGGGGTGGAAGGGACCTCAAAGAGCACATCTAGTTCCAACCCCCCTGCCATGGGCAGGGACACCCTCCGCTAGACCAGGTTGCCCAAAGCCACATCCAACCTGGCCTTGAACACTGACAGGGAGGGGGCAGCCACAGCTTCTCTGGGCAACCTGTGCCAGTGCCTCACCACCCTCACAGGGAAGAATTTCTTCCTAATATCTAATGTAAATCCCTCCTCTTTTAGTTTAAACCCATTACCCCTTGTCCTGTCACTGCACTCCCTGATAAACAGTCCCTCTCCAGCCTTCCTGTAGGCCTCCTTTAGGTACTGGAAGGTCCCCGGAAGCTTTCTCTTCTCCAGGCTGAGCAAGCCCAACTCTCTCAGCCTGTCCTTTGAGGAGGGGTGCTCCAGCCCTCTGATTAACTTTGTGGCCCTCCCCTGGACTTGCTCCAGCAGCTCCATGTCTTTCTTGTACTGGGGACCTCAGAGCTAGATGCAGTACTCCAGGTGGATCCTCAAGAGAGTGGAGTAGAGAGGCAGAATCACCTCCCTCGACCTGCTGGCCACTCTGTTTTTGATGCAGCCCAGGACACTGTTAGCTCTCTGGGCTGCTAGAGCACTCTGCCGGCAAAGACTGTGGTGATCTTGTGCAGCCACAATGTTGGGATGCCCTTTCTACTGGTTTTGTCTGAGAGAGAGTTCATTTTCTTCACAGTAGCTTGTATGGTGCTGTGTTTTGGATTTGTGCTGAAACAGTGTTGATGATAACACCTCCTGGTTTAGCTATTGCTGAGCAGTGCTCACACAGCCTCAAGGCCTTCTCTGTGAGTAGGCTGGGGGTGCACAAGAGGTCGGGAGGGAGCCAGCAGTTTTGTGGGGCTGAGCTGCCTATTGGGATTAAACCATGACACCCTCCAAACTTCTGCACAGCATACTTGGGATGACTGGGACTCCTCTAACCCAAGTTTCCCCTATCTACCCTCCCTGCAAGTCATGTCCTCAGGATGACCTACTGGCTGCTGACAATTTTCAACCTGCTTCCTTCCTGATGTGGCAGAACATAGGGAACTGCGTACCTCTGGGACTTCACAACCCACCACTCCACCACTACCTCCCAACTACAGCTATCCAGGCAAATCATTAGTAGCTCCATGGATCACTGCCTAGATCCAAAATCTCATTTCAGGACTCTTGCTAGTCAAGAGTTGCTCCTGAGAAGACATCTAACTGCTAGTTCCAGAAAACTGACCTTTGTCACAAGCATTTTTGAGTCCCAGGATCCTCCCAACTTTTCCATAGTGTGGGATTCACCTATACTGTGTGATCCTAATCTCAGTTACATAAAAATTATGTCAAAAATCAGAAAAACATCTATTCCATTGACTGGAAGATCCCTCTTGGTAGTAAAAGAATCCCATGTGCCAGTACAGGTTGGGGACTGACCTGCTGGAGAGCAGGGTAGAGGAAAGGGACCTGGGGGTCCTGGTGGACGGAGGGATGACCATGAGCCAGCAATGTGCCCTGGTGGCCAGGAAGGCCAATGGCATCCTGGGGTGCATTAGAAGGGCTGTGGTCAGTAGGTCGAGGGAGGTCCTCCTCCCCCTCTATTCTGCATTGGTCAGGCCGCATCTGGAGTATTGCGTCCAGTTCTGGGCCCCTCAGCTCAAGAAGGACAGGGAACTGCTAGAGAGAGTCCAGCGCAGAGCCACAAAGATGATCAAGGGAGTGGAACATCTCCCTTATGAGGAAAGGCTGAGGGAGCTGGGTCTCTTTAGCTTGGAGAAGAGGAGGCTGAGGGGTGACCTCATCAATGTTTAGAAATATGTTAAGGGTGAGTGTCGGGAAGATGGAGCCAGGCTCTTCTCAGTCTCACTAAGTGATAGGACAAGGGGCAGTGGGTCCAAGCTGGAGCACAGGAGGTTTCGAGTTAACGTAAGGAAAAACTTTTTCACCGTGTGGGTGACAGAGCACTGGAACAGGCTGCCCAGAGAGGTTGTGGAGTCTCCTTCTCTGGAGACATTCAAAACCTGACTGGACACTTTCCTGAGTGATGTGCTCTAGGTGGTCCTGCCTTGGCAGGGGGGGTTGGACTAGATGATCTTTCGAGGCCCCTTCCAACCCTTGTGATTCTGTGATTCTGTGAAAAGAAAGAATATCTGCAGAAACATCTTACCTAAAAATGGTAAGCTAGTGAGGTAAAACACACTGTGAAAGTGGCTGTTTTTCTACAGTGAGTATAAAGAAAGCTACTAATGACTAGAGCAGATGTAGTGCCTAACTCTTAGGTGACCATCATCCTTCAGGAGCGTGGGTTTGGTTTTTATAGTTTTAAGCGGATTAGCTTTGCACTTGCATCCTTATTCTAGGCACAGATTGCAGCGGTGTGCGCTCTATTTGAACTAGAGGCTATCCTGCAATCAAGCTGGGATCACATTCATTCACATATTCCTCCTGCAACCAGAAAAGAATGCTGGAAAGATGCCAGAACAAGTTGTGAAGAGAGACTGACCAATTGTGAACTCTGGGAGAGCTGAAATTTTCTGGAAACACTACTGTGTTTCCAGATTTTCAGTGAGACAGATAGTGGATGAGGGGAAAAAAAACCCAACTTCTCTGTTGTCTTTCTGAAGGGACTATGTTAATATGTGCTGAACTTACTAAATATACTAAAAAGCCTCAGATGGGCAACATTCCCCATAGGGAAAGATCACGTTCCTTCAATCTATAACACCATCAGAAGAAAGGAGGTATCACCTGAAAGCACTTCAGATACTCCTATTTCAAGAGATGTCCAAGTGATCATGTAGTTCATTTCAGAAGGTATCACTGTGCAGGAGAAAATTAACTACATCAGGCTAAACTCACTGTGGATGAGGAAAGAAGAAAATTGCCCTTTAATTTATCTGAAAGATAGATTTTTTGTAATCTTAACTTACTTTATTTCTGAGAGATAAGGTATTGAAGTAGTCATATTGTCACTAACAAGGATTATCTTCCACAACATAAGTGTTGATGTGATGTATATTTCATTGTTCCTTTTTTTATGTAATTTTGGAGAGTGCAGACTTAGAAGATGGCAACAGTAAAAGACACATCCTCATATCCTGGTATTTTGCTCTGCTGAAATGTAGCATCATTCAACTTTTATTCTCTACAGCAGAGTGCTTCAGTGCTCTACAAGGCACAGAAGAGAAAGACAAGATATGCATACGATATGCATTTATGCGAGTAACATGAATGGATGACATCATTTACGGCCGAGCATAACTCTTACTTCAGTACAGGGCCATCAATTTCTGTCCATAGTCTTTTCAAGCACTAATCCACTCCCAGGATTAGTCCTTCATAGTGACGTATGGAAAACAGACTCCACAACCCATAAGGTTGTAAAGTAGTTATGTTTATTCAGCACTGGGCAGCACAGGGGTAGTCCCACCAAAGTAGTGTGCGCCTTTCATGGTAGTTCGCCTTGTATTTATACATCAAAGTGTTGCATATACATAAGATTTCTCAACACGCCTATACATATGCATGACTTTCCCCCAAAAAGGTGGTCTTTCTTACAATGAGTTCTGATAAATCATTTCCATAGTCTCCGCCTGCAACTCCTCCCAGCTGCGATCATGGGCCGGGGTCTCAGGGATGAAGGCCGTATGTCTTCCTCGCCATCCACTATTTACCCTGACTGCAAAACCTGCTTAAGTTGTCTCTTTTGGTAGTGATTGTGTTATGTCCTTTATCTATTTGATGAATCTCTCCCTTGTATACATTCAAATCTGATTTATCTCATGCTTATCTCGTGGTTAGCCATAAATGCAAAGCATTCCATTGTGGCTAGCTCCTGCTTAAGGCCAAAGGTATGTAGCCTGAACTAGACAATGGCCCTGTTATTAACCCTGAAGTGTTAGCTCCCCCTATCAATGGTCCAACCAGATGTCACAGGATCAGGCCAGAGGTATTATTTCCTTCTGTTTGGTGATATTTTAGCTCTAGAAAAGCCAGGTCATAGATTAAAAAAAGAATGAGAACAGCAAAGGGCAAACGTCCGTTTAATGGGCCAACAAAGGGAGAGGGAAACAACAACAGAGCAGCAGTAGTTATAGCAGCGTGTATACAAACGGAGCACTTTTTATCGATTAATGACCGACTCGATGGACCAGAGGCTCAGTCCCCGGCCAGCTGGTCCCCAGCAGCACCAACTCACCCCTCCCCGGCCAGCTCCCTTTTATGGGGAGCATGACGGTACGTGGTATGGAATAGCCCCGGCCAGCTCGGCTCACCTGGCCTGGCTCCTTCTGAAAATGAACCAAAGCCAAAGCCAGGACAGTTGCCATCAGACAAAATAACAATATGTCCAAGCTAAAAAAAAAAGTTCTGTAAAATGTCAATTGGCAAATGTTTTACATTGAAACATTCATTAGACAAGCATCATTTTTTGGCATTGTCAGGTTCAATGTTGCTTTTCACTATTGCTTTTCATTCTGCACATTGTACTTTGTCTTTGATCAATTAAACATGCCTTTGATCTCATTAATCAGCAAAGCCTTTAAGTGACAAACACTTCAGTGAAAACCGCTAGTTGAAATGGAAACAGAAGGAGCAGCACGACTTTTCTCTGTCCCATCTTCCTTCAATGGAGTGTGCTGGTGTGGCTGGTTACGGGTGTCTTGACCTCAGCACACGTACGGAAGGGGAGGGACAAAACTTTAAAGCTTTGGGTTATTACTCAAAGATGTCTAGAAATTCAAAAGGAAAGGCTTTCCTGCTCTTTCTAGAGGACAATAAACAAACACAAATATTGTAATATAAACACCCCTGGTTCAAGAAACTAATCCGTTGTATCGGAATAATTTCTTACTCATTAAGAGCGGGGATATAAGCTACTGTGAGCTTTTTTAAACTTCAGCCTTGCTCTCCTGTGCATTGCATATAAATAGCTATAATCAAAACACCACACACAATTCCCAATCTGGGATGAAAGACATAAAGCGCAATAGTTGCTTATCTGCTTGAACCAGATTTGGTAAATGAGTAAACAAATAGGTGTTTCCTTCATTTTCAGCTCTTACATCCAGGAGTTCAGCTTCCAGACAAAAATTCAAAGCCACGAATCCAACCATTTAAAGCATGTTACTCTAAAAACAAATGAGTCCTGGAAGAGTCCTGTTGAAAAACTTTTCCAAACAGAATCATCTTCAATGCCCTGCGAAACCACATGTAAAAAAATGCATAAACAATTGGGTTAAAGGTAGAATTTAAATAACCAAACCATACCAAAGCATCGATGAGAATAGGAGGTATCACATAATTCATAAATGGATTGGTTGCTGTAAAGAAGAAGAATGGACTCCAGCAGATGAGAAACACTCCCACTATTATGCCCAATGTCTTTGCAGCTTTCCTTTCTCTGCAGAATGAAATGTAGTGCTTCATTTCAAATTGCGTCTTTTTTTGGCTAATTGCATCAATCGATCTTGCTTGCCTCTTGGCTACAGAGTATATTTTCCTATAGATGTACAGCATAACAAGTCCAGGGATGTAAAAAGACACTATGGAGGCCACAACACCTGAAGTTTCACTAAAAATGACAAAACATCCTCCTGCACAATGGACGTGATTATAAATCTCTTCTGCCCCTCGCAAATTTAGGTCTAGAAAGATCATCCCAAAACCAAAAGCAGCAGGGACCATCCAGCTTATGAATATCATGACCAGGATTACAGAAGTATTTATCTTTGATCTGTATCTTAGAGGGTCGCACACAGCATAGTAACGGTCGATGGATATGAAAGAAAGATGGAAGATGGAAGCCGTGCTCAGCATAATGTCCGTGCTTGTGTGGATCTTGCAGAAGAGCTCCCCAAAATACCAGCAGTGCTCAACAGAGCGCACCATGCTGCAAGGCATGATGAGGAATCCCAGCAGAAAGTCTGCTGTAGCCATAGAAAGTATCAGGAAATTGGTAGGCGTATGGAGCTGCTTGAAATGTGAAATTGAGATGATAACTGTCAAATTTCCAACCACTGTGGCCAGAATAATGGAAACCATGAAGATGTACATGGAAACACGGATGCTGTTTGACCAGCTGCTCCTTATGCAAGAGCCATTTACAGATTCACAGCACAGTTGCATCCTTACCGAGGTCTCAAATCCATGTAGGTATGCAGCACAGGTACTGTTTTTCCTAATGCTGAAATACATTTACAACTGTGCTTTTCTATATGGGGAGAGCTGCAGGGAGGAAAAAAGAGAAGGGCAGTTGTAAAAAACTTTGTTTATTTGGATGTGTAGGAAATTCACATTTCATTATTTATGAAGGATTAAACTGGTTTGCAATTATACTTCTAACAGTGTAATTACAAGAGTAATATATATATACGTATATATTTTTTATATATAACTTTAACAGTAACACTTTTATCATTAGACTTCCCTTGAAATGGGGATCTCATTTGATGAAATAACCTGTATCATGGGGTGTCCTCACACCAGAACAGCAGTGGCTCCCAGAGGCCTGCACTGGGCAATGTCTTGTATAGTGGGCAACTGAGAAGTCTTTTTCATTATTTCCTGTTTAAACAGCCCTAGCTGTATTCATCAAAATGGGTTGGAGTCCTGTATCTCTCACTTTGCTCTTGAAAATCAGTAGTTTTAGATTCTGAAACTTCTTCAACTTTTTTTTTTTTTTTTTTTTTAATACATAAGTCTATAATCTACAAGTCTAAACCAGAAGGCTAAAGCTGAGGAGCCCGTGCTCAGCTTCTCTCTCCTCCAGCCCTGCCCTGATAGCGATAACTGAACCCTCTGTGCAGCCTGGGGAAACCAAAGAGTTCCCACGAGCCCTCAGCTTTTAGGGAGATGCCATTGCCTCACCAAATCAGGTCTTACTGCAAAATTCTTGTAGGCTTTAGCTGTAAACAGAGACGTAAGGGAAATATCTAAGAGGAGGAAAAAACTTTTCTGCCCTATGGCTGCCAAAGTATAATGGAAGAGCCTGACTAATCCGAAACATTAGCTGCTGTGTAAACAAATATCTTTCCTGTCGGGCTCCAGTTTATTTCAGTGCTAGTGGTTATGTGTATTTATTATGTTAATACTGGTTTTAGCCAAGGCACAGACATGGAGAGAAACGCCGGTTTAGTCTGCATCCTAGGACTCAAATATTGCCGTTCTTCTCCTGTGTATGCAGTAGCATGTCCCTTTTGTGAGTCTCTCTTTTACAAAAGCATTTAATGAAAGTACTTAAGCACTTGGCAAGCAATATTCATTGTCGAATGATCTGGTTTTCCTTTAATTAACAGAAAAAGAGTATTATTGTGGAAAAATAAAGAAAATCAGCACATACTATTCACTAGCATGATCGTTACAGTATAACGTGGTTGTTTAAGTCAGAAGAATACTGACATGGCAATTCAGCCAGCACTAATTTAACCCATTTGCTTCGGGGCTTTGCTGCCTCTGGTTATTCTGAATAAAACATACACAATAACTAATTTTTTTCCCATATCCAAACAAGTGTTTTTACAAGCATACCCTGCCACTAGAAGCTACATGGAAGCTGAACACAGATGATGGTAAACTGTAGCTTGTGAAACCCTGGCAGCTACCGCTGACAGCCTGTGTTATATACAGGGGGATTTTCTAGTCGTGCCAGGCAGTGGCACCCGAGTGCCAGGGACAAGGTGCATCCAGAGGCACTCAGGAGAACCGGGCAGGTGGAATCCAAGTATATTTATTTACTGTTTTGGGTGCTTCTTGCTTCCTCTTTTTTTCTGCCTACTAACATTTAACAAGATCTCTGCTCTTTTTCACCTCACTTCAACTATCAGTTCATATATTTTTTCCGTCACTTCTGGTCTGTCTCTTCATGTTTCTTTTCCTGCCTATCATTCCTCCTTTCGGCACATTTACACCCAAGATAGAGAAAGCACAGCCAGCTGGATCTTTATTAACCCAAATTATCAGTTTTCAAAATAGAAAGAATGGAAAACCAATTTAACCGTACATGCTGGACATACTTATAAAAAAATTTAAGGATATCCAGGTTATAAATGCGTGACACGGATTTTGATCTTCATTTGTTTTATGTGTAAATAAATTAAACAAATATGATAAAACAGGCTGTAAAGACAACAAAAAAGAATTAAGGTCCCATCTCTTACTTTCTATTCGGAAGTTTAGTAACTTCCCTATTGTTCTCCGACAACTGTTTAGCCTAAAGAAATACGATCTCCCTTGGAAACTCCTTTTCTTTAAAAAAAAAAAAATCTTATTTTCAGGGTTGGTTTGTTTGGTTTTTTTTTTGTCATTAAACAGAAAGAAGAAACTCCAACCTCCAACTGAAATATTGAGCAAACTGAGATCAGGTGTGTGACTTTGCATGAAATGGAAACAAAATGAATCAAAACTCATGTGGCAAACTGTCCAAACGAGCTGAACACTGAAGAAGTTTTCAACAAGAAAACACAACATTTCTCTCCCATAATTAATTAAAAAGTTTAAAATTCAATAAAATGGAAACATGGAGAAGCATCCTTTTGAAAACCTGTCCTACCTTTCTCCCCTCACGCTGGGTAGAAGTCTGCTCTTGATGCCTATTTGTTTTCTGTTGATTGAGTGGCACCCCTTCCTTTTAAAGACCATCTCAAAAGACAGCTGAGCTTCTTCACCATCATAACAGTTCTGGATGACACAAATTCTGAGACGACAGGCACTTAATCCACAGCTGGAGCAGCCTCCAGAAGCCCCAGCATGTTGCTGGAGGATGTTGGGTGCAATGAATAGCGTTCTTGGGTCCTCCTCTGAAGGAACAGCTGTTAATGAGAATAGTAGCTGAAGCTGTTTATTTTGTCACCCACTTAACAAAATCGTGGCTGTAACACTCATATTTTTTTAATGGGCCTTATTTATAGGTAAATTGAACTCATTTGAAGTATGTTTACTTCTCTGATTTAATGCTGTGGTCGCATTGTGAGCAGCCTGAGATCTCTGCACTGAGATTATCTCAGTGCAGAACAGAACCCACCATCTGGTTGCCCTTCTGTAAGCTTTAAAAATATAGCAAAATACGTAAGTATAGGTAGTTTACAGCAGCATGTAAGATTTCCTTGAAAAGGTATATTGTGTACAAAGTGACATGGTGTGTATTTACCAGCCTAGTTCTGATTAGTCTCCTGAACAGGAAGGTTTAATCTAACAGTCTAATCAGTTACAGCTATTTGCAAGATACAGCTACTAAAAAGGTGCTTAAAGTAAACACCTATTATTGTCTGTCCTGGAGCCATAGATGAGGAGCATCAATTCTTTTTTTCACTCAGCAAAGGATCATGCAGGCCTTTAGAACAGTGATACTGCTGAACATAAAAGACTATTAATACTGTGACCATCAGCTAAAGCCCAGTTATGCTGGGTGCCTCAGGTAAATATGCAACAAGCTAGATTAAGGTACTACTTCTTGCAAACTCCACTGCATGACCTGGGTTAACTGCTTCATTATTTTATGTGCACAAAGATTTAAACAAAGTCAGTTCTTTTGTTTTCCCTGAGGCTGTGCTCATAAAAGGACTGGGGTGTTGCAATGCAAGGTTCTCCTTGCTATGGGAAGAGGGTTTGCAAACTAAAAAAAAGGGCAGAAACAACTATCAGGCTGCGTGAGAAACCACTTGGGAGAGTCAAGAGGATACATCGAGGAGAGGAGTCAGGTCCAGCTGCTCAGAGTTGGGGAAATGTCAAAGCAACGTTAGGGGTCCCTTCCAACCCAAACCATTCTATGATTCTGTGATTTCTCCAGGAGTCAATCTGCTGCTTTTTAAACCTGCTGAGGACTTTGGGAGGGTTAGGAGTCCTCAGGGAGATTAAATAAAATGAAAAGTCAAAACCTGATGATGCAAAACAATATGTTGTAGGGTAAGATATATTTTTCAGATGACTGTATGACAGTCGTGTCTCTTCTGCCTGCACTGTGCACATATCACTGGAATATGCTGGCAGAGGGGAAGTTCACATGACAGACCTGAGAGCACCAGTTTCAAGTGCAGGTCCCGGGGGCAGGCTGTGTTTGCTCTTCAGCTGGCTACTGGCAATGCCTATACACTTTAAAATAGCTGAATGTATTTTGAAAAGAAAAATTGCAGGAAGGCACAGCAGGATGTTTCTGCATAGACTATTTTTGGAGGTGCCCTTCACTGTTCTACCAAACACCAACCCACAGGAATAACACTTAGCATTCATTATCTCCAAATGCAGCAGCTTGTTCTGCAGGACCCATCCACATTGGAAAGAACCACGGACCTGGAGCAAGCTGAGAGTATGGGAAAGGTGGTATTTGAATGGTATGTTTACTGAAATGAATGTAAAATGGCAGTGCACAAGATATCAAGATAATTAAATAATTAAGCAGGCCAAATTGTCAACTGATTTAGAGCAACGAGGAACACTTTGGCAACAAGCTTTCAAGCCGTTGGTGCAGATTCTTCAAACAGGCATTTTCTTGTGGCTTAATGGTGATTTGGATCATGAAAATATTCTCAAACTTGCTGTTTATAATATCAAAGAGAAATATGTCAAACTATTTTTGGGAGACTTCAGAGCACTCAGTGTTCAACAGTCTTTTGAGTCTGTAATATAGCAAGGCAGTTAAACTTGTCTACAGAATTGTTCCTGTGAGTTTCTTTTCTGCAATAATTAGTTTTCGGATTTGTGGAAAACCAAGAAAAAGAGATGTGGTCACACTGTCTAGCATACCTTGAGTCATCTACATTCCTTGTTTGTTTTTCAAACATAAAGTAAGTAAAATGGAAAACAGCACAGAAGGAATGGAAATAGCATTTTGCCAGACACCAAACCCATGCGAACAATGTGTTAAAAAATGATTCTGTCTTTCTTATGCAAGACTTTGTAAAGGACTCTGGAAGTAAGAAGGAACAGAATGGGGCTGGGGAATGAGAACTATAGCCATAAAAAATAATAAAAAGTGGAACAGCACTGATTTCTACTATGATTCTTCTAGCTTGCATTTAGCTATGGGTACAGTTTAGTCATTTGTCAGAAAATACCATTTTACAGTATCCACTGGACAGAGGGAAGTTCCTTATTTTCATATGTTTCATTTCAAAAACTGGCTTTCTATGAGGGGAACTATGGATTTGGACCTACTGGAAGCTCTAAGGTGGCTCTGAGGTTGGAGAGAAATTTTGAAAGTATATAACTCCACTCACCATTTATGCAGTCCTCAGGAAAAAAAAAAGCACAGCACTGCAAAAAATTATCTTCTTAAGTTTCCATTTGTATGTTTGAAATCTGGAGGAAGATGCACAAATTCCCAACAAGTTATTAGATCAAAACAAGTATGTCATTATATGGGTTAAATAAGAAGATGTCCCAACTACTCAACTGAATGCTATTACTGCAAACCTGGTGCAATTACACTGAAGAAGATCTGAAATCATTCTAGATTTATACCAGAGGATTTAAAGAAGAACAGATGAGATTACTGACCTCTAGATTTTTTCCCATGGTTACATTTCAGTGGAAACCATAATTTTTCCTTGCCAAGTAAAAATAGCTGTTTATACAGAGTAATGCAATGTTTGTGCTCTTTCTCAAAGCATAGTGCTTAGGATGAGGTCTGTAAATCCAAACCCCAAGATAAATGCAAATATCTGAAATGTACAGAGGAATAAGAGATTCCAACAAAATAGCGTTTTTACAGGAAAGAAAAACACATCCATCCAAAGCCAAGAAACCATCTCTGTGCAGGGAGGAGGGGGGGATGATAGCCTTACTAGGTAATGCCGTAACGCAGTCCATTGCCTCTGCATGGTCACAAAAGCTGGTCTGGCAGCCAGCAGCGCCAGGGCTGTCCGGAGGGCAGGAGCACCCCTCGCTTCTCTCCCCGGCAGGGCGAGCGCACCCCCCCATCCGCAGCGGGGTGCGGAGTGGAGACACCCACGCAGCGGGGCAGCTCCCCTGTGCCTCTCCAGTGCTGCCATCCACCCACCAATCCCACGGGAGTGAATTTAGGACTGTGGCTGGCTTGCAAATATTCGGTGGCTTCTGAACGCCCCCTCCAATATGAAGGCGTAGGCGGAGGAGGGAGGCAGCGAGCAGTAAGCAGGTACAATCCCAGCTTCGTCATTCTGCATCCTCCTGGTCCGGGAATAACTTCACAGAAAGTAAAGAGCCTTACTCTGAATTCATAGCTGTGCCACCCCCTACCAATGCTTCTCTTTCAGCTATTGAGAATTAATGGCTTTTTAAATCATTCCCTCTGCCACCAGCAAAACCTCATTGCTGTTGGTTTGGCTGCTGCTCGTTACAGAAAGAACGCAGTATCTGTGCAAAATAATGACTATCAGCTTCAGTGCTAACCATAGAAGATTCACCTTTGAAACAAACTAATATCCCGGACTAGCATATTAGCAGCTCACCGTATTTCAGATTGTGTGACACAGAGACGGTACCTGCTCAGGAGTTATTTCCTCACCACGAACCAGTGCAGCCTGTGGATACAGCGCGATAGTAACTCATCCCACATGCGTCCCACAGCTGAGCAGCTGCCCACTTGGTCTGACTCGGGTTTACAGCCTGCTGGAAAAATCTTATCAACAGGATGACGTAAATATTAAATATTTAGAGAACATAAGTAGATAATAAATCTGTTCTGACACAAGCCACTAGTATATGCAAAGATGGCTGCATTTGAATTAAGTTAAAGCCAGCCTCATGGAAAGAAGCATGCAAAATAAAGATAAATGTTCATTACGTTCAAAGTACAGATGGAGCTAACAGCACTGAGCTGTTTTTAAGACAGCCCGACGTTTCTCACCCTCCTTTCAATTTTGCTTAATGTTGGCAAACTTTAGCAATTTCAGTTCTCTTTGAAAATTTGATTTGTGTATCCCAGGTTGGATATTTAAAAAAAAAGTCCAACCACAATACTTCAACAGCATCTGAGAACAAGACCGATTAAAAAGAGACCTGCTTTCTCCTTATTAAAAAATTCTACTTGTCTTTTATTTACAACGTTCTGGTGCTTTGTAGCAGGGACTTAAGAAGCATTGGTTGACTATTTGTATATCTTTTACCATACTAGAGGAACTGTACCTAAAAATGGCCAAATTACAAATCAGCAGTGGCCAAACTGCAACTTGTTGCTTTTTAAAGCACAGCTTATTGACTGTCGTCCTCATCTTCAAACAGTAAGAGTTTTAGTATTGCTGTGGAACCCAGCAAGGAGAGTCCTTCCAGAAAGAATCAATCCCAGGGAGGAGAACTGACCCGCTTTGGGTCAGTTTGTGTGCATCAGCTGATGGGCTGTGCTTGGGGAGAGCTGTGCCTTCCAACTCCTGCTCCCCTGAGGTTTCTCTGAGCCCTGAGCAGGACCTGCATGGCTCAAGCTGCAGCTTCTCCCTGGGAATTTGGGATTGGGGTGAGCTTGCGAAATAGGAAAGTATGGCCCTGGCAAGGTGGCACAGGGGACGTGGGGCTGAACAAGAGGGAGAACTCTTGGTGAAATGAAGGTCGTGAAATGTCACATTCTGGCTTGGAAGTGTGGCTACTCTGAAATCTGAAACTGCCAATAAAGGCTTATATGTCAGTAAACAATCTGCCGGAGCCCCCGTTCTCACGCAGTACTCTCTGTTGCCTTTCCCAAGCGCTGCATTTGACTACAATAGTAGTCAAAGCACACTGTTCTCCTAGAAATATTTAACAAGATTGATTGTTTCCAATTGCCATTTACAAACCCAATACACTGCAGATGCCAGTGCTGCTGCATGGTGGCCCATTTTTAGGGGGGTGGGAGGACACACCTGCTGGTGCCATCCTTTGCTTCCACAGTTTTTTGCGGCCGCAGGAAGCAGCAGTGCTATGCATGAGCATCACTGGTATCATGATAGTGCAGGAACAGCAACTCAACTAGGGCAGAAGCTACCAGTGTCAGAGGCTGTCCCCTTTTGTGCCCACCCTCCACTGCCCAGTCTCAGGAAGGCATGCATGGGCGGCCTGATTTTTCAGCAAGGAGCTTCATTTATCTTCTCAGTAGCTGCTGTATGTCATTTCAGTATGCTTTTTGGATCACTGGAGGGGAGGTAAGGGTGCACTGGAGTCCGTCTGAACTTGATTTGTTGTTTGTTATCACGGTCCTGCTTGCTAGCCGTCTCCTACACAGTACCTGTGAGACTGAAAGGGAACAGATGGCAGCAACAGGACGCTTAGCTTGTTAAATGTGCCTCTACCAGCCTGCATAACTTTTTGTTCATGCAGGTGAGGGTTGGTGAAGAGAAAGTAAATGTCTCCCTCTTTTTTCCTTCCCATCCTCTCTTCCCCCTCTCTGTAGTTCGTTTTGTTCTTATCTGCAACTGTTGCTGCTTCTTCCTTAAGTGCTCTGCATGCCTTGTTGCCCTAGCTCCCCCCGTAGACTAATCATCTAAATAGAACCCCTTGCACAGGTCCCTTTCCTCCTTTCCCTCGTTTCTAACATGCTGTATGTCCATCTGTTACTACACGATATTAGGTGGGTCATTTTATCCCACAGGTTTTGAAGCTTTCACTGAACACGTGCTCCTCATTTTCTGGGTGCATGCCAGGACTTGATTTTTACAGGTAGTCAGCGCTTTCAGCGGAAGCCAGAGACAACTGGTTTTTGACTATATACAGTATTTTTTATTATGAATTATTCTGGCATCTAAAGTTAGCTGCCTAAATTAGTGCCTCCTGTAAACATCGGTTCCTTTGCACTTCATCTTCTCAAGTAGATTATAGGATACAAATTACTCCCAGCTTCGTAGAAGTGCTATGATTGCAAATGTTCATAAGAAATCAAGGTATTATCTAATGATGAGCCTTAGCAAATCAAAGAGGGGTACAGGTCATACCCTTAGTGACAGAAGAGCAACAATCTGTAAGAAAAGACTCAGCAGAAAACAACTGGCATCATAAGACTCCGTTGGCAAACCACAAGAGCGGTTACATTACGTATTGCACGACCCTCAAATGCGAGAGGTTTCGTGCCTGCTTTTTGTTTAGTCTAACGCTGAGCTTCGGAGAATCCCTGCAAAGAGAGGCTAATGTTAACATGAATAAACAATCTAAAATGCCTACTGTAACATTAAAGATAGGCTCAGAAACTCTTCAACAAAATGAATGTTTGAGCCTGTTGCTAGATAATGATGATTGATCAAACTTAAGCTTTTTTTTTTAGTGGCTTTGGTCCTTATACATACAGCCATCTGATACTCTTGAGGTAGAGCTAAATGACATCTGTTGTGAAAGGCACCACGTGTCTTTTCACCCACACCTGCCAAAGCTTCTGTCTTTCAGTCTAGCTACCAGGAAGTACACCACTGTCCACTAATGGCCATGGCTTTACAGCTTGCTCTTCCTGTTTATACCTCAGTGTGAGCTACATTTCATCCCTACTTAGGCAAGTACAATTCTTCTTTTGAACAGGAAGTTTCCATGAATGAATTATACTGTGCTTTAGGTTAGCTATTGCAGGCAACTCCACATAAGAACGTCGCTGAGAAAACTGGAGAAGACAATTAGTGACCAAGCAGGGGATGGGAAGAAAACAAAGGTTTGTACATTTTTGATCAATTTTTGTACATTTTGTCAGCTAGGTGACAAACCAAGATGCTGGGGATTTTACTGGGCCAGTGCACCTAACTTCTGCTGAGGTGGGAGCTATATGGATCACCATCGCTATGAACTCTCCTGTGCAGAGCTGATGAATTCCAGCCCCAAGCAAACCCAGTCACGTGGCATGAGACCCTCCATGCAAGGCACACTGAAAAGAACTACAGAATACGGCTGTTTGAATTCAGGACTAAATGCAGAACATCTCTATTTCTGCAAAAGCACAATCAGCAGATATAAACTGATGCACCACCATTGATTTTAGTAGTAGTATAGCAAACTCACTGCCCCCATGTGACTTTATTGGACCTCAATTAAAAGAACAGTAAGTCAAGATTTCTGGCTGTTAGTGGAGACAAAACAAAAAAAGAAGAGAGACCACTTCAGGTATTAGATAGCAGTGCTTAGCCAGCACAGTAATAAATGCTCTATGGAAAACTTAGGATGGTCTCTAACAAGTATGGGAGGAGTGTATCCTAGAGTCTGTGAGTAACGTAGCAATGGTATTGGCCTCAAGTTCACTGTCCTCTCTTTGTTCAACTTAGTGGAGTTGATGCTAAGGTGTTAAAACTGCTTATCATTGTTATATTTTGCCTAAGATTTTCATAAATGTTGCAGAATGAGATTTTGATTTTTCCAAAACGCTTCATAAATTTGACAATTATCAAGGAAGTATTTCAATGGAGTATTTCACTTACAACTTTATAGTAATGAATAGCTACAAGAAACATTTTAATACTTACAAAGATGGAGGCTACAAGTGCTTCTGCTAATTCTTAATTCTTTTCTAAACTGAAAGAGAAATTAATGTATTGTTCTCGGTTGCTGTTTCACCAAGGTTGATGATTTCTAGCTGTGTCTGATCCACAGGTAGACAGCACTGGGTAATGCTGTTATGCTCATCCGTGTCTTCAGTAGGAGGTGCTGTTTGCCTACAGTGTCTACTGGACACTGGAATTATTTCTCTGTTGGTCTCCATGACACCTCAGTCCATCAGAAACCACTGAGAAGCATTTCTGTATTATCTGTGTTATGCCTTATAACAATTGTTGCTGTCTTTATTGACATGTGCAAGTTATTTCTCATTTTCAGCTTTCCTGCCTTGATGGCTGGCAGTGACATTGCAAACGCTGTCTGGATGAGGTGAAGTTATAATTTCTTTCTTGGTTAATTAGAAATTTATAAATTCTTCAATTCAAACTCAGGTCATGGTCATTCTGTCTGTCACTCACTGTATCAGCACTGGTTCTGTGTACCTATGAACGGTGTCCCATACTGCCAGTAAGTCACCTATGATAACACAAGATGTTCATAAACATTTGGTAATGTATTACTGGGTCTAGTAGTTGCACAATCTCTGGCTGTACCACACTATTCCACGTTATTTAGTGGATAACTTGAGGTTATAATGACTGAAGTATGCATACAAGGACATGACTGTAGTGTCCTATTCTCTTTAAGAAAAAACAGATTACTAAGATTCTGTCACACTCTTTTTGCTCAAGGTCTGCTTGCTTTAATTCAGTGTGTACAATAAAGTACATTAGATTTTACTCAGTGTTAAAGTTTCCCTAAATGTGTTACCAGTCTTACTTAAGTCAGCCGTAAGTTTTGGATCACAGTTGTTTTAATGCAGTACTTTTCTACCTTGCTACCTTCATCTGAAGCCTTGCATCAGTAAAATCTAGTAAGAACTTATTTTTCTTTCTGCGTGACCAGAGGCACCATGGACAGGTGGGTCTTGTTTGCTTTGGCCAGCACCAAGGTGTAAGGAAGAAATACTGACGTGTGAGGAGCAGGCTTTTCCAGCTCAGAAAAGGATGGGGTTCCTTAGGATACCATCTGGAGTCGCTTTTGAGGTGGAGTCATTGACGAGAATTACATAGAAACTAGTGTGATTCTTCCCCTCTGGCATATCTGTCCCAGAGTCAGTAAACACTCCTGTTCTTTCAGAAACTTAAATTCTGTCCCATAAGGAAAATGTAGGAGACGCCTTTTTTCCCCCCTAAAGACGAGCTAACATTCTCTCTTTTATAACTTCCCCCTCGCAGGTGGGAAGGTAAGTGCATAGCCACATAGCTAATTTTCCATGAATTCAACAGAAACTCTTCTAGGTGAATAATTTGTTGCATTGGTCATCTCTCTGCTTCTGTATTCTGAGAGTTTCTGTAATTCGCATAATTTGAAATTGTCATATATTAAAAAACCCCTCCCATTTCCTAAAACTGAACTTCATCTAGTCAGTGTGACCTCCGAGTTCCTCAGCTGAAGATCCGGTTGGTTTTTGCATTCCTTCCAGGGAGCCCTTACCCAAAACCAGGGTTCATGGTTCTTGCACATTAAAATGATGAAGCTGTTCTGCGACTGCTGCAACAGTCCATGCAACTTATCCTCTGCTTGGTTAAATTCTTGCTTCATCAAGAGAAATGAGAAAAGGATTAATAAACTCCTCAATGATCCATCATATGGCACCTTTGTTACCCTCTCAGGGAGAGGAAAGCTGAGCAGCAAGTCTTGAAAACTACAGGTCAACCATTTTTCAAATTTGGTTTTAATGTAATTTTCATAGTCTTGGACTTCTGCATCCCTAATGGATAAGGTGGGTTAGCATGTAAAGCTATTGATGCCAACCAGTCAAAGATTTTAATCAAGTGATTTGACTGTGACAGCAAAAACAAAAATCAAATTGCGTTCACAGGCCACGCCAGTAGCAATTACTCTTTTTTGTCTTTTTTTTTTTTTTTTTCTTCCACATGACCGATTCTAGACCAGGTAATAAAAGCATATTTCAGCTGATGTGCAGCCAAGCGGGGACAGAGCTGAGCAGCAGGGCGCGAGAAGGAGGTGCAGCGCTGGCTCCACACCCAAGCTTGCAACTCCTGCAGCACCTGTGTGGTCAGAGGAGAGTGGGCAGGGGCAGTGGGCATCCCCCCAAGCAGGGCTCCCTCTTTCTTCCAGCCCTACCCTGCTGCAGCCAGGGCCTGAGCTACCTCAAGGAGCAATCAAGACTGGAACAGAAAGGTATCAGAGGTACCTCCTCTGGGGTAGAGAGGGGAAAAAGCAGAATTAAGGACAGCAGGGAGAATCATGTTTTCAAGTTAAAAACTTTTTTAGGATCTTTTTCAGTGCCAGAGTTTACATGTCAGGGCAGCTTTTGCCTTTCTTGAAGCATTTCCTTGACCTCTCCCTGGGGTAGATGGCTGAGTGAGCAGCACTGAGGATGGATGAGGATGTACCACCACAGGGACCATTGCCAGGGAAAGCTCCTGACTGCTCTGCTGCAGAGACACTTTCCACTCTGTGTGCCTGACCGTGCCAACCCCAGTGCAAACCAACAGACCTATGTGGTCAATAGGATGACACTGTAGACCATTATAACCAGCATGCTCAGTCTCATTTGCCTTTTCCAAACTGTTGCTTCTCACGTGCGAGACAAGGGGCTCCTGGAGTGTGTCAAACTGGCTCGGGGAGCGGGGATCCACTCCCACCCTTCAGCATAGTCATCTATAATTCTGGACCCCATGCCCAAAACACACCCAACAGTCATGTGGGATTAGTACCACCACAGGTCAGCTATAATCTCTTTCAACCAAAGCCTTCTCTGTCTGATGAAAGACTAGTCTGGCTTACAACCACGAGTCAGGTGGGAAAAGGGTGAGGTGCTGGACAAACCACCAGCAAGCATGATCTTGAAACCTTGCCTGTCTTGAATAACTACTTCCAAGAGGTACAGTCTTTCTCCTGAGTATGAGCTCAGCTGTTTTAGTTCCAGGATGAAACAAATCCTGGAAGAAGCCTCCAAAGTTGTGGGCTGAGAAGCAGCAGCACAGGGGAAAAGAAAAATCACGTAATTTCAACAACTACTGGATAACATACATTGGCGTGCATGGGATTGGAAGCCATGGAGTTTCTTATGTACCACATTTAGGGCAGCTCAGTGCTAAGCATGGTGCAGGCTGTGTGCCAGTGGTGTGAAGAGCAGTAGATGCAAAAGACTATGGGATAAGCATTGAGGCAGGGACCACTCCAAGGCATATGTGATGCAAATGAGGCCCATTTGCTGCAGGACATGATACACACACCAGGTCCAGGACTATCAAGTTTCACATGTTATTGCCAGAAGTCCCAAATAATGCCCAGTTCTCATACTACATGATAAAATCTGTTTCAGGTACTAATACATTGGCTATTTCCTATGTTTTCACAGTTTTGGAGAAACTTTCCAAATACCCAGGAGAATGTGCGGCTATACTGTGTTTATATGTAATCTGGTTTTCTCTTCAATGTACAATACCTCGGTCAGGATGGGGCCAGGGCCCCCTGAGCATTTGGAAGGCCCTATTAATTGGTGTGTAAGGCTGAGGAACATGGACACTTAGGGCTTAAACAGTCTGAAAAACAGCAAGGGGGAAAAGGGACAGAAAGGCTTCCTTGGCAAAGGTTTGTTCTGCAGGAAAGTGGCCGACTTCACATTTCACACATTTCAGTATCAGTCTTCTTACTAGTGTTTTCCTGACAACCTACGTGACATCTCTCGGAAAAAAAAATAATTTCTATTTAAAAATGTCACATGGCACAGCATTTATACTGAAAAATAGTTGCATTGCCTCAAGCACTGTCAAAAAAATACATCATTGATATAGGTACACAACTGAGTGATCACATTGCTTTCTTCTAAATAAACTCAACTGCCTCTGCTGCTGAGCAAGGCTGGAGAACAGGAATGATCCAGGATAACTGCCACGGCTCACGAGGAGGTGGATCTCCAGAGGAAATTCCCCTCCTGTCTATGGTGACTGTGTAACAGCTAAGGAGGGACATTATGGGGAGGTTCGCAGGGGGTGCGGCAGGTCCTTTTCGTAAAGCCGTCCAAAAAGCGTCGCTGTTAAGATGGGTTTCGATGTGCTGTGCTTACTTTTCAAACGTCCATCCTGTAGCACCTAGTTGAAAAGAGAAAGAATGATACTAATATTCCACTAACAGAGTAGCAATATTGCGTGGCACAGAAATGATAGGCCTTAGAGGTTGGACATTTTGATGCAGCACTTCTAAAAGACAATCATGAGAATGAAAGAAACAATAATTTGCTCTGGCTCTGCCATTGCCTTCCCACATTTCTTTGGATCTGAAGGTCTTTAAAACTTCCTTCAACTCCATCTTTGGAAAAAAAGATCATTTCTTTGCTTCATAAGAAGGTGAGAATGACAATAGCTGATTTTTTAGATTCTCATTAGTTATTTGTACATGGTAATGCAGGTTATATACATATCTAGGACAATAATTTTAAATCTTTTTTGATTTGTAAGCTCCAGAACAATTTCCAGATGGAAACAGAGAATTTTAGGCTACTGGCCATATCTTGTTTTTCTTACTCATTTTTTACAGATCAATTTGAAATCACTGTTGTTCTTACAACTGTGAACACCTGCACTTTTTAAGAGCCTCTGTGACAAATTGTAAACATGCATTTGATAAGAAAATATAAATTTTTTTTTTAAATTAGACCATGGTCATATTTTAGCATACAGAATCAATCTGTTGATGTGTATGTTTTTACAGAAGTCCCATTCAGAACAAATATGCGGGATGAGCAATGTTCTTCCATCCTCTACCTTGTAAAAAAAATCACCCTTGTTTCCCCTAAAAGTCTTTTTCACTGTCTTCATTTTCTCTTGTAAGCTATTAAATACCTCTTCCAAATCAATTACAATTTCATCTAACTTCTTACATAAACCCAACCTATGAATGAAAACAGGCTTGGGCAAAAATATATGATGATGTTTCAACAAAAAATTAAACCCTCCAAACCCCTCAAAAATCCCTTTCAACATTTTTAACTGCATAGGATCTCTACCCTTATACATGATACTCATTAGTAATTTTTCTAGTTTGGACTGAAAATTCTATTTGATTTGTTTGTCTCCTAAAATGCTCATCAACAGAAACCTGTAGAAAACATCTCCTTGAAAGTTGCTGTTTATAGATTTGTGACCTGAAGTGGGAAGGCGTATCTGCTAAGGAAAACATTGAAGAGATTCTCAGCCTTAGCAGTTGCACATTCTCATCAGAAAGGATTAATTCAATCCATCCGTTTAAATGTCCTCTTGAGTTATGATCAACAGAACCGAAGAAAGTGGTTCTTGGAAGGGATTTTGCTGCCGTATTGGTTTCCAGTGCCACAGCCTAGAAAACCTAGCATGACACAGCTCCAGAGCGTCCCATTACCTCGAACTCCCCGGGGGCCAGCTGCACCCCGCTGTACAGCACTTCTGGAAAGACATAGTTGGTGCCAAAGGTGCCGCTGAGGGAGAACATCTCAAACTTGGTCTGAGCCGTCTCCACCGGCTGCCCGCACGTGTTCAGGTCTGTGCTCTTGCACTTGAGCAGCGTGCATATCTGTGGGGAGGAGGGTACAGAAAGGCAAAATACTGCTAAGCTTTCAACAATCAAGAGCTGGATTTGATAACAAGAAAAGTTTTCACGATGCCGAACTGAACAAGTGGTTTGGGTGGTTTGGGATGTAGGCGTATACAACCCACACTCACCCCTACAGAACCAAATACCTGCCAATGGTATTTTATGAGAGAACCATGAAGCCCATCAAATACACCCAGGACATAAACTTCGTCTTTGCTCTTGTTTGACATCCGATAGACCAAATGACAGCAGAGGTCTCCTTGGCAAACCGTGTAATTTCCAGCTTTGTGCTTGAGTTCAGTGAAAGTGAATATATCCCGCCGGACAGCTCCCGAAAAAGTGTCTTTTTCTGGAAATTTCTTGATGCTTGTGGCATACATGCTCCAGTTGACAGCAGGGGGGTAGGTGGGGGAAAGACGGGGGCGTGCGCTCAGCTCCGCTAGCAGGAGACGTCCCTCCCCTGTCCTGCTGTCGTAATGGTAGGCGGCGGGTCCCTCCGGCGTGAACAGCCCGCTACCTGCAAGGACACCCACCGCCCCTTGTCAACTGGCACCCTGGAGCACAGCATGGCAGGGGGCCAGCCGCCCCCCGTGCCACACTGGCAGGCTTTTTCAGTGATGCTATTTTCAGTCAGCTTGTTACAGAGTATTTTGAAATAATTTTAAAGCACAGAACCACTAAAATACCCATCAGAGTATAAAACGACCTAAACTTCACAGGGGTTATACTTCATTGGAACTTGAATCTGAGACTAAAATGCCAGTTCAACACGTGACCAGCACCCTTTTCTTTTTAAGAACCTAGTTTAATTTAAATATAAATCAGAGCTCTAAGAGTGGCGTATTTGCCGAAGAAGGAAACCATGGGGGTAATTGCATTTCACAGAAGGAAACCCAGGGATTTGAGCTTAGTCTCTTCAGGGCAGGCAAAAATGTTCCTTTGTGGCTTTGGCTTCAGGGGAAAGTTACAGACGCAGCTACAGAAACATTTTCTCAGGTTACAGCAAAAAAATTGGCAGTAAATATCTATTCAGATAAATAAAACCAAAATATCTAATTCTTCAGCTGCCACAAAAACCTTCAACATACAAGAGGAATCCTCCTTTTGGTCTTAGGTTATTTAGTTCTGTTTAAAACATTTTTTTCTCCATTTAACTGTTGATTGAATTTTAAACAAAAAAACCCTGTTTCTAAATGAGAAGCTGAAAATTTAAGTGAAACTTTGTGCTACTTTTGAAATAAAATTTCACTTTTAAATTATCAAAATTTAATGTCTTGGATTTCTCATTTTACCTCTCCCAGAACCATTCAACATTTTCTTACCTCAAGCTGCTTACTACATTCAATACAACATCAAGAAGATTTTTAGTCTGACTGAAATACTATTTTCCAGGGACTTCAAAATTTGTAAAACATTTCTGCCTGCTTCGGAATCCAGAACTCTGAAGGCAATTTTCCTTTTCCCAAATGCAACTCACCTGTCATTTCCAAACCGATGTTGTGCGTATTTGCTGAAATCAGATTGACACGCATGCCCATAGCCCAGGCAGAGTGAAACTCAATTGCAGTCAGAAAGGGCAGGACGTTCATCCAAGCCGTGGGGAAGAGCACGGTGTCCACCTGCAACTTGCTCACCAGGACCACGGCAGGGTCATGGAAAAGGATGTCGAAGCACGTGAAAATGCCAAACTTCCCAAAGGGGGTCTCAAAGGTGATGGCTTCTGGCTCTTTAGGGTAATTGAACTGGGTTTCTCTTCTGAACAGGTTGTACTGCAGGTGAAAAAAATGGCATATTGGAAACTAGAAATAAGGCAAGATTACGAACAGCTACTTCTGTGTCTGAGATAGGCTTTAAGGCAAAGCTGAGGGCTGAGATACCTGAGCTGGCTGGCACAGCGTGTTTGCATCCATCCAGCCAACCCTCTCCCCCTACAAAATGGGGTGGCTGGGTCCCAGCTGCCTCCTGGAAGCCATGCCTCGCTGTTCGGCCGGGCTAAAACTGTGCTGAGGACCCGCTAACATTTACTGAGTATAGAAAACTCTGCCACTGCTTCTTTCCTGTTTAGTGTCATAAATGTAGCCCTTACGTGTTTGGTACCCAGCACATGCTCTGCAGCTGCAGTGCTCCTGGAAATAACGCCTGATCTACCAAGCACTTGCCTGCTTTCCTTCTGGCCATAAGATCCTTGCACCAGATTATCCTGGATTGGTTGTCTCTCTACAGTTATGTGAAATCATTGCATAAACTGGCTGAAAGTGGTGCCAGAAAGATGAAAAATACACTGATAATCAATGACAGGATGATGCCGATGCGCCTCCTTACCTTGTGGTAACGAGCCACCAGTTTCCCCTCGGAGTCAAAGACGACATTGGTGTTGTACTGGTAGCGACCGTCGCTGGGGCAGCCGGGATCACTGGAGTTACATGGCTTCTTGTCCCCAATGTTTGCAACCACGTAGATGGAGTTATTCCTGGCCATGCAGCTGAGTCGTTCCTGCACTGGTGCTGGAGCAAATCTAATCCATTTTTGGTGAAATAAAAAAAAAAACAAAACACACCACAAACAAAAAACTATTACCATTTTAAGTTCAGATGTGGAAAAAAATGCATTCAAAATTACTATTCCACTAACTGTGTATCCCCCAGGTGCAGAAAAAGGGAAAGAACAATTCATAGTTTCTGTTCATTTTCCTTTCTATTCATAGCATCATTTTGAACTTCCAGTCTCTTCTAGCTTTAAAAAACAGTCTCCCTGTGTTCTTCTTTCCTGTACCCTTAGCAATGTTATTTTCTGCGTGGATGTAATTCTCAGCTAACACACATACAAAAATGTGGGCAGCTGCAGAAAACAGAATAGAATAAATCAGTCATAAACCTATAAATCACTCAAAAGTAATTTTTCAAGCAGACCTAAGCCATGATTTAAAAACACCATTTTAACCTTCTTTAAGGCTCTTCAATTTGTTTAAGGCAGCTGCTCATAAGCATTTAGTAAAAAGTGGCCAGAGCCTTTACAGAACTGAGGACTGCGGAAATCTGCCTTCATAAATCCTCAGAGGAGAAGAACACAAAAGCTCAGTTTAGGCATGAACCTGGTCCCCTTGGCATCCCCTGTTGACCCGGATTCAGAGCAGCCCTGTGTAACACAGCAGGCTGTGCAAGCGGCTGGCTTTCGAAAAGGCGCTTCTTTTGATTTAGAAATCACCCAGCCACATGACCTGAGGACTGAATCACCTTGTCTAATCCATGCATCTGAAGTGATAATAAACTACCTTATACCTACAGAAGATTTTCACAATTGACCAGAAGTGATAAAGATTTACAAGTTTTAAAAATAATGATTTTGCCTAAAATTTCCTCATTTTCCTCCATTTGCAATTTGTAAAGTGAGACTCTCTCAATGCTTTTAACCTTGCATATTTTCATTGCCATTTAATTAAGAGTTCTATTTGATGCATCTCATTTCTACAGTATGTGGGATTTTTAATAGCTTAAAAAACCTAACAGTTCTCAGGCATTTTGAGACACTAGTTTGAAAGCACAGAAATCACTGCAGAAGACATCACCTGGTGGGGTCGGTGCAGGGAATCCAGTCCACCGCCGGATCAGGGATATCCTCCAGGTAGGGGTAGATGGTTTCTCTTGTGAAACGCCAGCCATAAATGCCATCTTCGGGAGTCACAATGATGTGGGCACCCTGACACAACAGGCTCCATTAAGAATTCACCCATCAACAGAGAACCAGGGGGATCAGCAGGAGCAGAAAACGTTAATTCACAATGCTCACAATACATCTAGTACCTGCTGGGCGGCTTCCTTGATGGCCCCTTCCAAGACATCCATGTTTTTGTTCATCAGGGCCAAAGCATCGTCAGGAGAAACAGGCTTGTAAGTGGCATCTGGCAGGATGACCGCGTGCTCGTAGACAGCTGCAGTGAAGGTGTCGGAGGCAAGGGCCTGAAGGACTGCAAGGGCAAACACCGCAGCGCGCAGGACAGCCTGGGCAGGGAGCATGGCTGGTGCCTCTACAGCTTCTGGATTGGGCATAGGGAATATAAACCGGATAGAAAGAGGTGGAGTAAACACTAATAAGTTTGCTTTGGAAACAATCTTCTATTGAGTAATCTGGGAAGGTACAGTAGAGTTCTGCCAACAATCAGGACATTTATTTATGTTAAGAAGTCAAAGAAATGTTTCTGGGAATTGAATTTTTTTTCCTATTGGAAATGCGACAAATGAAACATGATCAAAAGGCTGAGAGAGCATGTCAGAAGCCATGCTGATCTACAGGACTCTCCATGGAAGGAACACTTGCACACTCTGTTCATACATCCCTCTCCAGGCTTCTGAAGCTATGTTGGGGTGAGCCCAGACTCCCCCGTTAAGGCATGCCACTCCATATAACCTTACTGCACACGGCGGCCATCGGTTACAAATTCAGACAGGGCTGAAGGCAGACCAGCTGCCTGAAGTACAGCCCTCACGCTTCGTGGTGTCACTGATTCATCTATGCTTATGAGACACATGGTCCTGCCATGCCTCTTGCCCTGGGCCAATGGCTTATTATAGTTGTAGCAGGTGCCCTGAGAACGTCCTCCCTCACAGGCTCACGCTGCAAAATGAACTAACGCTTGAACTGTGCTGATCTCTCCGCTAACACACTTGCTTGTTTCGTGAGAAAGAATTAAACAACACGGAATTTTTTATATTGATTTTGGTATGAGAAGCATTTTTTGCACAATAAGCAATTTGAAATCGCTCATACAAAGCAACGATTTTTTCTTCTGGAAAGTAATTTTTGCATAGCGTTTTGAAAATAGCATATTACTACTGCAGTTTCAGGTGGTTCATAAAAAAACCCGCACATTTTTGTGAACCTGCAGTATGTCTGCAGGTAAAGGAACATAACTTGGCTCTGTAAGAAACCAAGGAATATGTTCTTCATCCTGACAATATCTTCCTCTTCAGTGTGTGGTTTCACCCAGAAGTCTTATTTTTGTCCAACAGCATCAAGGCTTACTCAGGAGAAGCCAGCACTTCAGTGTAATCTGACAAAACCAGCCAGACACTGAACAGGCTTCTTGTACAGGTGGTGGATGCCCCAAGCCTGTCAGTGCTTAAGAGGCATTTGGACAATGCCCTTAATGACGGGATTTAGTTTTTGGTCAGCCCTGAAGTGGTCAGGCAGTTTGGACTAGATGATTGTTGTAGGTCCTTCCCAACTGAAATAGTCTATTCTATTCTAAATGCCTCTGACAAGACGACATTGTGCTCGTAGACGGCTGCGACGCAGCTGTCCAGGGCCCAGGCCTCCAGAGCAGACAGCACCAAAAGCACGGCAGAGGCTTTAGGGAGCTTTAGGGAGCCCCATGTCTGGAGCCTGGAAGTCGCCCAAGAGGAAGACAGGGGCAAGCAAAGCCAGGGGGCTTTAAAAGGGAAAGTCTTGCACAAAACCTGGGCATTTCCCAGCACAGCAGAAAGCCAACACCGACGGATGCAATCACGCTGCCCGGAAAGTCTCACAACACCGAGGGCAGGAGAGCTGCCAGCATTGAGCAATTCTGCCTTACACCCGACAGAGAAGTCACCGCTCTGCTGCAGCTGAAGAAACACGTCGCTCGCTGTATTTACAGATGCTTCAGGCGTGGAACTGCTGCAGTAACGCAGCTCAGGGCAAGCCCAGGTCACAGCAGGAAAACAAGCTGGAGTTTGGGAAATCTCCACAAAGACCAGCTCGGACACATTCCTGCCCAAACTGGAGGGGACGGGGCGCAGGCGGGGCTGCAGGAGGCAGGCGGGGTGGCCGGCCCCCAGCTCAGTGCTGTGGCACCGGCACTACCTGTGCCACCCCCAGCTCAGCACAGCACCGGTTCAGAGTTGTGTCACCTTTGGGGGCTGCTCCGCATTGCAGGGGGCTGCCAGGCAGGCTGTTTGTCTGAGCAAACCCTTCAGCACATCGATCAGTAACTGAGCTCTGAAGATCTCATGCTCCCAAAGGTCACTGTTGTGAAGCATTGTGAACGGGAGCCACAATTTCTAAATTTTGCCTACTGCAACCTGCCGTCTTATATCTACAGATCACCCCATCAGAAATCTTGATGCTAAAGCTCCACATTCCCCAAAATTCCTTGGATCTGGTTGCCCAGGTTTCTTACCTTTGATTCTGACTCAGCTTCAGGTAATGAAACGGTTTTTCGCCACAGTTCCCTGGAAGAGATGTTAATTGTTTTCAGTGGTTACAGGCAGCCTTGTCTTTATACAGAGTGAGTCGGTGTGTGCATTATGGGCAGACTTGCATAGGATTACTTTCTGTATGCTTGACTCATTTCACGCAATAACACATTTTGCAATGATAAATGTTATGCAATCTTAGCAGGAAAAAGAATTTAGTGCCATGATGGCTTATGCCAGCCTACTATAGGAAAATATTCAACAAACAAATACACCTAAACCAAACCACAATGGCCTTGGACCAAATCCTGGGTTCAGGATACTCACCAGATTCAGGGCTGGGATCATATGCTACTTGCCAATACATTCCCTTAGCCAGAGGACTGTTATCAGCGGTGAACAGACTGAAGGAGCTGCCTCTCAGCTCCTGGACCAGCCACGTGCTCTTGGTGAATCCCTTCTGCATTGCAGGATGAGACCTTCTTGTGTGCCATAGACACCCATAAATCCATATCCTTTCCCTAGGAGAGTGTTGTGGTATCACCCACAGGTTCCCAGGGGACAAGTACAGTCTCTGCACTGAGTTTCTACCCGTAGGAAGAGGGTCACATAGGATAATCCCTTGCCAGACTAGGATCAGTCTGAGGTCAAACAGTAACTCACTCCAGCAGTGAACACGGTTTTAAGACAGTATAGCTCTGACAGTGTTGAGCTTTCATGAGCACATTGTCTGGGGCTTTTGATAAACATGTCATTATGTTAGACATGACACTATGCTATGTCACATATGAGTATTTACATTTGAAATCAGAAAAGGTGGTATGGTGCACAGCAGTAATAATCAGTGCTGGGGATTGGATAGTATTTCCACTCCCAACTGCTCACCATCTCCATAACAGAAGTACATGGGACTGAGGACCATGAAAGCACTATGCTGAGACCAGGAGTGGTGCCAATGTGGGGAAAAGGAGGGAGAAATTAGACTAAGAGGGATCTCTGACCACTCCTAAAGACACAGCCACAGACACCTTTATACACTGATACTAGGTCACTAGAGTCCAACAGCAGCAAAAAAGTACAGGTTGCTGGGGGAGAAGAGAAAGCAAAGATGTGCCTTCTCACCAGCAGTAGCTGGTCATCAGTAAAAATCTAACCCCCACTAATCCATACATTAAAAGAATTTGCAGGGCAGCACCACCCAGCATTACCATGAAGGAGCAAAGGACAAAGCTTATTTCACATATGTTGGTGTTATACAACCAGAAAGAGAGAAGCTGCTATATGCTATCACATCACCTGGTGACTCCTTTACTGGGTGCAAAGAGTTCCAGCACTGAACAACATGCAGTGCAGCCAGCAGGTGCTGACAAGCTGTTGTTCACAGCTTGCAAGAATAATATTTTGAGATTTCAATTCCCTCTTTTGGCTTAACAGAGATTCATGTTGAGTTCTGACCAAGAAACATTGCAGCTTTTGTTTCAGGATGGATTGGAGTTCTTGCTCAGCTTCACAATGCACTATTCTGTGCTGCCATGTGCCGCACAACATGCGCCGATGGCATAAAGGCAACAAAATCAAAGCAATGCAAATAGGGAAAAAAAAAAGTATAAGTGGGGTAAAAAAGCAGACTTGCATAGGTCAGCATAAGTGGCCGTATAATGAGCTTTTTTGTATGGAGCTGCCACAAATGACATCTTTTTCTGTTTTATTTACTGGTCACATAATAATTACAATTATAAAATATACAATGCTATTTTAATAAGATTGTATTCACTGGCCCACAATACAGATTTTCTGAGGGCTAGAAAAATATAAATCCAGAAAACAGAGAGAGAAACACAACTGTTGTTTGGCACTATTAAAGGATTAGTAATCTTATGATATAGAAATAGATACTTCTCAATAATATTGCTCCATTATTATTAAACAAAACACATTGATAAGAAGTTTGTGCAACTAGAAATAACATACAAAATTGGGATTGTTGTAGTAGAGGATGCTGTATCTCATTTGGACATGAGATTAATAGTGTATAGCTTCAGTTGTGGTTCCATCATGGGAAGGCTGGTGGTTGTGGCTCTTATTTCAGATGATCCTTTTCATACCACCGTCCAAAAAGAGTCACAGTGACAACTGGTTTTGTTGGTTTTGTCTTACTTATCAAGCGCCCATCTTTCAATACCTGATTGAAAACGTAAGAGAAGGACATAATTAGAGGAGTACCCATATGAACAAGCTAAGAGCTCAGACAGATGTGACAAAACAGGAAGAAGGTACGTCAGACTATAGCTCGTACTGAAACTAGTGACTTCATTAAAAGGTATTTAATAGATCTGATTATTCACTATGAGCAAGGTCACTCTGGCAATGTTGAGAGAATTTATGCCATGACTACCCTGCAGAGAACCTAGCATGACACAGCTCCAGAGCGTCCCATTACCTCGAACTCCCCGGGGGCCAGCTGCACCCCGCTGTACAGCACTTCTGGAAAGACATAGTTGGTGCCAAAGGTGCCGCTGAGGGAGAACATCTCAAACTTGGTCTGAGCCGTCTCCACCGGCTGCCCGCACGTGTTCAGGTCTGTGCTCTTGCACTTGAGCAGCGTGCATATCTGTGGGGAGAAGACGACAACAACATATTTAGCGAGACGGAAACACTCTTGTAGGAAAACCTTGTGTCATCAAAACTTGTGTGTGTCAGAGCAGGTCACTGTCACAGGATCTCTTTCATAATCTTTAAGCAACTACATTTCAGTTGCCTTAGTAGTTAGATATAACCATAGTTTCTGACGTAAGTGCTGCCAGAGCACCTTATTTCATCCCTGAAGGTCAATCCTGTCACTGCCACTAATTCTTAGAATTTCCAATTCTCTCATTTGAAGATGCCCTTCTCAGATGTCTTAGACAGATGAGTTAGTGAGTGGAAATATTAGGCAAATGAAGCAAAGTTCTCCTTGTAGGTACATTGTGCAACTGTACACACAGGTCCCTCTTACTGGTATTTGTGCATGTTGCTAATGACAGTTCATTAGTCTGGTAGTCTGTGGGAAATCTGAATCTGATGTTCTCCATCCAACTCCTGGTGAATGTATGTCATATAGAGGAAGTCAGCACCTTCTGTTACAGTTTTGTGTTTGCAGTTGTAGCGCATAAAATAAAGTAGAAGTGCAAACATCAGAAATATTGTTCATCAGCAAATATGGTTTCCTGTTGAAATGCAAATAAGCAGAAATAAATAATCTAATTCACTCAGTATGTTCTGAGGAAATAGAAAAAAATACTGAGGGGAAAAAGGAAGAGTAGAAATTCCTGTCTTCTCTAGAAAATAGTACTTGTAAAGATCATCTCATAGCTTCCACTGAAACAGATTTTCCAAGCGAGCTCACCAAGAACTGAATTTATTCAAGCCACCTTCTTAAATGTATTATGTGAGCTGTTTGCTGGCTAAGATCTCCCCCACATGTCCTGGAGTCCATAGCAGCTGATATGCAAAGCCCATGTTGACAGACAGAAGTAACTAAATAAAAAAACCAACAACCTGCTAGCACAACAACTTAATTATGAAGGCAAAAGTTTTCAAATATGACTTTAAGCAAATTCAACCAGGATGTAACCCACTGTCTTCCCAAACATTTGATTAAAAGAGTGGAAGAGTGGACATTTCCAGTAAAAATCATATGCCACTTCAGTAAACTTCATTGCTATGATTTGAGTAACGACAAAAAAATCAACATCCCGGGGACTCTAAATTATCAGAGCATCTCATAAAAGATAAATAAATATGAGCAACTGATTTTTTAACAGCAACTATTTGATAAAGATTACAGTGGGAATTCAGAACACTTACTCCAGATAGTCACAAAGGAGGACCTAAATTTAGCCAATACTGCACAGCTAAAAACCCAGTGAGTGCACTCTGGGAACTTAAAAGAGGCTAGAGACCTCTCCAGGTCTCTAACCAATTCGTCAGATTTAAAGGTAAGCAGGCTTGGATGTTTTGGCAACTACTTCCCACTGCTAACAAACAGGACACCAGGACTTTACCACACAAGAAAGCCACAGTCTTTTTTCCCCCAGAGCTGAAGGTTTCTCCCTGTAAAGAAGCTTGCTAAAATAAGTACTCCCCCCTCCAAAGAATCATTACCTGCAGATAGTAACGTCCTTCTACAACATGAAGCCCATCAAAAGCTCCTAGAACATAAACTTCTTCTTGTTTCCCTGCCATCTTGTAGCTCAAGTGACAGCAGAGGTCCTTCTGGCAAATGGTGAGATTCCCCTCAGGCTTAGTGAGGTCAGTGAAAGTGAACCAGTCATGGAAGATGAGTCCTCTGAATTCATGGTCATTCACTGAGAATCTTTCGACACTCAAAGCATACGAGCTCCAGTTGACAGCAGGCGGGGAGGCAGGAGAAAGGCGAGGGTGGGAATCTAGTTCAGCAATGAGGAGGTGACCATCCTCAGTTTTCATATTGTAGTAGTATGTTCTGGCTCCATCTGGTGCATAAATACCGCTCCCTATGGAGAGCACAACAGTCAGTCCAAAAAGGAAAAAAAAAATCATATTGTCCACTATTTTATAAATATTACAGAAATTTTAGTCTCACCAAAGGTGACCATAAGCAACTCAGCACATAGAGCTCATGCTTTGGCAAAGAATAGCATTTATTTCTCTGTTTGAGGTCTGCTCAGTGTAAGCAAAGGCAGAGGATGCTATGTTACGGCCTCCCCAGTTCTCTTTTCTCCTGTATGCAACAGAGTTGCTTGAGAATTCCTTTATTCTTGGCTAACAGATGTAAAAGGACCATCTAAAATCCATCAAAACCATTCAAAAGACAACACAGGCAAGTATCACAGGCCTGTCCTTGTGAACACAGAAGGAGATAGCAGCTGTCTAGCCCCCTTTACGCTGTCTGAGGAACTCTCCCCATGTGGAGAATTCACACCTGACCAGTGCCAAGCAACAGAGGGAAATCAAAGAAGATCTGTTATACTCATCACCGCCAAAGAGCCACATAAAATGGACAACAAGCAGTAGCCTGTCAGGCATTTCAGATGAGAAGACCCAAGCCAATGCTGGGGTTTAACAGCTCAGTGAAGACACTGGTCTAGCTAGAAGGTACTGGTCGGCACCTCGGGATGTGGTTTAGCAGACATGGTGGTCCTGGGTTGACGGTTGGACTCAATGATCTTAGAAGTCTTTTCCAACCTTAAAGATTCTATGATTCTATACGCTAAGCTCTAGAAAGTAAGTGCCACACTGAAGAAAATGCAGACTTCTTAGCAATGTTACTACAACAGATCTGAAGATTTGTTTCTAACGCTTTTTCCCCAACTGTGTTAAATACAGCTACAAATAACTCTTTCATTTGGCCAGAATAAATGGGAGTCATGCATTGGGTTTGCAAGTATATTTATCATTCGGCATTCAATTGCAGACTTACAGGTGGAGAGGACGAGAACGTAAGTTTCAGAAGTTTCTACTCAGATAGAAGGGGCAGTAACTTCCTACTTCTTTACAGGCATTAAAAGAAAGAAAGGAAAATCCTAGGAAACCAGAGAGAAGAAAAGAAAACAACACAAGTTTTCCTGTGCTTTGTATAGCACCAGTAGGGACAGGGCTTGTCAGGTTTAAAATCCAGTGACTAAACTCTTCATCTTCCAAATAAACATATTCTATTCCTCTGCAAAATTACCTTGCAAAACAGGGAATAGAGATTCATGTCCATAAAGATTTTTCAGAGTGAGAATTAATTACCTGTCATAGATATGCTTGTGTGGTGTGTATTGGCAGCTAGGAAGTTAACATGCATGCCCATAGCCCAGGCAGAGTGAAACTCAATTGCAGTCAGAAAGGGCAGGACGTTCATCCAAGCCGTGGGGAAGAGCACGGTGTCCACCTGCAACTTGCTCACCAGGACCACGGCAGGGTCATGGAAAAGGATGTCGAAGCACGTGAAAATGCCAAACTTCCCAAAGGGGGTCTCAAAGGTGATAGCTTCTGGCTCTTTAGGGTAATTAAACTGACTTTCTGACATAAAGAGATTATACTGTAGGGGAAGGAAAAAAAGATAGAAGAGTTAAAGGCACTCACTGCAATATTCTGGAGTCATTCCTACAATTTTTCAAAATGACAAGAGAAATTTTTTAACCTGTGTTTGAAGCCTTCAAATGTAGGAAGTCAAACTAAATTTGTATGATCCCCATAGTGCCCAAAAGGTGGATATGGGGCAACACATATTGCCTTGGCATCTAACTAGGAAAGCAACCAACTATCTGCAGGTCTGTTTGTGTCAGCCAAATGCAACTCCCATAAAAATAATCTCTCTAGTCTCCCCACCTAGTTTACAACTCTGGTAACCTGAAAGACACACAGAAGAGAAATAATAATGAAGAGGAGTACGGAGGGTCTGGTGCCAAGAGACAGGATTGGCAACCTCGGTGTGGAGATGCACAGGAGGACTGGAAACATACAGCACCAGCAGGAAGCGCAAGACAGTGCGGGGAGGCTGCAGAGTGGAGCAGAAAACAAAGGTGGTGGTGATGGGTGAAAGGCAGATGACCTCAGCCAACAGAAAAATCCAAGTCTGCAACATTCTCAGCTTTTCAAAGTTTTCATTCTTCCTTCGCATTCACATTTACTAAAAGAATCCTTTAATCTCCAGGTGGCCAGGACAATAAACACATGTCACTGAGCCAAAAAGTAGGTTCAAGTTTACTGAACTTGTAACTTGGCACCTGAGCCATGCCAGACTGACACACAGGGGACCATCGTCCATGGTATCAGTGTCCACCTCACCCAGTTTGCTCACAAACAAATGTCTCAGAATAATCTCTGCAGAGATTAGATTATTCTTGGCCCAAAGATATTATTGTTAATAGAAAAGGCAGTAAATAAACAACCAAATTAATTCTAGCCACATTGACACACTATCCAGCACACAACACCCAAACAACTTTGATGAACCTTGCAGGTAGGCACATAGAACTGAAAGATACTTTCATTGGGCACAAATGTTTCAGTGGCCTTATTTCTTTTTATAGCCCGCATGGGTTTGTCCAGGTAATTCCCATTATGCAAAAACTGTGCTGAAACATCACCAGAGAAAAAAAAAGTTAATAGAAAAGGGCCTGCCTTTCTTAAAACAGACTATTCATGTAAGATAAGATGCAGATGAACATTTTAAAATCCTGGAACATAAAGAGTTAGTCTGGTAAGAAGTTGGCATTGAAAACGATAGGCTGCTCAAGCAGCAGGGTTTCCAGTAAAAAGGAATTAACAAACTGAGGAAGTCAACCAAAACCATATGCTGCTAAATTGGACATGATGAATCATTTTTCACTCTAGTCTGTTTTGAGAAACATGGCAGCAAATGCAAATTCAAAGTCAACACTTCCCAGCAACAGACATATTCTTTCAAATTATAAACAGAAGCAAAAATATGCCACAGGAAAATGACTGGTATTTAATTCACTTGTCAAATTGATAAATTCTGGAAGTTGTGAAAAAGTAACTCCTGACTTTCCAAGGCCACTTTACCTTGTGGTAACGAGCCACCAGTTTCCCCTCGGAGTCAAAGACGACATTGGTGTTGTACTGGTAGCGACCGTCGCTGGGGCAGCCGGGATCACTGGAGTTACATGGCTTCTTGTCCCCAATGTTTGCAACCACGTAGATGGAGTTATTCCTGGCCATGCAGCTGAGTCGTTCCTGCACTGGTGCTGGAGCAAATCTAATGTGTTTTCGACAGGAAAAAAAAAAAAAATGTAGTCAGTGGTGTCCATACCAGAACAGTGAGGGCATGTCAGCAGCACCTGGGATCCTGCAGGTCCTGGAGCCCTCCCATCGGTGTCCAGAGGGACATGCTGGCCCCGGGCTGCCTGCTGGCACACAGAACGTGCTCTACAGCAAGCGGGTAACCCTGCGGCTGGGAAAGGGCAGGGGAAGAATCACTGGGCAGAGGGAGAGACTAACTTGGTGTCCCACAGGAGAGAGGCACTGAGGACTGTAGTTCTGGGCCCTCCACACACCAAGCAGAGTCAAGCTGTGGAATAGTGCAAGGCAATCCATCTCCTCCCACCGATGGGAGCACACGGTCCTCTAGCCGTGGCATGAACAGCAGTGGGATATTCTTTTCAAGATGTGACAGGCCATGTGCCGTAAACTGGCAGCACCTGTAGGCCAGAAGAGAGCAGACATTGCCATCTAAGGTGGCAATGTACGTGGCTGTCCTGGTTTCAGCTGGGATAGTTAATTTTCCTTCTAGCAGCTGGTACAGTGCTGCGTTTTGGATTTAGTACGAGAATAACGTTGATAACACACTGATGTTTTCAGTTGTTGACAGGTAGTTGCAGTGTCTACACTAAGTCAGGGGCTTTTCAGCTTCCCAGGCCCTGCCAGGTGCAGAAGAAGCTGGGAGAGCACAGCCAGGGCAGCTGGCCCAGGCTGGCCAGAGGGGTATTCCCTGCCACAGAGCGTCATGCTCCGGATAGCACTGGGGAAAGCTGGTCGGGAGGTGGGATCGCTGCTCGGCAACAGGCTGGGCACTGGGGGTCAAAGGTCTTCCGCATGGGGAGCAATTGCATTTTTGCATCACCTGTTTTATTATTCTTATTTATTATTATCATGATTTTCTTTATCTTCCTTGGTTATCCTATTTAACTGTCTTTATCTCAACCCACGAGAGTTTTTTTTCCATTCTCGTTCCCTTTCCCGTGTGGGGAGGGGTGAATGAGCAGCTGCGTGGTGCTCAGTTACCAGCCGGGGTTAAACCACAACAAATGGCTTTGGCATGCAGGAGGACCATCATGCAAGGCTGTCCTGGTTTCAGCTGAGAGAGAGTTAATTTTCTTCACAGGTGCCAGTATGGGGCTGTGTTTGGGTTTGTGCTGGAAGCAGCGCTGATAGTGCAGAGATGTTTTTGCTGTTGCTGAGCGATGCTCACACAGAGCCAAGGCCTTTGCTGTTTCTCNGGGGGCAGCAGCGTTTGGAGTGATGGCGTTTGTCTTCCCAAGTCACCATTACGCGTGACGGAGCCCTGCTGCCCTGGGGATGGCTGAACCCCTGCCTGCCATGGGGAGCCATGAATTAATTCCTTGTTTTGCTTTGCTTGTGCACGCGGCTTTTGCTTCACTGATTAAACTCTTGGATCTGAACCCACGAGTTTTCTCACTTCCACTCTTCCGATTCTCTCCCCCTTTCTGATGAGGGGGACTGAGTGAGCGTCTGCATGGTGCCCAGCCAACGGCTGGGGTAAAACCATGACAAAGACACATAGGTAGCACCAAGGAATAGGGCATGCTAATGTGATAGCAGGTGTTACATTCCCACAAGGTGCTAATGAGAAAACTGATTTGGGGCAGTGAAGGAACACACTGATCACCTTCACAAAAATTAACTGTGGGGAGAATGGAATAAAGATCTGCATAGACATGCTGCCACCCCACAGCCCACAGTCACTGAAAGACTCACACATTTCAGCTTCTTATGTCTCAGTAAAAAGTTGCACATCCTGCACTTCTCCCCATCGTGAGTCTTCCTCCCAGGACAATTGAGGAATGTGATTACAGATGTAATATTATGGTCTAAGCACCTCATCATCAAGCAGGTGCAGAAAGCCATGGTGAAAAAGGCAGACCACAGCTGTAGTTCCATGGCTGAGCACTTACTGCATGCTGTACGGAAATGAAGTCCAGCACTCAGCTATAGGTTATCAGGGTCCTGTGGGAACATGATGCTTGAATGACAGGTCGTGTTCTACAGCACTGAGTCTCTAGCAATTAAAACTTTTATCTTAATTGTGAAAAAACCTAAGATTAAAACTTCTAGGTTTGTATCACTCAGAGGTTTGGACTTTGACTACTGATCTCATCTCTGTTATTAGCTGCTCAGAAACCAGCTCTTGGCTGTCCCCAAAAATGTGTGGTGTTATCTGAACACACATTTTTAAAAAAAAACCGCACAAATCAACAAAAAAACAAACCCAAAAACTCATGTGAAGAATTTCCAATCAGTTCTATTCAAAATAGTGTGACAAAACTGAAATCAGAATGAGAAGCAGCACATTCTGGCATCAAAGTTTTTTCGAATGCAAAAAAAAAGAAGTTACTCTACATTAAGCAACCCAAATTCTGTATATTGTTTAAATTTCTCTTTAAAGTGTCTAATTCAAAAAACTTTTCTTTTTTTAAAGGAGTCCCTACACATTTAATTGCATGGACATGCTATGTACTTTATTATATAACTTACCTTCACATGCAACTTGAATTGAAACTTAGCCTCATGTCAAAAGCCTTAGCAGGCATTTATTGGGAGCATCTCACGACTCCATGAGACACTAGTTTGAAAGCACAGAAATCACTGCAGAAGACATCACCTGGTGGGGTCGGTGCAGGGAATCCAGTCCACCGCCGGATCAGGGATATCCTCCAGGTAGGGGTAGATGGTTTCTCTTGTGAAACGCCAGCCATAAATACCATCTTCGGGAGTCACAATGATGTGGGCACCCTGACACAACAGGCTCCATTAAGAATTCACCCATCAACAGAGAACCAGGGGGATCAGCAGGAGCAGAAAACGTTAATTCACAATGCTCACAATACATCTAGTACCTGCTGGGCAGCTTCCTTGATGGCCCCTTCCAAGACATCCATGTTTTTGTTCATCAGGGCCAAAGCATCGTCAGGAGAAACAGGCTTGTAAGTGGCATCTGGCAGGATGACCGCGTGCTCGTAGACAGCTGCAGTGAAGGTGTCGGAGGCAAGGGCCTGAAGGACTGCAAGGGCAAACACCGCAGCGCGCAGGACAGCCTGGGCAGGGAGCATGGCTGGTGCCTCTACAGCTCCTAGAACGAACTGAGTCAGGAATAAACAGTGCGAAAGGAGCACGCATAGAAAAGAAAAAGAGGGATAAAGTTTAACTTTGAAACAGGTAGGAAGTGCTGGGCTGTTAAAGCATTATCTTGGAACCAAACATTGCCGGTGACTTACGGAAAATTACAGCAGCACACAGTCAGGATGTCACAACTCAATGAGACTAAAAGATTGAGCAATGCCAAGAGTAATTGTGCCAATAAAAAATATAAATTATTAAACACATGGCCAGAAATAACAGTCCAATTTTCATGATACTTTTTTTCTGTCACTGGTTGCAATGGACTTTTGCTGTGTATGTTGGCTCAACTCTGATACCCAGAGTGGACACGTCACCCCTGGATCTAGTCTTCCGTGAAGTCTGAGTGGCAAAATTGAGGACCTTAAAAACTGCTTACTTTATTCTAGTGTCTTCATATCCCTCAGTTCCTGTGCTGGGTGCCATTACGCGCAGCTTGCTTCCCACAGGTTCTTTAAACCAAAGCCTTCCCTCCCCTCCCCCACCCCTTTTTCTTACCAAATGAAACAAGGCTTGGATCATGCTAACCAGGACCAGGCCTGTCCGAAGGAGGCCGCAGTAAACGCTCCCTTGTTCAGCAACGGCTGGGACAACAGCCAGCCCAGAAAGCAGACTACCCAGGGCTGGGCTGGGCAGAAGTTACAAGTGCGGGGACCAGGGTATTGCCCTGCAAAGTTCACGCCGCACCGTCAGGCTGGGTTGGTTCTGTAGTGCGGTGGGACGAGGCACCCCTGCTGCTTCTGTAACCAGCGGGCACCACCGCCAGCTGCCTGCGGAGACGGGCATTCACCCAGGAGCAAGCAACTAACTCCGGTTAAACAAACCAACCCCCTGAATAAAACAACGAAACTACAGCGTCAGGGCTATGCGTGGCTGTGGGGGATGTAAGAGGAAATTTATCCTAGAGCTCCCTCTACTTTTCACGTCTCCATCCTCCCAGGCCACTCTCCTCACCCCTCTACCAAACTCACCGACCGCCCCGACCCCCGTCTCCGCTACTGCATGAGTACAGCAGTGATCTGAGGACTTACTTTTGTGAGACAGGATGTGACTCGATGCTAAATCAGCTTAGCCTCAGAGGTAGCCCGTCTTCAGATCGTGGTCCTGCCCCTTTCCCTGTGCTCAGGGAGGCTGCGTGGAAGACTTCTCCTTATTCGACAGGTTAATCTTGCTGCGGAGAAGCGTGTGCGAAGGGTCACACCTCCAGCCGTGCAATCGCTGCACAGCCGTGAGGACGCGCGGGCAGGGCTGAGGAAACCAGAAGCCACTCATGTTCAGCGAGACCACATGGTTGTGTTCCGTAGCTGTAACAGGACATTGCGTCCTGGGGCACAGATATAAATGTAGAGACCAGTGCTTTTTCTTCACAAGTGTTTTCCTTCTATTATATAAACTGTAGTGGGTTACACTCCAATACATCTTAGAGACTAAAATTTTGTTTTACTTTGTTTGAAACCAATGTATTTTGCATCCTTCAAGTCTATTTTCCACGACATTGGTCAGATTAAAATTGAACAGTGCTTTTACTCCAAAACAAACCTGCAGAAGAAGCAACAGAATTAACAGTACACAGAAATCGTAGCCAAAGTAATCCAATCGGCTTGTTTAGGAGGTACAGCCTGCAGGGTCTGCACCCGCACGCGTGCCAGGGCGTTCAGTCTGCCCAAGCTGCTCGCCAGCCTTTCCCAACACCCGCCTGCACAGTCCTGACTCTCCCTCGCACCAGCACAAACAATCGTTTCACGGGAAGATATGCACCTGCAAAATCGCTCATTTTGAGAATTTTTGATATGGACACACCTGACTGCTTGGAAAAGGTGACACAGTTATCAATAGTTTTGTGGAAAGGAAATTTTCCACATGCTAGAACTGTGGCCAGGATTCAAATAGGCTCTTCCAGCTGTACGTTAGGGCATGGCATGATAATGTCTTACACTGTGTGCTCCACTGAGTCTTTCTGAAGCAACTGTGTTTGGAGGCTTCTTTTCTTTCCCAAAGTAAATTGTAACTTAAAAGATCAACCATTGGCCCTCAAAGGATCTGTTAATCCCTGGTTTAGAAAAGTGTGTGTTCAGAGATGAGCAGAGCAGTATTGTGGAAATTACTTCTAATACCCTGCCAAAATTTTCAAAGAATTAAAAATTCGGTTGTTATTGGGCCACAATCCACTGCTGTGTGCCTGAATCCTACACCAGTAGGATCACGTTATGATTAATTATGATTAATCACAGAAAGAAGCAGATGAGATCTTAAAGGACATGCAGTGAAATCGTGGTGAAGCTTGCTCTGTGTGTGGAGGGGCCTTTTCATACCACCTCCCAAAGAGTATTACACTCAAGACTGACTTCGAGGTACTAGTGTGACTCACCAGACGTCCATCATTTAGCACCTAGTCATGGGAAGGTAAAATAAACAGGAACATCAGCAAAGCAGTACTATTGTATGACAGATGTGAAATAATATATTAATGAATAGAATAGAATACAATAGCATAGAATCACCAAGGTTGGAAGAGACCTCAAGGATCATCCAGTCCAACGACACCCCCCCCACCTATTACCCACTAAACCATGTCCTTCAGTACTGCGTCAATGTTGACCTAGTTGAGAGATGTCTTGAATAAAGACAAAAGCAAAGCTTGCCTGAGTCTCTTATTCATTTGAAGACACCACGAAATCTGAGAAAAATTACACTTCTGTCTTGAGCAAGATCTTGCTCTAGGAGATTTGGGGAAGAAAGGAATCAGGGAAACGGACCTGCTGTATGAATGCAGCCAGGAAAGTCAGGCAGAAATATAGCTGCCTTGAACTCCAGCCAGTTACCGAAACAGAGGACACTGGTAGCTCCCAAGTTGCTTGTGTTTCTTGTAGTGGCTTTTTGATCATTTGTGTTACAAGTCTGACAACTGATAAGGGTGCCCCATTACCTCGAACTCCCCGGGGGCCAGCTGCACCCCGCTGTACAGGACTTCTGGAAAGACATAGTTGGTGCCAAAGGTGCCGCTGAGGGAGAACATCTCAAACTTGGTCTGAGATGTTGGTCTCCACTGGTTGCCCGCATGTGTCCAAGTCTGTGCTCCTGCACTTGAAAAGTGTGCATATCTGTGGGGAGGAAAAAGACAAAATACTGCTAAGCTTTCAACAATCAAGAGCTGGATTTGGATCGTCAGAAAAGCTGTCATAATGAAGAAATTATCCAATACATTTATTTAGGTCAAGAGGATCCATGGGTGCTCTTGGCACTTGAAACTTTATAAAAATGAGACAAATGTCTGAGTAAGAACAGAAAACATTTACCTGAAAATAATACTCTCCTTCAACAATGTGTAGCCCATCAAAGGCACCCAGAACATAAAGATCATCTTTCTGCTTCTCTGCCATCTTGTAACTCAGATGGCAACAGAGATCCTGCTGGCAAATGGCACGATTTCCCTCAGGTTTGGTGAGCTCCGTGAAGGAGAAGAGATTGTGGTAAACGACCCCACTGAAATAGTGATCGTTTGATGGAAGCTGTTCAATACTGCTGGCATACAATTTCCAGTTAACAGCAGCAGGATAGTCAGGAGACAGATGTGGGTGTCAACCCAGTTTTGTCACCAAAAGGTGGCCATTTTCCATTTCTATATTATAATAATACTAAGCTCTCAGACCATCTGGGGCATAAATGCCACTCCCTGCAAACACATAACACCAGAAAGCTTATCTTTTAATGTGAAAGCAACTGTGCAGTACAAGTAAGCAGTCTTCATTAATCAAACATGTGCCAAATTTTATTGTAATGTTTACCAGATTGTTCTGAAACTAAACGAAGCCTTCACAGACACAGTCCTAACCTCATGCTTTTGGCAATCAATGGAAAGTAGACCTAACTATGGTGTTTCATGTCTTCTAAGTGGCAAGATTACTGTGCTAATTATATGCCATTATATATGATTTAAGTGGCTGAAGCTACACATTTCCTCATTGAGTTTAGCTGCATCGGAAATCAGTATTTCTGACTAAAAGTAATGGTAACTAACACTGTTAGGTCAAAAAAATTCTGTAAGGAAAAGATATTACCAAAAGCCACATCTTTATGCAAGCTCTTTACATAAACACATAAATCTTTAAATCCCAGAGTAAAACCTGTCCACAAAGAATATGAGTTGTATGACATTGGGACATCAGCAGCTGAGAACTAAAGAAGTGGCCCATATCTGCTTTTATTTGGAAGGCAAAGTTTAGGGCTACGTTTCAGCAACACCAGTAAGTTTTCCCTCACTTCTGCAAGCACATTCCAACAAAACTTGTGCTTGACTTCTAGTATCTGCTCAGGAAAAACATACAGTGAAAACAAAGCCTGCGAAGAAAAACTTGACACAAGGTCTTCAGTCCAGAAGTGACGTTTACTGGACTCACGAGAACGTTTCTCAGAGTTAGGTTTCCACCTAGTGGAGAAAAAAAGTTTGGGCCTTCACATGGCATGATGTAAGCATTTCTGAGTTCTAACATGTCACATTTTGATTTCCTTTTTATTTGTAAAAGTTCTTCTGTCCTAATCCTGTTGACATGAATTTGCGTGCCTAAAGCTGATGGAAATTTCCGCTTGGGTCAACTGCACTGCATAGATGTAAATGTTGCCAATGGGAACAAAATCAATTAGAACAATATCACATTACGTGTCATATCTAAAGTGGAATTGCATATATTTGCTGAAAGTAAGTTGAAGCCCATTCCCATAGCCCATGCTGAGTGAAACTGGACCACCGACAACAGTGGGAGAGTGTTACCCCAAGTGGTTGGGAACAGAATGGTGTTAACCTGAAGTCTGCTTGCCAGGACCACAGCTGGGTCATGATAGAGAATGTCTGCACAAGTGAAAATGCAAAAGTAGCTAAAAGATGTATTGAAAGTAACAAATTCTGGATCCCTGGGGTAATTAAACTGTTTCTGTCGCAAAAAGGTTGTACTGTTCACGGAAAGGAAGGAACAGAGAGGAAAAAAGATTAGAAAATAAATCAAACCATTTAAATCAGACTAATATTTAATATAATACTCATTCACTTATATACAAGTAACGGAGAATGTTTTGTGAACATGCTATATCTTAATTGTGAAAAGGAGGATTCATGCCACCAAGAGGAGTCAAGCACAAATATCTGTGGTTCTGATTTTACACCAGTGAAGGGGATTTGATTTTAGATACAAGAGTTTAGGAAATTACTATTTTAGTATCTCATGTGTCACTTCCTATTGAGAAGCAGTAAAAATAGAGGGCTTATTGAGATTTAATTAATTTCTTTTAATTACGTGCTATTAAATTCAGAATAGCAGGAATTAAGATATCTTAAGGCAGTGGCTTTCACATGTTCTCTGATGCCTGCTCTATAACTACTCTATGTACAAATACATTTAAGCTTGGGAAGCAGCTTCTGTTTCACATCTTTAATCACCTGAGGATCATGTGCTTCCTGAACCTCGTAAAATCCTCTTACCTTGTGATAATGAGCCACCAGTTTCCCTTCCAAGTCAAAGACAACGTTGGTATTGTACTGATAGCAACCATCACTTGGGCACCTTGGATCACTGGAATTACACGGTTTCTTGTCACCCATATTCACAACCACATAGATGGGAGTTATTCCTTGCAGACAGCTCAGTCTTTCCAGCACTGGTGAGGAAGCAAACCTGAACAGCAACGAAGGAAGAAAGGAAATAAACACCAAAATCAGTCAATCTATAAAAATGCCAACACTAAGACTACATATCACAAGAATGATAGATTTGAGTCAGCCATTTCTAACACAAGACTCTTCTTTTCTGTTATTCAACAGAAGGTAGTGCCTTTATGCTTCTAAGGTTAGTATGCTGAAATTCCAGCTTCACCTGGTGGTAGATAAGTGAGGAAAACAGGGGTTTCCTTGCAGTGAAAGTGAATCTTTGCACCTTCAAGTCTCCCTTCTGCTGCTGACATGTGGTACAGCGTTAATGTTACACCGACACATGGGCTAATCTCAGCTTTTGGATTCAGCTCTTGATTCAGCTGCTGTGCTGAGGTAGCTTAGGATTTGTTTCTTCTGTGGTGTACTTCATTACCTGTCACCTTTTAGGACAAGAGGTAACAGCCTCAGATTGCTCCAGGGGAGGTTTAGATTGGATGTTAGGAAGAATTTCTTCACCGAAAGAGTGGTCAGGCATTGGAACAGGCTGCCCAGAGAGGTGGTGGAGTCACTGTTCCTGGAGCTATTCAAAAAACGTGTAGACGTGGCACTTCGGGACATGGTTTAGTAGACATGGTAGTCTTGGGTTGGCGGTTGGACTCAATGATCTTTGAGGTCTTTACCAACCTTAAAGATTCTGTGATTCTATGAAATACTGCAGCCTCAAAAAATCATAGAATCATAGCATCATTAAGGTTGGAAGAGACCTCAAGGATCATCTAGTCCAACTGTCCCCCTACCCACTAAACTATGTCCCTAAGTACCACATCCAACCTTTCCTTAAACACTCCCAGGGACGGTGACTCCACCACCTCCCTGGGCAACCTGTTCCAATGCCCGACCACCCTTTCTGAGAAGAAATTTCTCATAATCTCCAACCTAAACCTCCCCTGGCGCAACTTGCAATGGTGCAATTTATTAAAGAAAATAACAGAATAAAAAGGCTACCACATTATAATTCAAAAATATAAATTTGAAACTGTGCAGGATATCTTTTCAGTAGTAGCTGTTATTTTATTCACAAATATTCCTCATATCTCAAACATTTTCTACAACATGCATGGAATACATTACTGAAATGTAGATTCTGTAAGTTTTTGTTTTTCTTTTAAATAAATCGCAAACTTTATGAGTACACTAACTAAAATCAAAAGAATTACAACGAGAAAAAAATTACAGAGAAAAATGAAGAAGTTGTCTGAAGCCAATTATGGCAACTACATGACATCTAACTTGCCTTCATTTCACAGCAGTTGTTCCAAGACATTTAAAACTATCAGCAACCACTCATAAAGGTAGATGTCTTTCCCATCAAACTGCTCCCCCGTGCACAGCAGGGACAATACCTTCCTGGATCAGCACACAGAATCCAGCCGACCCGTGGGTCTGGGATATCCTCGAGATAAGGAAATACTGTTTCCCTTGTGAAGACTCAGCTGTAAATGTCATCTTCAGGAGTCACAATGATATGGGCACCCTGGTACCAACATACAAACCCAAAAAACACCATTAAGAAAATGAATAAATGGCCAGCATTTACCAAAATGAATGTCTCTAACTCTGTCCTAATACTTGTCTGGCTGCTGCTTGGATGGCCACTTCCAAAATTACCGTATTTTTGTCCATCAGTGTCAAGGTCTCCTCAGGAGAAACGGCACTTCAGTGTCTTCTGACAAGACGACATTGTGCTCGTAGACGGCTGTGACGCAGCTGTCCAGGGCCCAGGCCTCCAGAGCAGACAGCACCAAAAGCACGGCAGAGGCTTTAGGGAGCTTTAGGGAGCCCCATGTCTGGAGCCTGGAAGTCGCCCAAGAGGAAGACAGGGGCAAGCAAAGCCAGGGGGTTTTAAAAGGGAAAGTCTTGCACAAAACCTGGGCATTTCCCAGCACAGCAGAAAGCCGACACCGACGGATGCAATCACGCTGCCCGGAAAGTCTCACAACACCGAGGGCAGGAGAGCTGCCAGCATTGAGCAATTCTGCCTTACACCCGACAGAGAAGTCACCGCTCTGCTGCAGCTGAAGAAACACGTCGCTCGCTGGATTTACAGATGCTTCAGGCGTGGAACTGCTGCAGTAACGCAGCTCAGGGCAAGCCCAGGTCACAGCAGGAAAACAAGTTGGAATTTGGGAAATCTCCGCAAAGACCAGCTCGGACACATTCCTGCCCAAACTGGAGGGGACGGGGCGCAGGCGGGGCTGCAGGAGGCAGGTGAGGTGGTCGGCCCCCAGCTCAGTGCTGCTCTGATCTCACCCAGCGTAGTTTGGCTGTACCTAGCATAGTCCTTACTTATCACAGCTTCACAGAAAGTACAAGTCTGTTAGTAAAGCAGACATGTACTTAGACCTGCCAACCCATGAGACAAGCACAGCAGTAGACAGGGCTTGCTGAGTTTCCCATAGGAGGTCCCACTGCTCTGCTTTAACCATGGTTCCCTGCATAATCATGGCAGAACAAGCTTGTGAGTTGATTTCAGCAACAAACCTGGAAACCAAGATTCCTCTTCAGGTTTTTTTCGCCTCCATTGTGCACGTGAAAGAATAAAGAAGAGAGAAGATGTGTTGCCAGAAAGCTAGAGGGGTTAGTTAAGCCTACCTAGTTTCTACTGGAGGCCTGGTAAAGTTCAGGCATTGCAGGACAGCTCATTAATTTCAGTGACAATTGTGCTCCTTCTGGTAATCCCGGCCACTTCAAGTCCTAACAGCACAAGTCAGGTAAGTGAACAAGTCATTCCACAAAGAGAGCTAATTAAGTCTTACATCTACAGATCTGCATCTTGTCCACCTCATGTCTACCTCTAGTCCTCTCAGCTCCTTCTCACCTGCCTCACCACAGGCACTGGTAAGGTCAGTACTTCCTAACAGGTCGAGTTGTACGTTCCCAGCTTCAGTGAAGTCTAATGCCGATATAGAAGGAAAGGGAGCTATTGCCAGGATGTTCCCACGCAAGCCAGCTCTTTGGCACCCTGGGGCTTCACAATTCAGCTGGCTACCAGAGCGATTTTTCTTGCCAGTGCCCTAAGAAGGGCTTTGGCAGAGAAAGAAGTGTTTCTCACGTAAATTCTAGTAGCTACTCACAAGAGAAGCTGATAAAAAATTCCTAGGACTAGACCATTTCCTAGGTCCCTTCTAGGGCCAGTTCTGGACTCAGGGACAAATTAAGACTTTTGCCACAACGGAGATCAAGCAGCCTAGCGTGCGCCTGTCAGGTATGCCCTTGTCTTTTTTTGCCGAGCATCTGGAGGAGCTAAGGAGAATTTCACCCCCCACGCCCACTGTTAGAAAAGAGTAGGCCCTAGATTTTTGATAGATTTACTGCTGCAGAGAGAATTAGTACAAACATTCCACTTGGCATTTATTAGTAGAATAGATCTCTCTCACACGAAGCTGAGTCTTCATATATAACACATACATACAGGAGTGCCTGTATGGATACACACACCCACGATGCCAAGTCTCTTCCAGGACTGAAGATGAGTCAGTTCTGCGTGGAGATGCTAAACCTTCTCTTCACTACCTTTGCCTCCCATTTTCAGGCACTTTCAAGATAATACAAGTGCTGGTAGACACAAAGTCTTTTAGACTCTTGTTGTCTCAGAAAATTCATAAAGCTTAGGAAAAGAAGTTGCTTTATTGAAAACAATGTTGTGCTTAATGCTTTGTCATTTCAAATTCTTTTTCAACATTTTATGTTACCAGTTAAAGTATTACAAGATAACAAACCTTCCTTTAAAAAATATGGAAAATCATGGTAGCAAAATAGTAGCTTTACCCAAGAATAATGCACAGCAGGCTCAAATACAGAAACCAGACATTTGAAATCACACCTCTTCACATACAGTGGTGCACTGTATACGGAATGCAATTAAACAGGCTGACATCTGAGGGTTACTCATCACTTCAGCCAATCCACATGAGGACTTCCAAAAGAAAGGCAGTCAGTGTGTAGTGTTTCAAAACAGTAATGCAGCTACAACTAAACCACAACTGGTCATTCACTAAGGGATCATGTACCCCAGCTCAAGAATAATGAAACACTGTTAAGTCCACTCATCTCAACACTAGGTTAAACCACAATAGTAAACAGAGAATTGAAAATACATCTGGTTATGTTTCACCGCCCATCAGATGAGTTCTTTCTTCATTATTACCAGGAGGATTTTGCAGGCTGGAACTGGAACTGTTTGCACAAGGAAAAGAACAGGAGGGAAGAAAGATGTTTAATATTCTCTAGATACTTCAACACAATCACAACATTATAGCAAAAAAGCCACATGCTTACATGGAACGAGCTACGTGGATCACTGGATTTGGCTGCCCACCATGGCACAGACCCACGTACTACTGCTTTCACACCTATCATTTCACAGAATCACAGCACAGTTTGGGTTGGAAGGGATGTTTAAAGGTAGCTTAGTTCAACCTCCCCTGCAATGAGCAGGGACATCTTCCACTAGGATCAGGTTACTCAGAGCCTCTTCCAACCTGACTTTGTATGTTCCAGGGATGGGGCATCTACCATCTCTCTGTTCCAGTGCTTCACCACCCTCATTGTAAAAAAACGTCTGTCTTTACCTAGTCTGAACCTACCCTCTCTTAGTTTAATACCATTAGTCCTTGTCCTGTTGCAACAGGCTCTATTAAAAAGCCTGTGCCTGTCTTTCTTATAAGACCACTTTAACCATTGAAAGGCTGCAATAAGGTCTCCCCGGAGCCTTCTCTTCTCCAGGCTGAACAAGCCCAAATCCCTCAGTCTGTCCTCACAAGAGAGGTGCTCCAGCCCTCTGACCATCTTCATGGCGCTCCTCTGGACTCACTCCAACAGCTCAATGTCTTTCTTGTACAGGGACCCCAGAGCTGGACGCAGTACTCCGGGTGCGGTCTCACAAGGGCAGAGTAGTGGGGGAGAATCACCTCCCTCGACCTGCTGGTCACATTACTTTTAATGAAACCCAGGACACAGTTGGCTTTCCGGGCTGCCAGCGCATGTCCAGCTTTTCATCCACCAACCACCCCAAGTCCTTCTCCTCAGGGCTGCTCTCAATCCCTTCATCCCCCAGCCTGTACTGATACCAGGGATTGCCCTGACCCATGTGTAGGGCCTTGCACTTGGCCTTGTTGAACCTCATGAGGTTCACATGGGCCCACTTTTGAAGCCTGTCCAGGTCCCTCTGGATGGCATCCCTTCCCTCAGGTGTGTAAGCCACCTCACTCAGCTTGGTGTTGTGGCAAATTTGATGAGGGTACACTTGATCCCACTGTCCATGTCACTGATGAAGGTATTAAACAGCACCAGTCCCAGTACAGCCCCTGAGGGACACCACTCATCATTCATCTCCATCCAGACATTGAACCACTGAACATTACTCTCAGGATGTGACCATCCATCCAATTCCAGCTCACTGACACCCTCCTGGAGGAACCATCAGCAGGGTTTGCTCATTAATGCCACCGTTCTGTTGCTTGTATAGAACAGGCATTGCCTGGTTTAGGTCTCTGCTTAGGTCAGTAGCTATTTAGGGCAGGCATACAGACAAAGTGTTTAAGCAATATTTTTACTGCTCATTTAGTCATTCATTATCAGGTTGGTAGCAAGGAAAAAATGGAAGCACAGCTTCCAAAAATTTGCTTTATATGGCTGCAAGAAAATAAAAAATAAATAACTCAACATACCTTCTCCTTCTTGCCTCAGTGATATAGAATATTCCAGTTGCCAGACCCTTTGAGGAAACAGTTACAACTGTAATTGTAATAACCTTGTGCAATAGTTCATAAGTGCAATAGATATAAAAAAGCAAAAAATGTGTAGTTACTTACCGTTAACAATGCCCATCCTCCTTGGATGGCTGATGCCCATTCAAAACCCAGCTTTTCATTTAGAAATCCTCCTAAAGTGGGACCTGCAAACGACCTGCAACAAATCAAAATGAGGTATTGGCAACCCAAACAAAAAAAGATAACAAAGCATATTCTCGGATAACCTTTTCATTGCATTTTGTGGCCTCTCTCCATTGATTCGCTCTTTGTCAACAAAGAGATTGTCCTCTACAGACCTAACTTTCCTATAACCCACAATAAGTATTAATTTTTTGTTTGCTGTGGCCCCAGTAAACCCATCTCTCATTACCTCCTCAGCTGGAAATAGGATCCACATCAGATAGCTGAAGGGATTTCTGGAATGGCTTAGAGGTCCCATTAACAGCCATGTTCTAATAGGGCACCTGCACAGATCACTTCTATCAAAAGAAATTTAAACTCTCATCCCTCAAAATGTGAACCTTTCAAACTTCAAGACAAAAGACTGGTGGGTATAGGCAGGTGGGGCAGCACATTGTGACAGACACGGTCACTGCAAGGTTGAGCTGTATGTAACTGCTGTGCACCTTCATGCCTGCCTAAGAATGCCATGAAAGGTTAGGCAGCTGCTGTCACTTTGTGAAAGGTCTTACATGATATGGTCTCTAGCTACAGAAGGGGACAAAACTGTGTGAAACTAGAGACACTTGCTGAGAGCAAGTCACATAATAAAATCATGTTTGAGAACAGCATAAAACTGGGGTTTGGTAACTTTTTACTACCTCTATCTGTACTGAACCCTACGCCAAATAAACTGCACAGCGAGAACTTCGGTTAGCTTGGAAAAAAATGGTGCAGCCACAGAGGATTACAAGGACAGATGGACTGTCACATCCCACTAAGCAACAACTCTGAAGACTCAGCCAGTAGCACCTTTCACTCATCTCTGTGACAACCACTGGGTAAGACAGACAGACACACTCTGCTAAGCTATGCAAACACAGACCTTGAAATATGGTTGTGGCTGAAAGAGAAGATTCTACCCTAAGCTGTCCCAGACAAAAGGACGAAATGTGGAAAATAAAAAGAGGGGGAACAGAATTAGTCAGGAGGAGATATTTCACTCCATGTGGGTGGACTTAGCTTTGTAAAAAGCGAGGGTCCACCTCTCTGTATATTAAGCATTAAATATCTCGGTGACAACAAAAATTACCACAGAAAAGGGCAAGCTACCACCTACATAATCACTGCAGCTTTTTGATATGCAGGGCAATACATTTCAAGGAGAAGAAGTTCCTTTTGTTGGGTAAAAAGGTCTGTTTTAGCATGTCCACCAGGCACCTGTTTAGCAAGAACCTTTTGAATGAAGGTCAGCACAGTGACTGCAATTCAAGACTTCTGGCTGTAATGCAGCAGGCTTTCGTGTGGCAATAGCACAGAATAGCCAGGCACTCACAGCTTACAAAAAGGTGACTGTACACCTACCCAAGGGACCAGATGGCATTGAAGAGCCCAGACACCAGTCCCAGCAGACTCAGACCTTCTTGAAATCCATTCTCACTGCAAAAAAACAGACCAGTTAGAGTACAACAATACATAAGTATGTCTCAGTCTCCAGCCTTCCCCTATAAAGAAAGTTTTTTCCCTTTCCTTCTAATTTACACATAACATAAGTAGCTAACAAGAAAAAGCATACAGTGGAGTTGTGTCTGTTTACCCACTACTTTCTTCTTTGCTGCCTCTCTGAAGGATTGCAGTGCTACTTCCCAACTCTGATGTCTTCCAAGTGAGACACCACATCATCGCTCATTTCCCATGCCTCATACAGCAAGCATACAGCAGTGCACTTCTTTTTTAAAGAAGGAAGGACCTGGTTCCAAGAGGAACATACTAATAACAGTAAATCTAGATCCTTCTAGCCATCATTAGTATAGACCTTGTACTGTGAACAAGTAGGACTCCTGTAGGCGCAACTGTTAATGCCAATGCAGACTGAAAATCCAGTGAAAACTGCTTGCTGTTAATTGTCCTCAGAAGCTGAAATAAATCCTGCCTATAAGAAAGCACACACAGGTCGCCCCATATTATGAGACCCAACGTCTGATGGACTTCAGTATGTTCCTGTGTATGCGAGATATAATTTCGTAAATGTGTATCTGGAGTATAATGATTGGGGTGACCCGTCAGAAAAAGCTAAGACAAGTGCAGTGAAAGCATTTGAGCGTTACTCACTGCCTTTGTCTCAAAAAGGGGGAAAAAATCCACACCAAAACCCTGCTTCATATTCGGCCCTGAAAACTATTTGCAGTTTCCTCCTGCCAGTAACATGAAAGATGTGTTGGACTGAGTTACTTACTATGCACAGTGCAGTATCTCTGGAAACACTGGGATAGCACTCATGCCAATGGAAAAGCCAATCAAAACCAGCACTAGCACAAACAGCCACAGCTGACTGAAAGAGAGGCCATTAAAACAAGTTAGCCACTGAAGACTCTTTTCAAATAAGGACAGCATTTGCTGTTTGTCAGCTCTCCATGACTGACCAGACAACTAGGTTTCTTGAAATTAAAAAGAACTCTACTTTAAATGAACACCAAGACTTGAAAATACAGCTCTATGCTTAGAAAAAGACTTTGTAAGAGAATTTAAAAATCCTGTGCTCAAGTTAAATAGTTCCTTATCAAATGAAGCTCATTTTAAGATGAGCACATAGAAAAGAGGTGGATAGGCAAGCTTAAATTAGCAATACATATCTCCAAGCTCCAGACTTGTGTCGTTGCACAAGTGAAGGATTTTGCAGGTACAGTTTCTAGTTTGGCACATCATACCCAAATAGACTTCGCTAAGGAAAAGAATGTTGAAGATTTTACTGATTTCCTTTTCTCAAAGGCAAAAGACAGTAACAAAAAGCAAAGAAAAAGGATGTATTTTACAAAGCTGTAAAAATCTCAGTTTTCAGATGCTTCCGCTGCTTTACATTCATAGTCTCAAGTTAAAAAAAAAAAAAAAAGAAAAAAAACCAACACCAAACAAACAAAAAAACCCCAAAACAAAAAAACACAAACCAACCCACAAAAACTGTTTCATGGTCAGAGTTGCTAACTGTAGACTTGTGGGCATACATGACTATGGTCATGACAGCTATGACAAAAACATAACATAAGAGGACAGGTTCAAGAAAAGGCAGTTCTGTACCTTTCCATGTGCAGCACAGGAGCAGGTCCCAACATGAAAAAGCACAGTCCTGTCATTAAGCCTCCAAAGATCAGCAGCCACTTCCTGAGGTACTGTGAAAGAAAGTGAAGAGGTATATAACTTAAAGATGTGAATTTGTAATGTAACTATTCTGTCTTGCCTAACACTGTTCTTCTAAATCTTCATCTCCTGAAAAGTACTGCTCCTGTAGAGGCCATCATTACACAAAAACTGGGAATTTACAATTTCTCTGCCAGTTCTGAACACCGTCAAGAAATACTGAATTCAGCTGGTCTAGGGAAATGACTGTCCCACTCTACACTGTGCTAGTGTGGCCTCACCTCGACTACTGTGTGCAGTTTTGGACACCACAGTACAGAAAGGACGTAAAACTACTGGAGAGTGTCCAAAGGAGGACTAGAAAGATGGTGAAGGATCTAGAGGGGAAGATGCATAAGGAGAAGCTGAAGTCCCTTGGCTTGTTCAGCCTAGAGAAGAAGAGACTGAGGGGAGACCTCATGGCAGTCTACAGCTTCCTCAGGAAGGGGAGCAAAGGAGCAGGCACTGATCTCCTCCCTCTGGTGATCAGCAATGGACCTGAGGGAATGGCATGAAGCTGCGACAGGGGAGGGTTAGAATCATAGAATCATTAAGGTTGGAAGAGACCTCAAGGATCATCTAGTCCAACCGTCCTCCCACCATCCATTACCCACTAAACGATGTCCCTAAGTTAGGCTGGAGATCAGGAAAAGGTTCTTCACTGAGAAGGTGGTGGGGCACTGGAACAGGCTCCCCAGGGAGGTGGTCACAGCGCTGAGCTTGGCTGAGTTCAAGAAGCGCCTGGACAACGCTCTCAGTCATCTGCTCTATTGGGCTGGTCCTGCGTGGAGTCAGGAGTTGGACTCGATGATCCTTACGGGTCCCTTCCAACTCAGGATATTCTATGGTTCTAGGTTTCCTCACCATCAACGCAACCACTGGCAGCAGCTGCTTAATGCAGAGATCGCTTCAGGATATTGAGTAACAGTACTTTTCTGTTAGCAAAGCTATTTTAGCTCTTACTCTTTCTTAATATAAGAAATATCATACAGCATTGCATGCAGTTCTCACGTACAAGGGCCATTATTAGTTTGTGTCAGGGAAAAAACCAGTCTCAGAAAACTGGCACTGTCTTTCCTGCACAGCATTCAGTCTCCAGGTTTCCCTGATCAATTAGCAGTGACTGCCAACCAGGCAGTTTTAGGTATATCACTGCCACAGGCTCTTTCCATGGTGCAGTTAAGAGCTAGAGAACAACAGCCAGTTGGTGTGTTGATCTAATTTGGATATTACACTTAAGAGAGAAAGTCAGTAATAGCTATCCGGAACATCTTTATTCCTCCTCCTCAAAAACTGGTAAAATTAGATGTGGACAAAAGTATGAATAACTGGAACATATTTTCCCACTCTCCACTCCGTATTGGCTGGAAACAGACTGTGCTTAGTCCACTGGAAAAGCTCACGTTTCAACTACAGGATACTTGCTCAATATCCTTTACTATTTTGGACATTCTTGTGTTACCTGGACCTTGCGAGAGGGACCTTCAAGTTGGCAGGATTCCGTGCATCTGCAAGGTCCTGAAAGACAGGTCCCTTTACAGGACCAGGCCTACGTCCACCACTTCAATATGGGGAGTCTTCCAGGTTTACCTAAATGCACAGAGTGCCTCCCTAACCCTGCACATACAGCAGGGTAGTACTTACCGGCAGTTTGTCGCTCAGGAGTCCGAGGAGGGGAGAAGAGAGGGAGTACGAGAGTGCCAAACCGAGGAATACCAAGCCCACGTAACCAGCTGGGAGTTTGAACTGTGCCAAGGAAGGAAAAAAAAACCACAAAACAACAAACCATTTATGTTACATTTATTAAAGGACAATCAAAGAATTATATTTTAGGTCAAAACACTGAAATGTATTATTTTACGTATTTTACTGATACCACACAGAAGTTTTTTCAGGACTCAGACTGGATCCCTTCCAACTCAGGATATTCTATGATTCTATGATTTTTCAAGTATTTGAAGTCATCAGTAGAGCTCCAGTTTACTTCCACTTCCATCTCTAAACATGGAGTGAAAACACCTGACACAACTGTACTCAAATAAAGCCTAAACTATCTCAGGAGGAAACACCATGCTATGTCCCTACACCAGCACACTGGATTCTAAGATCAATATCTGGCACACTGAAACAGACACTTCAGATGCTGAAATTTAGATGGATTTAGTCTTTATCTCTCCAATCTTCAGTTTTATTTCCACTTAGAGAAACTTAAATACTGCAGTCATCCACTTCTAATCAGTGCATCTTAAAAGTAAGTAGTGCTATAAAACACAACTCTCTCTTCTCAATCAAAGAAGGATTTTTACAAGAATGAGTAAGAGGCTTTTTGCAAACACTGAGGTCTACGGTTTCCTAATGCAGAGTCACATTTCTGTATTGAAACAAAACGTGTAATGAACCAAAAGCATACCAGTCTCTCCAATGAGTGCTTTAACTACCAGTTAGAAGGTATTCCAAGGTGTTTCATGTGGCATGGACTACATAAATATTCACTATTTCCTTGCCATATGCAAGCACATGATAATAACTCTAATTTTGTGGTTAGAACACCTGCCAAGAAGGTTAGGTGCTTTCACAGCAAGTATCTGTTAGCACAGAGCAGAGGGAAAGCAGAAGAGCCACACCAGCGTGCAATAATCTACAGTGGAATAATTACAGATCCCTCCTGGGTGGTGGATGATGTACATTCACATCTCCACTGATGGAAGAAGTTAGCACGAAGTCTCCTCTGCCTTGTATGAGTGCTCTAAGGACTGGACTAGACAGACAAAGAGAAGGAGCACAACTGCCTGTGAAATGCTGTTCCCTGGAAAAACAACTAGTAAATAAACCACTCAAAAAGCACTGCTGAAATTCACACAGGAACAGAATCTTAAACTGTTTTCCAAATTAATTACTTTAAACACCGTGAGGAAAATAAATAACATTAAGGAGGAAACAAATAAATAAATATTAAAAGCAATTAAAAAAATAAATAAAACAGCATTTGCCTTTTTAATGAGTGAGTGAATAAGTCAGCTGGCAAGTTAAATATTTGCAATCAGTTTAATTTTGGCCTTCCTATAAGAGAAGGCAGGGCTGTGACATGTCCCTGAAAAAAAAGGTCCATATCAAGAGATACAACACTGTCAGTGACTGTTGCAGTTTTACAGAATCAGCTTTCAGAAAGGAGGAAAAAGTTCCCCGTTCACAGAACCAGCTGCTATGCCCTGCTCAGAGATGGTACTCTGCAGCTGAAAGCCAATTGAGTGGAAAAAGCACATTTTTTTGAGGCCTCATTCTCAAAGTTACTGAGACCCAACAGCAACAGTAGAAATCAAGTTATTTGGAAATCATATTATTAACAGTTAGTTAAAGCAATGCAGTTGGATTAGGCTTAATTTTCTTTAGCATATTTAAACCACATTTGTAACCAGTTATTTACTATTTAGCAAGTCAAAACTTCCCCGTACACTAACAGGACTTACCTTCTGTAGGATAAATAGAGACATTGTGGGATCCAAAAAGCCCAAGCATGCACTTAGAGAAAATATAGTAAGACAGAGTACTAAGACTTTTGGCAGAAGAATGAGCTTCCAAAAGGAGTCCTTGCTAGGAATCGCATCTGTTTCAAGAGATAAGTAGGGGAAATTGCATTATTTTTCATCAGCATAAGCTCACGATTGATTTTCTTGCTTTAGAAATCAGCGTTTCCCTCTTTCTAGTCCTATTACTCGTATCTAATGAATGAAAATCAATAGTAGACTATTACGCACTACGCTATTTTTATATTAAAAACCAAATTCGATTGGTGAATAAGGGAAGAGAAGTACACAATTTAGTTTCCAGCACTGCAAATCCCCAACTTGAACAACAGCATGTACTTATTCCCAATTATGTGAAAACACGGCTACTTTTCCGATAGCCGTTACACAACAAAAATCTCATGGATACATCTCAACTTCACATGCACACGTGCATGAACCATTCACATACAATCAGAGGAACATGCTATGAAAGTAAAATAAAAAGATTACCATTTATCAGTTGAGATATGCCCCTATTTTTAAGCAGCTAGCCATTTGGTCTCCTATATGTTCAATTTATATTCCAGACAGGAAGCTTCTTTCAGATGTCATGGTTAGACGTCATTTCTAAGTCAGCTTCCTTCATGATGCTGTTGCTGTTTTAACAGTTGAATGTGGCCTTAAAATATACATAGAACTAAAAGCTCATTCACTAGCATCCACCAGCTCAGAGCTAGCACTTATTTAACATAGTTTCCAGTCGGTTAGTAATATCATGACTTCATACAATTTCAGAGCTTGAGGGGACAGTGAGGAAGCCAGCAGTAGCAGCACATGGTTAACTACTCTAAGTTTCTTCTAAAAGCCAATACATAGAAGTTTTCTCCAAGGTTTTCATATTTAAGAGGAAAAAAAAATTTAAAAATGTATTTAAGTTACTAGTTTCTATTCTAGAAAAGACTAACAGAACCGTAACCTTACAATTACAACCTTGTGTGTGAAGACTTACCTTTAAGTTAACTTTCTGTCCAGGCAGGAACATCTAAAATGTATTTCAAATTTATATGGTCTCCAACACTTCAGTTCAACCCTTCCTTTATTAACTTTAACATTCTTTCATGTGAATCAGATCCTGCAGCATTCAGTACAAATAAACCCTTTTTGTTCTCCCTGTAATTCTGTTTTTTTTCCTCTTCTGTTAACCGCTCAAACATGTCAAGTTCTCTTGTTCTAGGCAAAACCTATCTCCACCTTTTCTTCAACTAGATGTAATGACAAGCTGATACAAAGATGACACTACTGATCCTTTACAAGCCCCCAAGCTAAAGAGACAACAGAAAAAGAATATCTCGGTTCACTTCCACACAGAGTTCTTAGTGTTTGCGGAGATGGGCATGAGGAGTTGGATTCATTCCAGGCCATCTGCGTGCATTAATTTTAGTTTGCATTAAAACACAGGCCTGATCAAGATCACAAGCTAATTCATCAGCTGGAGCTTTGCCCTCTGAGTTGTACCAGAGTCCAGAAACTCGTATTTTTCTGAAATAGAGTTATATATGTTAGAAATTAAGGTGAACAAAGGAGACAGGAAGAAGGGTGCTTACCGTATCTTGGTAATACGCAGATATTCACAGGCACCAAGAGCAACACTACACATCCCAGTGTAATGAAAGGGACCTCATACCCAAACGATTGATACAAAAAGCCACCTAAAGGTGGGCCCAGCACCAGTCCAAGTCCTGTAAAAATTTCAAGACTGCCCTAAAGTATAAAAAAAAAAAAAAA
>VWZZ01004376.1:122503-135591 GCA_013399095.1 Psophia crepitans
GCTCCGTCTCTGCTGCTTTCTCGGAGGTTTTTCTTCCTGGTTTCTTCTCTGGCTTAGTTCCTGAGCTCGCCTGTCTCCTGCACTTTGTTAGCGGTGGGGCGCTTGCAGGTGGACGGGAGGTGTTTGCTTACAGTTGCAAGATGGTGGCGCGCTCAGAGCAGTATCTGTCTTCTCTCTAGCATTACTGCCGGAGGTGTAATGGATGTTAACACCGCCCTGCAGGAGGTGCTGAAGACCGCACTGATCCATGATGGCCTAGCTCGTGGTATTCGCGAAGCAGCCAAAGCCTTGGACAAGTAAGTGTTCCCATTTTGTGTGTGGGGAAGAGCAGAGCTGGGTGAGGCGTGTTGAACACATGCAGCGCTTGCTTTGTCCAGATGTCTACTTGAAAGCTTTTGCAAGGTGTTTTTCTGTCAATGAGTTTTGGTCTCTCTGTTTTGGGGTCTTTAACTGTGATCTTAAAACACAGATGCTAAACTCAGGGACTCAAGAATATCAGTAGATAGCGTATTAGGTTCTGTCTTCTTTGTGACCCCAGTGCCATTGAGTTTTCACGTGGATTTATTTTGTGAAGGAATGGTGATTGCAGTATGTAGTTGTGGAAATCTGAGTTTAAGGAGTGATAAACTCTTCTCAAAACGTTCTAAGAATTCTATTTGGGAGAGTTAGTATATATGTCAGATTTAACCCAGGAAGAGTTGGTTTAGGTTTTTTTAAGAAAAAGTGAAATTCATAGCTTGCCTTTGCTTTTTTGCTAACTTCATACTTTGTGTTGTAGCTGTAAGTGTGTGCTTTAGTACAGCATCAGAACAACATTGTCATATGTGCCATCATGGTAACTAGTTAAGATTTCTTGGTAGGGTGAAATACTATGTGTATGTGCATACATACACACATGCACACCTGTGTCTATTCACAGGCACATTCTTTTTAGAAGTTAAGTGTAATGCTACAGTGTTTGGGTGATGACTTAGCAGTTTGTCGGATACCCCTTCACTCATCTTATGAGTGAGAACAGCAGTCTGACAAACCTGTATGCAAAAAGTTATAAGACAAGGTACCAAATAATGGAGGAACAATGCAACTTGGGTTGATGACAGCTAGTTTGTAGTAGTTCTTTTGAGTTCAGCTGTGACTTCATATGCTGTGTGTTGAGAGGATGATGTGTGTACAAGGTCTGTATACATTCACAGAATATTAGAGGTTGGAACGGACCTCGAAAGATCATCTAGTCCAACCCCCTGCCAAGGCAGGACCACCTAGAGCACATCACTCAGGAACGTGTCCAGTCGGGTTTTGAATGTCTCCAGAGAAGGAGACTCCACAACCTCTCTGGACAGCTTGTTCCAGTGCTCTGTCACTCTCACAGTGAAAAAGTTTTTCCTTATATTAACATGGAACCTCCTATGCTCCAGCTTGCACCCGTTGCTCCTTGTCCTATCACTTAAATGAGACCGAGAAGAGCTTGGCTTCATCTTCCTGACACTCGCCCTTTACATATTTATAAACGTTGATAAGGTCACCCCTCAGCCTCCTCTTCTCCAAGCTAAAGAGACCCAGCTCCCTCAGCCTTTCCTCGTAGAGGAGATGTTCCACTCCCTTGATCACCTTCGTGGCTCTGCGCTGGACTCTCTAGCAGTTCCCTGTCCTTCTTGAGCTGAGGGGCCCAGAACTGGATACAATACTCCAGATGTGGCCTGACCAATGCAGAATAGAGGGGGAGGAGCACCTCCCTTGACCTGCTGACCACAGCCCTTCTAATACACCCCAGGATGCCATTGGCCTTCCTGGCCACCAGGGCACATTGCTGGCTCATGATCGTCCCTCTGTCCACCAGGACCCCCAGGTCCCTTTCCCCTGCACTGCTCTTGAGCGAGTCAGTCCCCAACCTATACTGATACGTGATTCATGCATGATGGTTTGTGCTTGGAAAGGTTGTTCCTTAAATGTTTTGGTCAAGCTCATGATGGAGAAGGCCAAAGAGAGAACTGACTGCACTGGTCTGATTACATTAGGTTAAGCATGGAAGACCTATACAGCTCTTTGTTGTCAGGTATCCCTTTGGTATTCTTAACATTGTTTCACAGTATACAAAGATCCTTATTAGGATTAAGGCCTTGTCATAACAGCTGCTTTGAACCTAAGTAAAGATAGTTCTGAGGAGCTTACAAAAACTTTATGTGGAAATTCAAGCTTTTATTAATGTCAAGTCTGATGTTAAAATTATTGTAATCTGAGGTCAACAAGAAAAAGCAACCTGTAACTCAATTGTTTTCTAATAATGACACCAGTTCTTTATGGGACCTGGTGTTCATCCAGTCATTACAGCTTTTTTCCCAGTGGCTGAGAATTCATTGGGATTTTTAGAGGCTTCCAAAACTGGAACAGTCTGATAAAGCCAACAGTGTATGTGTAATCTGTTACGTATATGAAAACCACAAAAATTAGTATTTCCTATCAAAACTTTATTTAGTATTTAAAAAGCGTATGGTGTCTTAAAATCAAAAACTAAACTTAGGAAATGGTTGTATGGAAATGCATGTGATGAATTTTGTTCTCCAGTTTTAATTATTAAAATTTAAGCAGCATCTGAAGTTACATTTGTCAGTTTTCATTTGTTTCTAGACGCCAAGCCCATCTTTGTGTTCTGGCTTCAAATTGTGATGAACCCACGTATGTAAAATTAGTGGAAGCACTTTGTGCAGAACACCAGATCAACTTAATAAAGGTGAGTGTTGGAACTTCCCATGCAAGTTTGGAACGGTTATCCTGCTTGCAGTATAAGCTGCTTGTTTCAGCATGCAGAGAGTTTAACCTTTGAAACAGTTATAATTCAGTATATGGCTTGTCTAGGCAAAATTTCGTAGCACCAGAGGTTGTTTTAGTTCTGTGTGATTGTCATAGAAACAGTACAAAAAATGTGGCAAAGAATGTGTATCTGGTATCTTGCAAAGTTAAAATGAAATTGTCCTGCATAATTAAGAAATAGGATTAATGTTGCATGTAGTTGTGAAGCATGGAAGGAGTCTCAGCGTGACTCTTAGAATTAAAATACTGAAGCTGTACAATGATGATACTTTGGCTCCCTCTACTGATACTGGTGAGGAAAGCAGCCATCCGTTACCCAAAACTTCTGAGAGTACAGCGACTCTTGCTGGATCCAGTTACGTTAGAAATGGCTAGTTGTAATGTGATGCAATGTTTTACACAGGTTGATGACAACAAGAAGCTGGGTGAATGGGTAGGTCTCTGCAAGATCGACAGAGAAGGAAAACCTCGCAAAGTAGTGGGCTGCAGCTGCGTGGTTGTCAAAGTAAGATCTTCATAGCTTATTTCTTGACTTTTGAAAAGAGGTAGTAAAGATAAAATTGCTTTAGATAAGGGGCTTTTAAATAGGTCTCTTAGATTCTTTTTTTAAACAGTTGCTTTCCATTGATAGTGAAAATAACTCCTTCCCTTTTCTGTATTCTCTTTTGTGTTTAAAATACTCATATTCATTTTGTGAGTTAATGGTTGTGGCCTTCAGTATCTATGCCCACTTGCCAGTAAACATTACAGGAAAAACCTTTCAGCTAGAAGAGGTTACAAGTTTGCTTCAGAAAAAAATGCCAGTTCAATGTGTCTGCTCAACTTGAAAATGTTTTGCAGAGCATATTTTAAAATGATACTGGTAAAGTAAAGCCACAGTACGAGCCTTGAAGACTTTGTTGTCTTTGAGGTCCCAAGAGATGGCTACATCTTCACAGTAAAGACCTTCTGTGCATGTGTTCGTACATTTGTGACATGCTTTATTTACTTCACTTTAAGCAGAAACAAAGAATTTGTTTGGATCTGTATCAATGGGTGTTACACTTAATGAAATAGCATAGTCCTTTGTTAGACTAGTCTTAGAGAATTGAGGGAAAGCAGCTGGCAGATTGCTTGAGGTTGCTTGTGTGGAATTTTGGGAATATTTGGGAATGCCTTAAGAAAACGTCAGAATCTCAGTTGTCCTTTCAGAAATAGGTTGTAAAATTTTGAATGCGTCTCTGTTACTAATGGGTTATCTTGTGTTATAGGACTATGGCAAGGAATCTCAGGCCAAAGATGTCATCGAAGAGTACTTCAAGTGCAAGAAATGAATCGAAAATAAATTTTGAACCTCACTGGTGTGTGTCTGATTAATGGGTGGGTATCTGTGGAATAGTTCTTTGAGTTGCAAAGGATAACATCAAAAGATGAGAGGACTCTTGCAGGTCTTTGTGTACTGTATTAGTATGTTAACACTGTCAGCTTGCTAAACAGGTAATGGTGATCCCTGCTATTCCTGTTTTAGGGTGTTTCTATTTCCTACTCCAACCCCAGAGGTTACCAGCTTGGGGAACTTGCACAGCTGCTCAGTTGCAAAAATGCTGGTGGTTGATGACTGCCTTGGCTTTGCAGTGCGTAGGCCTGCACTTCTGCAGGGAGTCTGAGTAAGCTGTTAGGCAAAGTGAAGTACTGCTGCATCTGTGATGAAAATTTGGCTCCCTCTGCTGAAACAAATTGAGGAGAACAGCCTTAACCGTTACCCAACCTTTCTGAGATGCTGCAGGAATTTTTTAAATGCTATCTATTTCTTCAGGGAACTTACTGACACAAGATACGTTTTGTTGGTTCCCCCCTTCAGTTCTGAAGCAAACTAGGTGGAATTGACTTCTTAAAAGTATTGTCATGTACATCTAGTCTGATTCTGTAGGAGTTCTCAGCTCTTGAGGTAGCCAAGTAGTTCAGATCTCTCTACTCAATCAAGGCAGTGTTGAGCTTGGCCTTGCCCAGTGTCTTGGTTTCCCTGCTAGTTGGATGATGTGTGTTGGTGAATTTTTTGCTTTTTGGGAAAAGGTGGGATTCACACTGAAATGTAAGGTTACTTTTCTCTCTCCTGCAAGTTGTGTCATGTTTTTTGTGGAACAGCTCTAAGGAGGAATCATAAGGAATTAGTGCAGTATGCAGATAAGTTGGACATGAATGGGGCTGGGCACCTGTAGGCTGAGGAGGTGGGAATGCTGTCTGTTTATTGGGCTCTTGAGCTTAAGTTTCATTATGGCTTGTAATCCCTTTTTTGACATCCCCAATCAATCATGTAGTGTAGAGGCAGGCATCTTCTCCAGGTGGTGGGCTCAGATACACTTTCTTATGGGTCTCGTTAAAGCTCTCAAAGTCTCTGGGTTGGCCATGTGACAGCTTTTTTTTGCACAGGTAAGCCTGTGCAAGCAAACTGAGCTTTTCCAGATAGGGTTTTTTTGGCTGAAATACATATTTTCATTTGTTTTTAACACAAAATAACTCAGGAGAATGGAGAAGAGGGTGATCCCTAGTTCAGATACACTTCACTGACTACAAAGGGAGTTTAGACACGTAAATTGTCTATAGGCATTTGCTGTCTGGATGTCTATGTGAAGTTAACGTGCTTTAGGGCTATGTGATAAAATCGTGGTTGCTTTAGCATGGGCAAACAATCGATTATTTCCTTTGCCCTTCTAAGTGAAACTTAATTTAGCTTGAGCTTGATTAAGCATGGAAAATTTCTGCTGGTAAAACTTTCTCCTTGTTTCTCCTGGTTTCAGCCGGGACTGAGGTAATTTCCTTCCTAGCAGCTGGTGTAGTGCTGTGGTTTGAATTGAGATGAGAGCAATATTGGTAACACACTGTTTTCAGTTGTTGCCAAGCAGTCAGGGACTTCTCAGCTTCTGATACTGCCTGGCAAACAAGCAGGTGGGGGGCATACATTAATGGGGGGGGTGGCCCAGGATGTGCTGTAGCTCAGGAACTGGCTGAACATCAGTTTTGGGTGGTGGGCAGTTGTGCTGTGCAACACTTGTTTGTGTATTCTTTTATTACTCTCTTCTGTCCTCTTAAATGGTCTTAGCTGCCTGCTGGATTAAACCATGACATACATAAATCAGTGGTATCTTGTAGGTGAAGTGCTTATAGCAACACATGCTAAAGTTTCAAAGGGGGCCTATTTCCTAATTTGCTGTTGCAGGGTGGGGGGAAATAGGAAGGATGTTGGCGGAAGTGGAAGGAGGAAATGTTTGTGTCCAGGTGAATTGTAATTCTGAGATTATGATCTTGCAGTGAAAGGAAAAAGAGCGTTGCTGAAAAAGGATGAATAAAAAAGGTTGTGCAAGTCTGTTCACCTTGTGTTGTGTATTTAATATCTGCAGTTCCCCTTTGCACTTCCCTCAGTGTTTATGAAGAAAGCCAATTTGAAGTACTGTGCTGCATTCCAGCATCATCACTGGATTTCCTGTTCAACAGTGGAGTCTTTCTTACCTCAGTGGGATTGCATTTTAAGAGCAAGGTCGTACCCATGGAGTTGTGTAGCATACAAGTGGAAGAGTGTCTGTCCGTGGTGATAGGCAATCTACTGCACTGTGAGGAGAGAATTTCCTAATTCAAGGCACACTTACAGTGCTTCAGAGGAAGATCCTTCAGAAATAGGATGTACTGGGCATAGAAAAACATTCTGTGAGCGTTCACAACCTAAAAGAAGGTTGCAGTAAGTTCCCATTCATTTGGCGAGGCTAGAATAGTACAATAGCACCTTTTTTCAGATTCTTGATAAATGTAGGAGAGATGTCTTCATGGATTTGGAGTTTGTATATTGCTGTGGGAGCAGTGAAATTCCTTACAAGTTTTTTGCTTTTTCTAAAAACTATATATGAGGAAGATACACGCTGAATGTATAGTTGTACAAGACAAGAAGTCTTGCAAGTTCTGTTTAGCGAAGTTATTAGTCTTGATTGTAATGTGAATAGGTCCTTAAAGTTTTGCATGCTTTAAACCTGCAAACAATTTGGGAAGTCCAGCACACTGATTGTTCAACTTCACAGGATGCTCTTCATTGCTTTTTTACATACTTCCCCTCCCCCCCCGCCCCCTGAAAATAAACATCTTCATTATCGAGATGGTTTCTGTTTCACTTATACCATGGGGTATTGGAATTGCTACTTCAGCAGTAGCTGCATTATGCATTTCCTCTTAATTGCAATCCAATGTGATCAGTTAACTCTTGGGGAAGTGGGGTTTAGGTAAGGAGAGCTGTAGTCTGGGAGTAGGTTTGTTAGGCGGTGTTTCTTTTGCAACAAGGGAGCAATACCTCAGTGTAAGTTCAGGGCTATGATTTTTTTAAAATGAGATACCTGATCATTTTACGTAGCAATTGTACTAGGGAATGACACCTCTTTTCCTGCCAAGGTGGGTTTTTTTATTTGATCAGAACCAACACTCCTGAATATTCAAAATGCTTAGATATCAAGTTAGGGTTTTTCTGGTGATGTTTCCTGGAAGTGACCTTAGACTATATAGGGTCAGCATTGGAATGCTGATTAAGACTCAGTTTACTTACACTTAAGACTGTCCCTAATGTCTGATTTATTTTCAGAAACTTCCCAAGGACAAAATTCCACCCAAACTTTGTTTCACCTTTATTTTTCCTGAAAGTTAGTTTGTTTTTATTAAAATTGGCCAAGGAAGACAAGTGATTGCTAGTCCTTTGTACCAGGAGACTTAGCCTATGTCTCTCTAAGGCATCTGCTTTGTAAGCTAGAGACACCAGGTTTCTTGCTTTCTTGATAGATGATAATTCTTGTTTTATTGTAGAAGGTGTATTGGCATTGATGCATCCTGCAGGATTTCAGGTAAGGTTTCAGAGGAGTAGACTTTGGATTACTTTTTATATAGCCGTCGGTAGTCATCACCTTAAAGGTACCTGTTACCTGTCCTTTGAAAGGACGTAGTTAGACAGTGTTAAACATGAGACGGGATTAAAAACTTCAGTCAGAGTGCCAGGGCTGACCCTGACTTTTCCTCTGCTGAACATATTTAATGTCCCTTGCAGGTTTTCCTTGTGAAATGGGGATAACGTACAATGCTTTGCTCAGTGATGCACATTTTGTGGCTTTTGGTTGGCAGAAGAAACAGAATGAGTCTTTTTTTGGACTGAAATACCAGTTCTTAGTGGATTTGCATTGATTGGTAGTTCTTTCCAGGCCTAAATTCTTATGTTTTCATGCGAAGTAGAAAGCTAACGAAGTGCTTTGAAGAAATGCTGGTAAGTCATTGTGAAGATGCTAAGTACAGACTTCTAGACAGTATTGGAAGAACGTCCTATGTGAGATCAAAAAAAAATAAATAATCTTGAGAACAGTTAAGCTCATTTTGTTTTGGAATGACCTGTGTGTCATCCTGGCCAGTACTGCCTTTGTCTTAGATCATAGAACCTTGAGTGTCTGGACAGCACCACCATGTATTTGCAGAACCCCCGCTTTGATGGAGTTGTGTAGGGGAGCTGGTTATACCTGTCCCTTATCCCCTACACCCCGCACCTTCCCATGACAGTGCTCCTTTTACTCTTTCAGTCTCTTGGAGTCTAGGATGATGGCAGTGCTACTCCATGCTTAGTCCGTGCTAGTTCTGGTTAAAAGGAAGTTTGTGTGCTCTTAATGTGTAATGGGAGCCTGAGTGCTCACCTGAAGGTAATTTCTGACCAGAGCAGTTCATTTACATCAGTATTTCCCACTGTAATAATGCTGATACGTTTTGCAGTAGCACAAACATCAGGGGATCAGGGCTTGGTGGCAGCAAATCGCCGTGCTGCATAAGCACTTCTGCGGGCTCCAGCCATTCCGTTGGAAAGCATTGTTTATTCTGCCTGCTTTGCCAAGAGAAAATAATATTTCAGTCTTATTTAATGCATAAAATATTCTATGTAGGGTGAGCACTAATTCCAGATGAAGAAAAAAAATATGTTTAGTATTCAACCACATAGTATCCTTTACACTTTCTGTTACAAATAAGCATAAACCCCAGTATTTTCTGGCTAACGTTCCTGATTTAGAATTGCCTCCTTGTTCTTTGTTCATACTACAGCACCTGACTATCCCAGCAGTGAGTCAGTGCCCCTCTTGTGTCCATGTTGCTGAAGCTGGTGCAAACATGGTCCCTAGAACATGCTCCTTTTCCTGGAGACCTCATGAAGGTCTCATCCAGTGATGTAAAGGAACTCTGAATGTCCATCCATTTGTCTGCCTTGTCTTCTCCTTTGGAGGTTATCTGTTTGGGATGTGAAGCTGAATTTGAACCAGATACTGGATGTTGGATGAGCAGAGTTGTGGCTTGATTTATGTAGCCTGAAGGAAAACAGAAGTAATTGCGAATTTGCTCAATGGTTTTAGACAGTTAAGTAAATACACAGGAATTTTTTCAGCTATTGTTCAGCAAGCAAATGTTTATTTTGAGTCTTTTTAACAAATGGAGCAGATGAAGTGGTTCATATGCTCTCATATATAATGATCCTACACACATTCCTGATTTTCTCAAGCATTGGCATTATTTCTAGGTGAAGATCCACCTACAAAAAGCACTAAATCCACATTAACTGCTTCATGTAGCTAACCTGTTCTAAATGATGATATAATCTTTTACGGAAATAAACCACTGTAGCAATATCTGAACTTTCAGCTGTTGGTAACCGTTCTACCTCCCTTTTAATTCCAGAAGTGTCTGGATCCTGTTACATTATATGGACTAGTGGAAACTGATTTGAAAATCACTGACTTTTCCTTTCTTCAAAAGCAATTGGGACTTAAACAAAAGTATTTAAAATATTTTCACTAAGACCTGTGCAAGCAATAGTATTACATAAAATGGGGATACTTCTCCTAGGCAAAGTAACAACCACACTTCTCACAAATTTATGAACTGAAATAATTTTATTTGTAACTGATCTGTTTCTTTAAAAAAAAAATCCTTTTAATGATCATCTGATCTTTCATATTGCTGCAAGATTATTAGGCTCAAAGCAGAGTTATACAAAAATACAAATCTACAAGGGGAAAAATGTTTATGTACAAATCAACCTGGCCGTTGTTTTGCTTATCTGGTTGGAAGTTTGTTACCTTCAAGTAGTTCTCTGGCTCAGTCAATGTCAGGAATCTGTTCATCTTTGCTGTAGCCTGCCTGAGGCTAGTGTCTGTAAAATAAGAATAAGTTTTACTGTTTGAAGCACAATGATAGAGTTTGTATGCCAGTTCTCTACAAAAATACCAATGCGTAAGTGGTCAGATACTCTTTTCTAAAATCAATAAAATAATCGGCATTTAGGTCAGTGGCTGGCATGCCAAGTTCCTGCCCTGTAAAATTTTACAATCGAGTTATGAAACTGAAAAAATATATTTTATGCTGATGTACAGAAAAATGTTTATTAAAGCAAATTTCCTGTTTCCATACTCCAAAAATTTGCAATTCCAGTATGTTTTTTTCTTTTTTTTTTTTTGAGTGGTTCTGACACATTTTCCACAGAGAAAGAGTTCAAATCCCTGTTAAAATAAGCTTTGTATTTTGAGGACAGAAAAAAAGCCATGCCCCCTAAGTAACCTTTTATATTGATTGTATTGTTAGCAGCTGGTGTGTTGGATAACATAATACAGATGCTTAGGACAGGTTTAGGAAGTCAGATAGGGGGAAAAAACCCACAATGTCTCTAGTTTTAAGAGTATGTGTTTAAGGGAGCGGAGGTCATGTTTTGTAGAACCCCTCCACAAAAAAATGAAACACCCTCAGATATCCATATATATAAAAGTGTTTGTGTGTCAATACAAGCTATGGTATATATTCTCTTTTTCATCTATTTATTTGAATGGACAATATTCAAACAACACTCTTCAGCTTTGCTTTTTTCAAAATACAATATCAGCACATGCACAAGAAATGCCTTTATGTGCATGGAATTTAGCAAGCTACTGTACTTTTTTTTAGCAAGCTACTGCAGAGACTGGCTTTCACCTTTCCATTCCTTCCACGAATATGTTTTATATCCAAATCAAAATCTCAGCTGGTTTGTACTCTTCCCTCGTGGCTATCTAACCACCTGTTTTAAACTCAGTGTGCTAGCTTTTAATGTTTCCTTTTAAGACCAGCACGTCTTGATCCTTTGATCATTACGAACAGCATCATCATTCTGTCTGACCCTCAAGCCTATTTACGTGTCCTCTTCACATGAAAGTTAATTTGAATATATGTGCCTCTTCTACTTGGAGTTATGTGAAAACACCCCTAAAAATGCTGTTTGGACATGAGCTATGAGTGATTTTGCATATATTCAGAAGAGGAAAAAAAAACCACAAAAACCCACGTTTAGCCAAACTGGCCTACAGCCAAGAAATAGGGACGGAAGCGCAGTGCCCTTTGTATGGCTCTTTCCATTGTTGTGTGATGAAATCCATCATGTCATTATTGACTGAGCTAGTATGGTTGTAAATATACATAATGTTAGCTAGCCCTTCCTAGAAGATCCTAACTATGTTGTTAAGAACTTTGCTAAGCTTATTTTCCATGGACTGAAATTGTTCCTTGCAGAGGGCCCATTTTAAAACAATTTATTTTTTTCTTTTTTTGCTTTAGTTAATGCAAAATAGCTATTTCTGAGACTTTTTTTGACTATGAGGTGTTTGATAAGGGTCTAGTTACTTCTTTTTAAAAGTCAGCTAATTTAAAATCTTCATGGGAAAGTTTAAGTGTTTCCGTTCATCGACTTGGGATGTAACAGGAAAGTTGAGGGAGAGAAAGAGGACTTCTTGGTGGGATGATGGGTGAAGGGGAAGGATTGGAGGCGTAGGGAAGAAAAGGCAGACTGGTCAGCATAATTAATAGTAGGTGGGGGCAGAGCAAGCACAGCAAGCCAGAGCAGGTATAGCAAGCGACCAAGTCAAGGAGACACAGGAGAATCTGGTATTGAGCCTCCAGAGGCCCCTGTCTCACCTCGATTTCTTACTATCTATGAAACGAGTGGCAAGGTACATTTCTCATTGCCCTCCAGCACTGGTCCACAGGGAGGACGTCTGCCAAGGGACAGAAGGATTTGGTGGAAGAGTGAAGATTCATGCACGCATAGGCGTGTATGCGCCATTTTAAAGGCAGATTGCAAAGCTCAAGACAGTGCCAGGGAAGAAAAGGCTGAACGTGCCACCCCGTTAAGTCTCTCGGCATGTATACGTTTTTCAAACACGCAGTTATACGCTGTTGTTTCTACCGCAACCTTACGTGTAATGAGAAGGCAAAGCAAACCAGCAGGCTCTAAAAACGACACAGGCCTCTCCTGTGAAGCGGGCTGCTGTGTATTAGATGACAAACAAACAACCCCCCCTATGGTTCTGTGGTTAAAGGCGGTGATGGGGGCTTGTCCCTGCCACCCAGTGCCCACGGGAGGTCTGTAAGCAGCGCTCACCAAGGGGGCGGCTGGCCTCTGCATTTCCTGGGGGCACCGAGGCCCCTCTGCCTGTTCGGTGGCCGTGATGAACATTCCCACTACTGACGGTCTGGTTTAAGCACAGAAACCTACCGGGCATGCCTTGTTTTTCCTGATAAAAAAGGGTTTACGGGAGTCTCCGGGCTCTGGCCGGTGCCCGGGCCGCGGGCGGTACGCGGTGGCCGTGCCCCGCAGCCCCCGCAGCGGTCACCTCGCCCCCGGCGCTGCCCGGCCCGCCGCCCCCGGCAGCGCTTCCCCGGCGAGGCAGGAGATGGCACCCGTGCTGCAGCCAAAGGGCCGGGGAAAGAAAAACCCCACCAAACACGCCCAAACCCAAGCGCCTGGCTCCCGGGATGGAGTTATGGGAGCAGGTGCTGCGGCGATCCCAGCAAGCTGGCGGCGTCGGAGACAAATGTGAACTGAAACTCTTTAATGCCTTTGAATGTTGTTGATTTCTAAGCGTATTTTCCAGTTCTGTAGCCCTGTAAAACCCCAGTAAGTCAGGTGTGTAGGCTTTTACGGTGTGTAGAAATGTGTCTGCACGAACCAGAGGTGGCTGTGCAGCTGCGACGCCGTCAATCTGTGTTTCGCAGAGTTGCGCCGCACGGAGCGAGCGCTCGCTGTCACGGAGGCACGGCGTGAGCCGGGCACAAACAGAGGCTTGGGGGAGACGTTCAAGTAGTCAGTTGTTCGGAATTTCGCTCTGTACATCATAAGTAGCACCATCTATGAGGCTAGAGAACACCAGTGTCAAATGAAGCACTTAAAGAACAATATAGTCTTAAGAGAAGAGCCAAAATAGGTGAAGGTTCCCCCCCCC
>VWZZ01004376.1:135607-221261 GCA_013399095.1 Psophia crepitans
CCCCCGCCGCTGCCTCGAGTGTCTGATGTATTCCAGCGTTCAAAGCGTTTCAGTGTGCTGATATTGTATTCACACATATGCAATGTATTTGAAACATTCCTACCAAGGAGATTGTGGTAAAAACTGTAATGTGCAGCTTGCTGGGTTTCATTGTAAAGTAATATAATCTCCACATGTGCGAAGGCCAACGCAATATTTTATTTTTTGCTTACCCCAGGGAACGTGATATTAAATTTATCAGCTGAAGTATTAGAATGAGAACTCATAAATATTTTTTGGGGTGCATCAGTGGTGTACATAGGGAGGGAGAAGACATGCGGCACTGGGCGAAGAGGAAGTAGATCATACTTTTCATCCTGCTCTGTCACGTAACAGCTATGCCTTGGCCTTCAGATGGGGTCCTGGAAAGTTTTCTAAGTGACTGAAAACAAGTTTTAAATTGGGAAGAATTTGTTAGTCACTGATTTTTATTGATAATTATTAGATCTATAGTAGATGGATTTCAGATGTTGTTCACATCAGATACAGAGCTCTGGATATCTTGAGGGGAGAGGAGAGTGTTCCCCCCAAGAGAGGTATTATCATTCTGAAGATATTTCAGATGCACAGGAGGGACTATCGGCCTGTTTGTTTTACCCGATGGGCTGTGCCTGTAGGCACCCTGGCTGGGCAAGGGACTACCACATCTAGGAGTCTGTACACTGCGGTCATGTAGGTATATATCTTCCAGGGCTTAAGCAAGTTTCTCTGCATGGCGTTATCTTGCGCTGTTATGTGATCTAGTCTCTTGTCTGGAGTTAATTTGGGCATCTCCAAAAGAGCTCTGTGGTGCTTTAGGATAATGGAATCCATGCTGAGTTAGCAGTTCTTCGTCATCGTTGACTCAGTGTTCGGCTGCAGCCCAAATTGCCCGTACTGGGAAGGGCACTGAGAACATGGGCAGAGGTGACATTTTGCCACTGTAGAAAATCATATTGCCTTCACATCTTCAGTACTGCGTACAATTGGTCTCCACATCTCAAGAAAAGTGTGTTTTTTCTTAAAAAAAAAAAAGAAAAAAGGTATGGAAAAGGACATCTACAGCTATTAAGGGGAAGTAAATAGCAGGCTCATGGTCTCACTTCAGTTTGGAGAGAAGGCTGAGCAGGGCTGAAGCTGATTTACAAAATCAAGAAGGCAGTGCAGAAGATAAGCGCTAAACTTGTTTACCAAATCCTACAACAGTAGATCTGGGAACATGCATTGAAACCGATAGGACATAATTTAAAACAGCTTTTTAAAAGTGCCTTTCTTCAAAGCATGTGATAAACTTCTACAACTTGCTGTTGCAAGAAAGTGTGGAGTCAGAACACATCAAGAGGTTCAAAATGAATTAGACAAATTAAACCAGATAGTGTTGGTAATAGGCAGTGCTGTTTCCTCTGACACCCAAAATCTAATAGCAGGATGCAGGAGGAGCATGAGGATTGGACCTCAGACAGTGGCTCATTTCACATGCTCTCCCTAAGCAACTTCTGTGACAGCCACTGTGGGAGAGAGCAAACTGGGTGATGGACATTGATCTCACCCCGTGGGCCATTTCTGATAGGAAAAGATATGATGGACGGCTCCGAAGAGTGCTAAAAGAGCTGAAATGGATGCCTCAAACCTCTGGTTTCAAGATCATAGCCGTAAAAAGGTACAAAAGGAATTGTCAGCATTTGCAGAGAAAGCAAGTGAGGAGGAGGTGGCTACTTCAATCCCTTGGAAGTCAAGAAGCTAGACTTTGTCAGGAGTCTGCTTGATTAGCAGCTGGCTCAAAGCCAAAGGCTAGCAGAGACTGAAGGTGGCTCAGGGTGGTAGGTTATAGAAGTGAAAGAAGCAATAAGCCTTTTTACTGTCACTTAAGTTGAGGACATTAGAACTGCGAACATACGTACTCAAGTCACTTAGCTTGTAGGTAATTGCATCAAAAAGCTGTTGGGCTTTTTCCCTCTGTGATTGCTTCAGTTTTGCAGTGGACATTTGCAGTGCACCTTTGTCATCTTGGGAATTACATTGCTGTGATGCACTTCACCTGGAACTATCAAGCCAGCTCAGAAACTGAAGTCAGCCCAGGGCTGAATTTGGCACACGCCGGCTGTTGCCCAGCGAGTATATTGCCTTTGAGTACCAGGATGGGCTGTTTCCAAAAGGAGTTGAAAGTTGGTTTGGTTTTTTTTTTTCCCATTCCATAGAGTCTCTAATGACCCAGGTCTGCCCATATTAGACATCAACATTTCTCTCTCCATGATATTTGATCCAGCAGAAAAGGTGAACTGGCACTTTTTTTGGTATAATAGTGAGGGAGCTCATGGCACTTCAGAAGGCATTTCTCCCTTTGATCTAAAATAGCCCATGTGCACCGGCTTCTCTGGCACACTGCAAAGTTCGCCAGTTCTCCTAAGTTTTTCTGAGAGGAACAGAGTCATGAAGGTGGTGAAAGGGTGAGTAGGGGCAAGGATTTATTTGTTTTTTTCTTCCTCTTAGCTGTTGTTGGCTTGAGATCTGAGGAGTGAAGCTAAATTTGTAATTTGTAAGCACTGTATTTTAAAATATTTGCCAGTTGCTACAGATAATAAAATAGGGATTTTTGTCCGGAGAAGAAATGAAAATAAATAAACATGGATCTTGTTCACCTAATTTATGATCTGCAAATATGGTTCCTCGTCAACCTGCGCGATTAATTCTCTTCAGTCAAGAGTGACCATTTTGATTACATCTTCTATCAATAAAAAGCCATGAAAACTTTTTTTTCATAAGAGAAAAGAAATCCAACAATATCAGATGACTACAGTGTAGATTGTTTTGCCATTTGTACCGGGATTTAAACCACATTACAGCCAATATATAATTTCAGTACCCCACCTTTAACATCAGATTTAGTATAGACAGCTTGATGGAAATTACCCTTACTCATACAAACCAGTATGAGCTGGAAAACTTTTTTGTATGGACGTGATACTACTTGTTCTAACAGGTACTGATTATGATAGAGCTTTGGGTTTTGCCCATGTGGATGTATCAAGACCGATTAGAAAAAAATGTTTAAAATGTTGCATATGATTATCATTTTTGAAGCCCACTTTTCTTCATTTAGAAACACATTGTGGCTTAAGTGCTTACAGAAGATAGTTGATTCCTGAAGGAAAAGGTGCAGCAGTTCTGTGTCAAGGTTTCAGTTCAGACTTCTTATCCCAACCTCAGAAATGTGTTTTCACTAACCTAAGAGTGTGATAAGCTGAAAGAGAGGGTGCGCAGCTTAGGCATTTGGCAGCACTTCCACTGGAGCTGCTGTGCTGGAGTAGTGGTAGAGGCTCATGAAGTGAGGTGTTCTTTCGAGTCTATCATGTCTCAGCTACTTTACAATCTCCGGGGGGTCCCAGCCAGAGTTTCTACGAGCTGTGCCTTGGTGTTCACCAGATAGTACATGTACTGCAGATGTTTCAGGCTGATCACCTGAAGTTTGTGATAACTACAACATGCGGTATGTTTTGGATGATCTCAATAGTACATCTAGTATCTTATTTCTGAGGCATTTTTGCTGCATGAAGCAATAAATTCAATTCTGTCATCATTAGGCAGGTGTTTATATGTACTGCAAGACTTTAATCTCTCTCCAGGGAACAAAATACTTTAGGGGGCCATTCTACAACTTGGCTTTTGCTTTGCATCTCTGGCATGTTCCTGTTTTTCTCTAGGCCAGGAGAACAAGCATGGTTTTATGGTTAGGATATGGGTCTTGGATTGTTTCCCAGCTTTGCCAGCAAAGACTGAAATCTAGAACAAATATGTCCCTCAGCTCACCAACTACAAAGAGTGAGGGTAACGTGGCCTTTTTTTTCTGCTGGGTGTTTCATCTACTTAGCTTGGAAGCTCTTTAGAACATAGACTGCACTGTATTAGATGTACCGATCAGGGATCCCAATCTTTGTACACAAAGTCATAGTCTACTGATAATAATGGAGCAGAATTTTAATCTACAGAATATTTGGTAAAGAGTCCCATAAAATACAAATGACTTGCCATCATCCTGCACTTTGATAGTCATATGATGTGCCAATGAGAGATTCATGGCTGTGACATGACTACTGTAATGTTTGGGTTTGGGAGAGTGTCAGTGTCTACCAATTCTATTTTCATAAAACAGGTTCGTGCAGGTCGTGAGCTGATTTATAACTGGGTGGTGAATTAATTTTGTTCAGACCTATCCAGGTCTCACCCATGTGATGTCTCCCTGGTTTCTGTAGGGAGTCCTGGTGGTCCCTCACGTTCCCTGTTTCTGAGGGGCTGGCTGTTTCTGGCTGCAGCGGTTCTCAGGTCTGAAGGCAATTTGCAGCATCTGAATGGCCTGAAGAACCTGGAGTCTACTCACTGATGGTTGTTGAGCAGCAGTTAGTGAAACTTTGTGCTGACCTTTGGTGAAAATTACTTGCATAGCCATGAGAAAATTCATAAAGCAAAGAACAGGGTGGAAGGAAATGCCTTGAAGATGCTTTAAGTAGAGAGCTTAGAAGCCTGCTAGCTCTTTATCATTAGAAAATGACCTCAGGCAAGAAAAGAGTAGCATTTTTAGAGTTTTGGATCCTGGAAGAAAACTCACAAGGAAATTCAACATTTTCTCGCAAGATAATTTTGGTATGCTACACAGACTTGAAACAGCTCAGCCATAAAGACAATGTTAAAACAATTATCTCAAGGAATTGTGGTCAACTGAAAAAAATAAATAAACATTTCCAAGTAAACTTCCCGTACTTAGAAGATAGTATGGTAGGATAACATTAAGGCAAACAGAAAGACTATAAGAAGCCCAAACAAATCCTTACAGCTTTAAACATGAGCTAATTTCTTGTATGCATAAAATCAAGACAGCAGCTACCATTCGCTGCAAGCAGTTAACGTTTTCTCTTAATCAGAGCAATATATTTAAAAAAAAATCTTTAGATTGAGATAATATTCTTTGTTTTACTCTTGAAAACATTTACAAATTTATCATGTTATAAAAATGTATTACGGTCTAATACTTCAGAAATCTGTGCTGATACAATAGAGAAATTACTACACTGTTATTTTGTAAGTTTTTGTTTGTTTATTTAAGCAAAAATACACCATAATCTGAATTTATTTTTCCTGGACAGTCCAGGAAGATAAAATTGTTTCCTTTCCTGACTCCCCCACTGCATGTGTTCACACACATATAGGTGTGCATGTGCATACACGTGTTTCCCTCCCTGAAGAAGGTAATGTACTTGTAGACCTTCGTGTTATCTCTATCCATTTCTTTCTTGACTTTAATAATAATGTTGTCAGAGTTTCGCACTCATTTGTGCTTAAAAATCTGAATTGTGTAAGAATTTTTAAATGTGAAATAGTTTAATTGGGTATATTTTTATTCTAGCCAATGAATTTTTTAGCAGTTTCGTGTGTTAGGAAATTTCTGTAGTAGTGATTTTTACTGATTTCTCTTCTGAACTAATCCATGCCTTTCAATCTCTCTGTGTCAGTAGTGTCTCCTCGGCTGTGCTGACGGTGAGCCTGTGCAGCCAGGAATGCAAAAGCCTTGGGGCAAGAAGGAGAGGAGGCAGGAGAGATCCTGATCTGCAGTTCAGTGGATACAACCCTGAACTGGGGGAATGAGGAGAGAGAAGTTTGATCCTTGAAGTCCAAGCAATTTCTTGGGATTTTGTTAAGGCTTTTTTCCTTCAGTGACTCTCCAAAGAAAAATGGGAGCAGTCCATGGGACAAAATGCCAGGAATGCTATTGGCTTCCTTCTGGTAAGAGTCCTGATCTCTCCTTTGTTGTTCCTCTTCACGACTTCAAGGCTGGCTTATCAAACCGATGTACCTACAAGGTACAGTTGTCACCCTTGGTTCTCCTTCTTGCCAATGGAAAACAAAAAATGAGGGTCACTTAGTCTCATCTTAAAGTACGTATTTAAAAAGGTGAGTGAAATGAAGCACCCGCTCCTCAGGAACTGCAAAGGGGGCTTCTGGGGACTGACCCAGATGTCTGCGTAGCTCTGGTGCATGGGCCCTTGTGGTGCTGTGAGCAAAGCTACCTCAGGCCAGCTCTGGGTCAGAGTTCCCCATTTAAGTAGCCCTGACTTTATATGTCATAGAAAAACCCTGAGTTGAATGAACTCTTCTTTTCTTTTTCCATGTTTTTTCCTGCTGCAGTCTTAGTAGCAGAAACTAATATTTGTCAATTCTCCAATTTGGGTAAGAATGGAGAGAATCTCCCTCCTTAAAAAATAAAAAATACAGGAATTCCCACAGAGAGGGAAGCTCGCTGTGCTCTCTTAGTGATCTGTATATGGGGGAAGGCATTGGAAGAGAATCAAAGCCGGGGTCAGTGCTTAAAAATAGTGTGTACACAGTACCGGATGGCTGCTCTACCCTGACCACAGCCACCTAAAAACTGTTCAGAGTTGCAGTTTTGCTCTCAGCATGCAAGCTGGATATACCCCAAAGCTCAAATTGCCATCCATGAGACTGAAAACCCACACGGCCGGTAAGGTATGCTGAAACTCAGTTAAACAAATCCCAGTAAATGCGAGCACACTGTAACTGCTCCTACTTTTAGAGGACGAACTAGCAAGTAGTAGATGTGCACAGCTGGGCCCTTCATCCTCACTGGCTTCACTGGAAGGTGATAGGGAAACTCTCAAATCAGTCCTAGAAATGAAGTTATTTGGAACGGAAACACCTAATACAACAGAAGATCCTTGTCCGCTCTTCCACAGCATGTTTATTCAGGATAGTATGTTTTAAAAAGTAATGGCTAGGGCGCTACCTCCCCTCTGAAAAACTCCGAAAGACAGAGGACACGCGGTTTCTCCAACCTTTGTAACAGGGAATCAGAACTGTGTGCCCATCTTTTGTACAATCCGGCTGCTCGGCGTTGGGGAGTTGTGTCTAGTCGTGGCAATACATAGTATGGGCAAAGCCACAAATCTGTCTAGCTTGAGGAAAGATGCAGAGTTCTGCTTTCCCTGAATATAGGGAACAAAGTGACCCTACAAAATGTGGAACAGATAAGGTCTAAACTCCTTTCACTCCAGTGCTGGGACCAGCGTGGTACAGGGAAGATGCAGCTCTGATCCAAAAGGTGAGCCGCATGAAGGGAAGGAGGAGGAAAGAGCTAAAGGGGGTTTTCTGCACAGCTGAACCTCCTTCAGGTGACACCACCATCTAGTTTTGCTCAGCAACGCCAACTGCAAATTACATAACAATTCTGGCAGATGTACCCATGACACAGATCTGCCCTAGGGTCTTAATTTTATGCTTCCTGATTAATTTCTTCTGAATTATTTAACTTGTCAGTCCTGAGGGAAACAAGTTATTATTAGCTGTATGACAGTAGTGATGCAGTCAATAAAGCTTGAAACACTCTTGGTTCAGCAGTGGCAGAGATGCTCAGGCTCCCTCATACTGGGGTAAGCGTAAAGCTTCAAAGTTAAATACCAAGCTCACTTCTCTATGGCGTCTTCTCTCTCCGGCCTATAGTACCAAAACTGTCTCATGTCTCTGGGTTTTGGCAGAGCAGAGGGTGGGTTCTGTACCCCCTTTTATGTCAGCACAAACAGGTAACTACTAAGAGCACTTGTATGCATAGGCACAGTCCCTGAATGCAACCTGGTGAAATTAACTGCAGGGCTGTGTTTCCCCTTAGAGCAGGAAATCACTCAGCTGACAGTATTATAAAACATTACATAGTTATTAAGTGGTTTTCCAGTAATTTTTCAGTACTCAGCAGAAAACATTATCATAACTGATATACACTAATTTTCTGTTGTTTATGTGTGTATATACTGTAACTTCCATTAAAGTGCCATTACATTACAAAAGGGATTCTGTAAAAATGACCTGGTCGTCTTCCAAATTTATTTTCTCGATGGCTCCAGATCAAATTTGCCTACTTTAAACAGTATATTTAAAAATTGACAGTGTTGTGGACCCCACCTGGAATCAAATTGTGTTCTTTCTGTATTGTATTTGTAATGAGGATGATTTAATTATTTATCTGATAATGATATTAATGATGTGCAAGAGAGTCTGCCCCCCCAGAAGCCTTTATCCCTTTCCATCTTGCATTCCCAGGTGTCACTGTACCCACAGGAACAGCACGAAGCTGCGACAGGGGAGGTTTAGGTTGGAGATCAGGAAAAGGTTCTTCACCGGGAGGGTGGTGGGGCACTGGAACAGGCTCCCCAGGGAGGTGGTCACAGCACCGAGCTTGGCTGAGTTCAAGTAGCGCCTGGCCAAGGCTCTCAGTCATCTGCTCTGATTGGGCTGGTCCTGTGTGGAGCCAGGAGTTGTACTCGATGATCCTTATGGGTCCCTTCCAACTCAGGATATTCTATGGTTCTGTGATCCTAATTGTAAGGTGTTAACAGGGGAAAGATCTGTGTTAGTTGAATGAGAAGTTATATCTGGATGACAAAGACAGTGTTCAGTGGGAAGGTGCCATACTAAAGGTTTTCTGATCATTGTGATATTTTAAGACTAATGAGAATTAAGTACACATGTTGAGTGAAAGGATGTAGGCATCTTAAATCACTGAGAAACTAGCTTCATTTGTGATTGTCTTATTTCCTTCTACCTTGACTCTGGAGAACTTTCATAAGAGCAACCTGCAGCCCTAAATCCCACCCCGGACTTTTGTGTGTTACTGTTGGACATTTCCCAGGATCCATGAGCAGGCTGCTTCACCACACATCATGGCTGTATTGCTTGAGCCTCCCCTACCCCCACCCCCCCCATCAGTGCTGGAATCATTTGCTGGCCATTGTGCAGCTTCCCCAGAAGTAATAGGTCTGTCTGCATTCAAACATTTTGCATGTACAGCTTTGTCAGCTAAGAGCATGGGAAGAGAAGAAAAGAAACATACCACTAATTAAATCATCAGTTCTGGTAAATGTTCCCGTACCAGCGAAAAGCTCTGTTGAGAGGTATAACTTCTGTCATTTGGGTAGCTGCTATAAACACTGCTAGCAAAAATCTCTTACCAGCATAGACCGCATCTCCACTCAGAGAGTTTGTTGTGAAAACTATGTCTGCAAAGATCTTGTACTACAGAAACATCCCTAGCCACACGGAGGAAGAACCATTACATTGAAAGTTGAGTTTAATTTCTTCTAGTCTAGAGTGGAGTCTGAAATTGCAAGAAATTGGGATAAATGGGCAAATGTACCCCAGTGTCTCCTAACACTTCAAATGGTAGCTTGGCCTTTAGAGCAGATGCTTTGCAAAATGTCTCTGCCTGGAAGTTTCTCATCACCCACAGAGCCTCCAGATGATCATCCAGAGCATGCAGTCTCCAGCAGAAGACCTTCCACTGACTCTTTGGGCAGTTTTTCTCCTAGTTTCTTCCCTTAGTTTTGTTGACTGGAGATGGTGTGAGCACCTCCACTCTCCTCCAGTATACAAGAGTGCCTGTGGCTGAACAGAGCAAACATCTGGGAGCAGTGGTGGGTCACCCGAGGCTGGTGTGTGGGGCTTGGGCAAGCAGCAGCTCCGTAAAGCCTCCAGTGGGAAGGGGAAGAAGTGTAGACACACTCTGTCCCGTGTGTCCTGTGCCTATGGGCTGCCTTGACCCATCCCAGTGACTGTCCTGCCAGTGCTGCTAAATATTTACTCGGTGCGAAAGGTGAACTACAGGGGGTGTTACAGATAATAACCTTTTCACAGAGCACACTGGGCACAGCCAGATAGCAGGACATCAGGCTCAGTGCCCTCAGGCTTCTGTCAGGCAGTGGTGGCCATTCCTAGCGGTTTACATAAGTAGAAAAATTCAGATCAGAAATATTTCCCTTCTGTCCGGCCTAGAACATCTGGACTTTGCTGAAGTCATTAGTGCCGTTATTTCACTGTGAACTGAATGGCAATTAGCAGAGTGAGACCACACTAGAAACAGGATGCATGACCGAAATTTCTAAATCCCGTAGTGATACAAACAGCCTGGGACGTAAGCGAGAAGAATGAAAGCTCCTGTTCACACGGGTTTCATATCTTTACTTGCAGACAAGAGGGAAATGTTTCTTAACATAAGTTTCATTTTGAGGGAAATGCACACGTGGGTTGGCCAATCTATTAATTATAATAAAATTAAAGGAAAATTTTATTATATATTTCAAACAATCCTTAACAGTGCCACTACTATCACTGTTAGTGTCTGGGGGGGAAAAAAAGAGTGAAACCACAGTTTTCACTGTTTATCTGCTTTTGTGTGTATCTGTTTTACTTGGTTTAGGCTATGGAATTACTAAACTTGTCTGGTTCACTTTCCTTTATGGGCAGCACAATGTTCTGGTTTTCATATCCTATAAAAGTAACGATGCCACAGAATTACAAACGAAATGCTTGGGTTCCTCAATACAGATATTATTAAATCCATCTAAAGTGTTTTCATTGCCTGAGCTGAGGAATCTTAAATAAAATAAACAAGCCACTCAGGTAATAACATAAAGATAATTTTTAACACCGTACTATCAGACCATTGATGAGAATTTTCAATTACATATTTAAATTTAAACCTTTTCTTTAATAAAACATACAGTCATTATCATATGGTATAATGCTTATAACCAGCTATACCTACCAGGACTGTAATCCTGTTGAGCTGCTGTAATGGCATGAACCACAAAAGCAAAACATGGGCGGTTTATCAATGTCAACAAACTCCCAGATGGAATTACAGTCTTATATGCCCTGTTTAGTCGTATGCTATTCATTATAACATATGACAAAAACTATGCTTCTATTAAAAATGCACAGATGAGAATATGTGTTGTTGAAGGGGACTTGTTTAAAGAGCAGAAGGCATCTCTCGCTGCAAAGCAGAGTCTCTTTCTGTGCAATACCTTTTCAGGCATATTCGCAGGATGATGAGGACTTGGATTCAAGCTCTGACAGAAATATGGTGCTTCAGGCTCAGTAGAATATTTCTGGTTTTGTCTCTTCAGCCGCAGTTTTCTTGTGTTGTCTGCCTTTGGGGAAACCTGGCTACCTCCAGCGAAAGCGTGAGCTGCAGCACGGCACTGAGAGTCTTTGGGAAATAAACCACAAGGCATTGCCAGGGAAGTCCTTTGGGACCCATTGGGACTTTGTAACAGAGTGGTGGCACTTCTAGGATGTTTTAAAGTTTGTTATTTTCTAAAATTTCAAAACAAATCAAACATCACAGATTCCAAAGTTCCATATGCTGTCTGTGCAGTCATGTTTATGATCTTTTTAGAAAAGCCCCACTGTAAAAAAAAAATATTTTTCCTAGCTTAAAATGGAATTGTGACTGGAAAACAGCATGATTAGAGAAACACAGAGCTGAATTGTACCAATTAAAAGTGTTGTCTGTGTTGGAACTAGCTTGGGAAGCCCCAAAATATTTCAAGGGATCTTCAGTACTTCAAACGCCACAAGGTTCAGCCATCTGTGGTTGAAATAGATGGACTTTCCACTGTTTACAGGTATAACAGCTGCACAGGCAGAGAGGAGGGGTAAAAGCAGAAGAGACTGAACCTGGGGCAGTGGTTAACCGTCCTTCAGGATTCCCAGGAGAGAGGTTAGCAATGTGGATGACCAACCCCTAAGAGAGCATCAGCTCTGGGGATGACAGAAAAGTTCAGTAGTTCACTCCACAGAAACAGTAAAACAGACTCTACAGTGAGAACAGCATGATGCAGTGGTTTAGTTCCCTGGTGCGATATCAGAAATAGGGTGATAGCATTGTAGGATGGTGCTTTCTGTAGCTCTCATAGCTATTTAATTCCCCCATCCTCAAGAACTGAAAGGCTCATGCCTGCATGGAGCTGGCTTCCACTTTATGCAACAACAGCAATGGTGGAAAGAAACAGGATATCAGTGCGAGCTAAAGAAGAGGAAAACACTCCTTTAAATGCCACATTGCAGGGAGGAGATGCTTGGTGAAGATTTCTGCGGTATGTGCTGCAGGTCTTGGTGTGGAAGTTGTGTGACAGCCACAGCCCCCGATACATGCACCTCTCCAGTTGGCCACTAACGTGTGACCACAAACATGAGCAGCTGCCATCACCAGCAAGGGCAGTTTCTTTGAATTGCTGACCCAGCATCAGTCTCGTCATCTGCTTTTCTTTGGAGCTGGACACGCATGGAGCTGTCTTTCAAACATTCCGAACCTGGCTTCCTGGAGGGAAAGCAAGGCATGCCTTGGGTTGAAGGATGGGTGATGGTGGCTGGGCAGTATCAACTGTACGTGGAGGACAAGCTCCAATTGCTTCTAAATGAACAGCATGGAAATAAGGTTTATTTGCAAGACAGCAAAGACTAGGAAATTAGCTTGGGCTGGGCAGAAATATTTTCATCAGGTTAATCTGGGGTTTTCTTTGTTTTAATAAAGCATACTTCATCCAGTGTCTCTTCAGACCTAGTACCCTAGATTCTTTCATAAGTTTTCCTCACGTAAAAATCCAAATTCCAAGCTGTCTTTTCCGGGCAGAAAAAAAAATAAAGAGGAAAAAAAAAAAGATTTAGAATGAGAAAATTTTCCTGTAAGGTTTATATTTTGGATTTTTGTATTCTATAATTCCATGACATGTCAGTAGAAACATGTTTCAGGATAGTAGAAATACCACTACAACATGTAGTAGTTGCAGTATTTCACGTTTCATTTTTAGAACTGAAAGAGCCTGCTTTATGCTGGCTGAAGTGTCAAATCCTCTTTTGCATAGCAAATGTGTCTTCTTCCTCTTCATCTTCTAATGAAACCACTTGATGCCTTTCCATAACAGACACACTTACAGCTAACAGGAACAAGTGTAAAAATATAAAAACCACAGATGAAATTTAAAGTTAAATCTCAATTAGCAGAAGAACATAACCTGCTTTTCAAGGCAAATGCCAGAAAAGCAGAGGTTTTTTTAGAGAAGTTGTTGTTATAATTCAGAATTCAACTGGGGGGAAAAAAAGAGAACTTTAAAGCTTTCTGCAAATACGACTTTGCTATCCTTAACAATTTCCACAAGGAGAGAAAAAGCAAGAATAAAACCAGGCCCCACTCCCTGATCCCTTCCCAAATCCTTCGGTGCTGCTCCTGTCTGCCTGCAGTTGGGTGGTGGGTAATTCTTGAGAGAGCTAGAAGTAGCAGGTGAGAGGGTTAAATAAGCTTCTTAAACAATTTCCATCCTGCCACTGCCCTGTTTTAAAATCCCTGAATTACTCACCAGCAGAACTGTTTATTTCATTATTAAAATGAGACTGCAGGGCTCTCCCTTCTCCCACCCATGCGTGATGTTCACGGAAGGAGAACTACTCCCACGTGATTACAAGGTCTGCTATTAAGTGTGAACTTCATATTTAATTGTAATTGCTAGCAAAATATAATTTAACAGCAAAGTATGCTGAATTTGTAACAAAGTACCCCTTTTATTTGAGCAGGAATATGGATGCTGCCCAAATGTATCCGCATGGTTCCAATTAAGTGGAGGAATGTTTAATGTAAAACTCAACTTGATGAAAATAACTGAAGTTTCTGACAAACCAATAAATTGGAGTCTAGAAAGCTCTGCGTATACAGTACAGTCAGGGAGGGGCAACACCCGCTGGGTCATCAATTTTGGTGCAGTCTTCCTGTTCGTTTATGCTAAAATAATACTATGTAGGTAATTCAATTTCTCCCCAGCTGTAAACATAGAGAGGAATGCTGGATGCGGATCTGGCCGAGGGTGGAGGGGGGGCCTGGGCTGAATCCTTAGACCCTGTGCAATTTCCAGGCTGAAATTTTCAGAAAGTTTAAACCCAGGGTTGCTTTCCTTCTTCTTCTTCTTCTCCTCTTCTTTGGGGGCTAGCACGCCGACAGTTGTCAAAAGGGTCCACAAAATATCCACTCAGAAGACCTGAGCATTTGTTGATGAAGATCTGAACATAAGGTTCTCTGTAGGAGCTACCAAGGATGCCAGGCCTGCTGCGGGGAGACTCAGAGCCAGCGAGGTCTGCTCCTCTCAGCCCCCATTGTTCTGGCAGGGCCCATCTCCAGGTTTTGTTTAAGCTCTAGGTAGTGCTGGAATCAAATTCTGATCTTGGATGCAGCTATATAAAACTGGATGTGCTCCACTGGCTGGGTTCAGAGCATGGCCCTCTACCTGATACAGGTTTTGGGTTGTTTTTTTTCAGAAGTGCAGAATTATGAACCTAAAGCTCTGGCCATTAATCAGCTGCATACATTAAGGAGGAAAACTGTGGTGGACTGATTGTTTTAGCAACCTTGATGTTGCATATAAAACACACAGCCCTTCTTGGGAGTCCTGCCGTCAGGAAGCGGAGGCGTTCAGGACTATAAAAGCAGCCCAAATCCCCAGAGAACTGGAGCTGAGGGGTGCTGTGTGTGTGTCCTTGCAATGAGAGCTGCTGTGTGTGGTAAACAAAATAATCATCAGCTCTTTAGTGATCAGAGGTACATCTTGCTTAGGAAGCAGGGAATATAGACTAGGTGGGGGGAGTGCAAAACAAAGGCAATAGATTACGAAATTTTTACCTTTTCACTGCTGCTACCAGTCTGTTCCTCACTCTTCTCCACAGCCACGTCTGTGGGCAGCACAGGCTCAGGCTTTCAGAGGTGGTTGCACGTCCAAAGGGTTTCACCAGTAACTCGATCAGGGTCTGTAAAAGGGACTAACACTCAGGTACCCCAGCTGAACCCATCACACCCAAGAAGCACGAGAGGAGAGTGTGCTGGGAAATCCTGTGTGCTGGTGTGGGTCTCCTTATCCTCTGAACTACCCATCTGTGGTCCACCTAATCCTCTTTTTTTTCATTGCAAGATTCATCTTATGTGCTAATTTTCCCTCACTCTTGCTCTGTCATGCCTACTGAAATGGTGAACACAGCAGTGTTGCCCATACCTACTGGATAGTGCCTGATCTCAGCCAGGCTATGACATGCTCCTCTGATATGCATGAAAATTGATATCAGGTAACATAAATTGTGCCATAATTCTGCTCAGGGTTTGTGTGTGGGCTGTTTCGTTGAATTCAGTTGGCATCTTTTCTTACTGAGGTGTATTGCTAAAGTTGCTTATGCAAGGGCTGGGTTGTTTCTCCAGCCTCCCTCCCCTCTCCTCCCCACCTCAACAGCTTTGTAAGACAAAGGAAAAGCTGGGTAATTAATTTACCCTTTCCCCTCTACCTAGGAGAGATCTGTTTACACTTGAAATGGAGCGGGCCAGGTTACTCTTGCCCTCCCAAGGCCAGTATAAGAGCAGACTTTAAAACAGGACTTTGTAAGTACCTATGTTTGCTAGAAATATTTAGCTTCTTAGTCCTGTGACCAAAGTGAATTGTTGACTTGAGCAGAACACGATGGGCTTTTATTTCCCATTATGGGAAATACAATCTGTGCCATCCTGAGAGCATCGTTTGGTCGCTGACGTTTGAGGGTCAGTTCAAAGTTATTGTTAGCATCTCCTGCTCTTCCCTTCCATTTTCTGTCTGGTCTCTTGGCAGAAGTCTGCTACAATCAGCATTTAAGTGCCCTTTTTTTTAAGGGTAAAAATGTGATTTTTGCCAATTTTTTTTTTCTTTACAACTTCAGATTGCTGTCTCTCAGGTCATTTTGAAATATGGTGACAGAAATACAGGCTAAATAATCAGCAGCGACTCAGAGGATCTAATATGCATTTAAAACTATCAGGATATATTGTTCTATTTTCCCAGAAGCTTAATAATGAATAACCATAAACTTGGCATGCTTATATTAATCTCTGTAGGATATTACAGTTTGCACTCCAGACCCGAAGTATTTTTTCAGCGACAGCACTGGTTGTTTTGTACCTTTTCCATTTGTTCTACGCTAGACAGGTCAGTACATAAACGATGTGCTATTTTCTTATTGCACAGAGACAACAGCTAGAAGATAACAGAGAAAAAATAGACCACATTTGTATTTTCTACTGTTGAAATACTATCAACGAGTTCAGCTTACAATTATTTCTGCGCTTTGGAAGACACTTTTTGTTGCCAGAACTTTAAATTGGTACTTATGGAATAGTTTGACATTTTTGTGTGTTATCTTTATTTCAGAGTGTAAACTTCCTCACAAAATAGGGCAAAAAGTAGCTTGATAACCAGGAACAAGTTAAAACTTCAGCATTTGGGCCTAGGCATATCAGTAAAGATTCTGGAGGGGAATGGTTATATTTGGGACTTGTATTTGGGACTTGTATTTAACTCCCTGTGGGTGTCCTCCATCATGGATACCTGATCCAGCACAGCTGGATCCTGCTGGCTACAGGAGTCATCCATTGGCAGTGGGAAGCTGCAAGGGCAGAAGTTACTCCGAGATCATGCAGCTCTTTCCCTGCAACAGTCCCTCAGTTAGGGAACTGGGAATTTTTTTCCCCTGGCAATGCCAACAGCATCATCAGCAACTTTTTCACTCAGTAAGGTAACACCGAGCTGGAAGTAAGTCTCAGCGTTAGGAGCATTTGCTCGCTTTAGAGCAGGAGCTTCGCAGCAGATGCAGATGCAGCTGCATCGCTTCTCTGGCTGCTAGCCTAGCTAGTACCTTCATAATGCAGCCATGCGGCTTGTTCTGCAGCTGAGTGTGGCTTTTAACGTTCTCTTTACTTCCTGATATTGAAGATTAAACACCTCTTTTGTGCTTTTCTAAGCACTTTACCTACCTCTTTCATGTCCGCGCACACACAGAAGCAAATCCAGCTCTGCCATCTGTGTGGCTGCTCCCCATCCCAGCTCTGGTCCTGCAGGTCTGTGTGGTATTCCTGGCCCTGGTGCGGCTGCAGCACTGCTGACGACTGGCGTTAGCTGAAGTGAATCTAGTGCTTAAAATGTCGGTAGGTTTTGTGCTCTGAAAAGTGATGGACTTTTTGGCTTGCAGCTGGGATAATGTAAGTTTCCCCATGCAGTTTTGCCAAGCTTACTCAGTCTTGGCCTACAGGCTTTAAACCAGACTAGATAAAGAGGCTTTAAACCAGACTAGACAAAGTACTGAAGAATATCCTGTAGGGAATAATCTTGCCCTGGGATCACGGTGCACAAAATGATCTAATAAACCTTCCTCACCTTTAGTTTTTATCATTCCGTTTTCTCCAAAGGAGGTACCTACCAGCCAGGTAGGGAATGTTGTGATGCGCAGACCAAGAGGACAACATCATATCTGTAGTCTTGGTTTGCTGGGGTGAAAAGCCAGTGCCAGGATAGATAGACCCACCGGGGACACTTTAACATTGTCATTTACGTGGCTCTTGACAAGCAGATGTTCTGCTGGGCATTTCCATTGGCATGACAAGCAGGCAGCTTTTTGTTCTCATCAGATTTCCAAATGTCTGGAATATTGGAGCAAGAGAAACCATATCTTTCTAGAGCTTACTTTTATGGAACGTATTATGAAAAGGGGTCCTTAGGAAATAGCAAGTCACCAGAATGCTTATTAAAATGACCTTAGGGTCAGATTCTGCCACTGTTAATCACAATAGTTGTACCTTATTCTGTGAGCTTTCCCATTGGATTCAGTGGGATTACTTAAGGAATTCGGGTACTACCTGATAGGACCAAAGTGGCAGAAAGGTTGACTCATAATAAGGGCAGCAGCTGTAATGCAACATGCCTTCGTTTCTTTCTGTTTTAGCTAGGTAAAACTGCTTCATATGCAAGTTGTTTTCTTTTAAGATCCCTTCTTCATGAGGATGACTTTTTATGTTGCAATTGTTAATATATTCTATCATTTTATCAGTATTTTAATATATTTATTGTTGTAAAATAATCTTTGCTGATTAGCTTCTAGATTAGAAGCTCCCTGGTTTTTGATTTAAAAAATTACTGCAGTTGGATAAAGAAAATAATTTTATTCTGAAATCTCCTTGAAATTCTGCAGTTTTCACAAAGATATTTTCCAGGGTTTGTTTGTATTTCTTTTTTATTTTGTTTTATTTTAAACCACTTCTGCCAAGTAGCCTGATTTAGAAGAACTGGGCAATACTTCATGCTTTTTCTGAAATTATAAATAGTGGACAATGACTTGATTCAGTATGCTAACAGCTGCATGAAACAGAGTGAGACCTTTATACAATTCTGACTATAAATGCAAAACTCACCTATGAAGAATTATGTGTACCTCCGCAAAATGAAGTGATGAGAACTTATTTACACGCTTCTATGAGCTGGGAGAAAGGGATGCAGACATTATTTTTTTTCTTCTTCTCCTTGCTGGAGAAAAAAATGAATTTGGCTTAGGTTTCACTCAACTAAATAGATTCTTGTAAACCAGAGACACAAACTACTTCTTTGGGTGTTTGCGCGAACACTCTTAGCTTTGAGTGTTAGCTCAGGTTGTTGAACTCAAGGCCTTGAGTGCTGCAAGAAGGTATTTCATTTATGAAAGTTTTTGTTTCTCAAAATAATGTGGTGTTTTGGTTTTGTTTTTTTGTTTTAAAGCCAGCAAATTTGAAAACACTGAAATATACAATATAATTCTGTGATACACAGGTTGCAGTGCAGAAGTATAGCCCTTTCAGAGGATTTCAGAGGATGGCAAAGGATTTAGGCTCTGTGCTAGTCCTGTGCTCATGGACAAACTTTATACCGACTAGTCTAACAGTGAAATTGTTCATGTCAAACATCAAAACTAGATTTTTTCAAAAGAACTTTTACTGATTTGACCGAAGAGCTTATAATGATTTGACTGTAATTAAGTGTGTACTATGCAAATTTAATCCAGAAGAATCAAATGTCAATATTTGAATCGTAAAATACAGGGTTTAATAATGGTTTCCTGTGTCCTGCTGATGTGACTGCAGTTATTGAGATGTTTCCTTGGAAAATATTGTGATGGAAATAATCATGATTATAGAAAATAAAAATTAGAAATTAAAGTAAATGTAAGTTTGAATGATGTCACGTGAAAAGACAGAATTCTTTTGCTTCTTTCCTTGAGCCGAACTGTGTCGTAAACGTATGTACAGAAATGTCAGCGATTCTTCCAAGTTTCGTGGATATAAGGGTGAGAAATCAGGTGGAGTGCTTAGTTAACCAAGAATAATTAAAGCTTATTTGTTATTTTTCTAAGTGTAAAATGTTTTCCTCAAGTACAAGATGAGCCAAAGAAATTTCTTGTTATTTTTGAACATAGGTTAGTCAATACAAACCGTTAAAAGGCAACTTTTATGCTGCAAATACTTTATTTCAACAGTATTTCTGAAGAATTAGTGCATTCAAAGGAGAGTGAAATTCATATCTTATTATACCTAAAAGGAAAAAAGATAAAGCATTTATCAGCTCCAGAGGAGGAAGAATCTGCATAAGTTATTCTGTTTTTTGATAGTACAATATTGCTCTTTATCATGTATCTATAAATAGTTTTGTCCAATAAAGTACTTAACAGCCTAAAAGCTGAAGGCAGCATTACCTTCCTAGAAAATTATTTTTGTACCCTAACACCTCAGCTTCTGAGAAGTATCTTTTCCTCCAGTGTTAGCTCTAATGCTCCCCTTTCTTACCCACCGATCTAATGCTGTATATTTTTCTGTATAATTTCGCTCTGTTAGAGGTATAGGAGATCTTTCAAATATTTGTAAGCTACCTTTGCCCCTGAAATACCCAGTGTCCAAGCTATGCTCATTTTGCTCTCTGTATTCCTTGCCTGCACAAGGTGGTAGCAGTACCACACCTGCAGGCTTTGCTTTCCAGCCTTACCATCACACCTGGAGAGCACGGTCACGGGTCGTGGTCCCGCAGCGCTGAGCTTGTTGCCAACATAAACCAAGGCGCCGTAGCTGCCGTGGAGAGTTTGCTGACTGAGCATAAAATGGGGAGACAGACACCAATGTGGGGAATACCAGAAGAGAGGGGGAAATGCTGGTCAACCCTCAGTGCTTAAAAACTTAGGGTTTAGGAAAGGCCCTTCCTTGGCCAAAACTTGATCAGTGGTTTACTGGGCTGCCTGAGGGTGTGCTTTCCTTCAATCAGGTCATCTGAGATGGGCTTTTGAAAAAGGGCCCTGAGGAAGGTTGCTCTAAACCAACAGCAAAAAGCTGTTCTTGGTGTATGGGTTTAAGCCTCAAGACGTTTCCCAGGAAGGAGAAACCCCTTGGAAATGTGTGTATAAGTGTATTTAGTCTTTTTTTCCTCAGGCAGACAGTCCTTGAGTTTCTCATTTCATAGTTTGCATTGGCTGGAAGCAAGAGGAGTTTATTATATTTAAATTTATTTATGTTATACTTGTGAATATTATATTACTTAATATTTTAAAATGTCATAAACATTTCAAGTGCTGAGGGCTGAATCATTGCAAATCACAATAAATGCCAGTGTTCAGAAAGTAAATCAAAGTGGTCTGCCCCCTCAGCCAACAAGGCATTGGATCAGAGCAGCCTTCTTCGGGGGGAGCGGAGGAAACCTTTGAGCCCCAGGGCATCCCACTTGAGGGACAAACAGATCTCTGGGCTCCAGAAATGCAGTGAAATGAGTGGCTGGTAAGTAAAAAATATATCAGAACAGTATCTGGATTGTGAACTTTATGGGAGAGGCAACTCATCTTTGTTGCAAACTGGTACAGCATGTAACAGGGGACTCTCCGGCCCCAGTGCCTTCCATCCCCCTGTGAGGTCCCAGCCCTCAGTAAGAAGTAGGAGGTGGGAGACCCCCACTTTGACTCACCCTTCTGGTGGGACATGGTTGCCTTTGAAGAGAGCTTGGGACTCCTTCCTCCTACCCCTCATCCCCTTTGTACCTTCTGCTTCGATGGCTTCACTCTGTCCTTTGCCTTTTTTATTCACCCTGTTATACCACAACCCCATATTCACCCCTTTTGCTAGAAAACCAGGCTGAGGGCTCATGCCGTAGCTCTAACAAGGGCCACACAGGGTCAGCCACACTGACCTCTCAGTTCCCATGAGCATCTGTTCCTTCCAGGACTGTGACTCCCACGTCCGTGACCTGCGCCCCATGTTTCCAGATGTACCCATTTACATGTGGCCACTTAAAATGTCTCCTTTAAGAAAAAGAGTACAGTCTTTCTAGGGGTAAAACACCTCTGTAAGAAACGTTCTGAGTTACAAACGCACTGGAAAGTATTGCATCTGGGTCTTTAAAATACAGAAGAGAATGGTTTATTTTGCTTTTTCAGCACTTTTATTACATATTCTAACCCCTGCCATCTCATTCTACATTATGTTTACTTTTGCTCTTATGGTTGTTTATCACCAGCCTGATCAGGTGAACATCCTTGGCTTTGTCTATCAATTTTCCACATTTTGTAGTGTGTATTGTTTGCTGTACCTTTGTCTTGGACTTGTTATTTATTACTCTATTTCCATTTATTTTCCTCCTGTTCGCCACAGAGTCACAATGCCAAAGTTGTCATCCTCGGTTGTACAATAGTGTTCTTGGGCCTTTTTCTCATAATGTAATAAATTATCTTTAAGAGTCACTTCGATGTTTTGCCATCTAATCATCTTCTCCCAGTTTTGCTTATGGGATTCCTTACTTTTGAAAACTAGTTTTTGAAACTAGTTTCACAAAAACTAGTTTCACTGATTTCACAAACTACACGTTTGTGAAATGCAGTCTGATTCTATGACAACTTCTAGTTTTTAGCCCAGTAACTGATTTACCTGTATTCACCAGAATACCACTCAAAATGGAGTTTTACACTATTGCTGAACATTTAGCCTGTCAATAATCTTTAAAATAGCCCTACTGTGTCACTGAAAACTTTTTTACATGGGGAAGAAAGAAACCTTTTGCACTTAGAAAGCTTTGGGATTTCAGACAGATAGCAATTTTCCTGTAACCTTGCTTACTTCAGTAGCATTAGCTGCTGGCAGGTGTAATGCTAATTATCACTAACCAGAAGAGTGATATTTCTGAAGAGGAATTCAACCCCCTAATTCGTTGTCATCCAACTGGCTTCAATGGATGTTTGGGTGAGTCTGTATTTCAAGGAGCATGTATGAAGTTTGATGTACACATCACCCGTCTATTGCTGAAATCTGTTCTTCTGCTTGTGTTTCTTTTACCTGTTCTTCTAGAAGTATGAAGACAAGCTGATGTTATGCTCAAGTGGAATCCCAACCACACATGTCCTGCATTTGGCTTTCTCTCACCTAATGTTTGATGTCAAATTAATGATATGATTTTTTTTGCAGGATATGATCAGTTGTACAGTGTTAGAAAATACTGCACTGTAGTGATTAGTGTAATAAACTAGAAGCCGAAAAGATTATGAAGCTGTTTTCCTGTCTGGTATCTGGCTGCTTAAGCTCAAATTCAGGAAAGCATTTCTATAGAAAAGCAAACTTGCAGCGTGCTTAACATCAGTCACAGGTCTGCAGCGCATTAAGGCACATTTCAAACAGAGAAACTTAAGCATGCGTATAGGTGTTCTTCAAAATGGAGACTTCAAGCATAAATGTAAGAAGGGGATTTTGCAAGAAATCAGGACGAGGTCTGTGTGCTGATGTAGGACTGTACCCAGGGATATGTCTCTGGTGAAGGGCAGCTGCCCTGTTTCCTCAGGATTTTTGCTACACAGTCCCAATAGATCCCTCAGGCAGCCCTGTCGTGAGAAACTCAGCTAGCAGTAAGGCAAGCAAAAGGGAAGAAAAATAAAGCAAAGGTTTTTCTTACCAGTCAGCTGGAATACGTTTGGCAGAAAGTAATGCAGTTGTTCAGATAGCTGGGCAGTCAGGCTAGAGATGCAGTCTGTACTACCTTATTTTCCAACAAACATTTCCATTTTTTTTTTTCAGTTGAGTTGCCATTGAGAAGATTTTGATTGGTTATTAATCAAACTTATTTACAAAATCCTATGTCTGTAGTTAGTTTATGAGTAGTTCTTGGCACACTGCGAGCAGCTGTAATGGCTGTACAGTGTGTATGGTGTATTTCTGTTTCCTGACTGGATGAGGGGAATGAGATTTCCACTGCAAATATTTTTTGTAGGACTTCAAAATTTGCTTTTCCCGAGTATTTGAAAATATTTTTAATACTGTTTCCATGAGCATTCCTGTTTTTGTGAACACAAAGTCAACACAGTTGAAATGAAGAGTTTAAAATTTTAAAGGAAAAATGAAGTGTTTCTTTTTAGTGCAATCATCCAGCTTGACCCGAAAGTCACTTTAATCCTAGTTCTAAGGTTTCATAGGGAAGTACACAGCCACAGGCACGTTCACACATTACTTGTGTTCATGGAAGCATTAATTGAATTTCCAAAGTACTGTCTCAGCACATGCTGCATGCAGCGGGAAGGATTCTTTAAAAGCCTTTCTCACTGTTGGATCCCAAGTCCTTGTGGCAGATGGCTTCATATAGGAGAAGGAGGAAGGAGTACCTCGAGTTCAGGTGGATAATCAGCTATGGGAATGATACTATAGCGCAAGAGGCATTTCATCGTATGAAGGGAAACAAAGTAGTGTGGAGGCTGACCTCAAAATTGCAGTTGTCCAGGTGGTGGGAAAAGTCATGTAGTGGTGGTCAAAAGCATTTTTGCTTTGAATTCCTGAAAGAGGAAACACTTTTCCTGTGCCATAAGTAACGCTACCAGCAAGAGAGAGCCCCTGAGCGTTTCTGAGTGACATACAAACAGAATCAACAACTTCACCTTTGGCACAGAAGTCTCACAGAAATATGCAGGAAAATGCCACCCTACAGGTCTTTCATTAAAGGTGGCTTTTCTGACATGCCTCCGATGCAGATGTCCCGACCCAGCTAAACCCACACTGCCCCTGCGGCGGGGTGGGATGGGTGTGCCGGACAGAGGTGGGATTCGATCTCCTCCTGTCAGTCACCGTGCCTCCCGACACGGAGGGAAACCTGGCACTGCAGCAGGGGAGCCCCGGCATTTCACTGTGCTAAACCAGGCTCTCCTCTTGCTGCTTGCTAGCAGTGGTCAAGGTTGCCTTTCTCTCTGACCCGTTTTTTTCTTTGGGTCTTGGCATCTGTCCGACTCTGTAAGCACCACGCAAGACCAAAAGGATCTAAAACTGTGGCTCAGCTTGGCTAGGTTTCTAGGGATTTTACAATTGAATTTTTTCTTGTGCAACATTTCCAAGAAATACTTTACAATATGTATTTTTTTAGCATAGCTGTCTGTCAATTTTCATGGCAAAAAAGTATTTGGAAACTGGAGAATAGTAATTGTAGAGTTGTTTTTAAAGGAATCACCCTACACCATTCTAGGCCAAAACCTTTTATTAAAGTTTTATGAAAATCCTCCCTGTTTTTTACATTCCAGTTGAGTCTATTAGCTTTGCAGGGTTTGATGATCTAGCAGGTATAAGCACTTCTCACATTAAATGCAGTGTTGACAAAGGAAATTCACTAGCAAAGGTTTCATTAACTGGGGATTATACTGAAACCTTTTCCCAGAATTGCCAATAAATGGAGCCCTAATCCAAAATTTGGCTTTAAATTCGAGTGCAACTAATATAATTTTGTGTTTGGTTTAAAATTACCTGTGGTTATTTTCTCTTTTTTTTTTTTTTCCCAATATACAGTATTATGTCATCTGGACTCTCAAACGGCATTGTTCCTATGGTGAGAAAGCAAACTTAAATCCTGTGTATGAAAGAAACTTCAGTTTAACTTACGCTTCCAGTGAGTCCTGTGGAAAAAGAGCATGGTCCTGCAAAAAGGGAGTCTTAACTAGTTCCCTCAAACGATGCCATAGGTAATGGACACACATTGCTGAGCCAGGGCTTGGTCCTGGAGTGAAGGTCCTGAGGTGACACATCTATAGTGTGTCAGCACTGCTCAGACCTGAGAATGTTCCCTCCTTGTGTTGGTCAGAGTTTCAGGTAAGAAGATGCAGAGATGACCTTGAGCCACGAGGGTGCGTGCAGTGCTGGGGGGTTTGCAATCCCCCCAGTGCCCAGGCACTCTGGCCAGGGGAGATCTGGTGCCACCATGGGCAATGGCAGTTTTGCTGTTGACATAAGCTGTTTGACAGTCTTGCCAACCTTGGTATAAAATAATGTAATATTCTCCTTCGGGTCTCTCTCCTGGCATCAAAGTCATCTGACAAGATCGCCTGCTTTGCTCTCTTCAGGTACACAAAAAATGTTACCGCAGCTGCTGGCTTCCTCAACCAAGAAAGTCTGCAAATTTACAGACTCCTTGGGTGGGTGCAGGAGTCGTGTGCAGTCTTTCTAAGTTTGTTTCTGCACTACACTGGCCATTTTCACTTTGTTTCTAGGGGAAAACAGTTGCAATGACAGATTAGGGGATTGCAATTAGGACTGCAGCTATGCTGCAGACCCTGATGCCCAAGGAGGAGATCCCTGGCCTGGAAAGGCAACGAGAGCCTGATCCAAATCTCCTCAGGTCAGTGGGAATCTCTCCAAGGATCTAATAGGTTTAGGCTGTATAACACAGCCTGTTAAGATGAAGTTTTTGAAACTACCTGAGGGAGCTGAGCATAGCTTTCTATTAAAATTAATAGGAACTGGATATTTAAATACCTTAGACATCTTTGAAAGCCTTACCTCTAAGTAGCATATAAAGATCTAACGTAACTTCCATTGCACCTAATTTACAGTTTATAGTTAAGATGATGTAAACTCTGGGGTTTGTTTCAAAATGCAGTTCACTTATTTACAGCTCTCAAAGCTAAGCCACTGTTTAGTGTTCTATGAGAAGAAACCAAATGTTTTGTAGTAGCAGGCACTGTGGTCACCACTGGTGTTTAGACTTGCATTTCATCCAAATCGAGAAGATTGCAATATCTCATGAGGAGAACTGAGACAGAATCATAAATCTAAGACCTCTGGTTATCTTTTTAAAAAGGAGTTTGAACTCGTATCACCCTCAGTTTCTTTAATGGTTTTACATAAACAACGAAGTGCCTCAGGAAAATCACAAACGGCTCTTCTGTCAACAGGTAGCTTCATTTTCTCCCCCAGATTAGGGTGGTCTGAAGCTATCAGCAGCTGATCTGACAGAGTAAATCTGAAACAAATTGCTGTTGCTATAATCCTTCCTTGGCATGAGGTGCTGCAAAAGGATAGAAACCAAGTATTGTTGCGTAACGGAGTTGCTTCGGCTGGTGGTTCATTGGTGTGTATCGAAGAGTGTTAGGTTGCCGGCTGCGTAGCTATCTATCTATCTATCTATCTAAAGTTATTTGGTATATATTTCTTCCCCTCACCCCCCCCGAATAAAATAAGAGAAGCCATCTCCCAGCACCTTCTGATATTAAAGTTGATCCACAAGTGTAAAATGAAGTTCTGAATTTCATCATCTGAAGATTTTTATTTTTTTTTTAGGTTTTAGAAATGTGGTCGACTTTTTGTTTGTTTATATTTTCCCTGAGACTACTATTTTGATTGAGATTAAAATACTATTGGAAAAAGCTTTTAGTCATGACAGCAGCTTAGTAACACAGTAAAGGCGATGCCAGGTGCTTAAGTCATGGGAAGTGTGGGATGGAAGTGACTGGCAGAGTATTGCTAGCTTCCTTGGCACTGGTGGAGCCACTCCATTTGGTAAGCAAGAAGCAGCTCTACATTAGTCCCAGCGACACTACTGGGGAGTTGTGGTTCAGATACCGTATCTGTTTTTATTGCCTTTTCAGGACCTGAATTCTGAAGACTGATTCCATCCCAGGAAATCTCCAAACGCTGTTGGGTTTCATTTTGCTGAACAGGTTGTAAGGAAAGTGGATGCTACACAGAACAACGCATTTCTCTCAGTTTGAAGAAAGCATCACTTTGTTCTGAACTGAGGTAGCTGAGGGAAGTGCCACCAAGGTAGATGCCACCACCCCAGGCCAGCACCGTGCTCTGGCTGGGGGCGGAGAGGAAGCAGTGGAAGAGGTGGGGGGTTTCTGCTCTCCTCACAGGAATACAGTGCAGAGGGTGGCACCCCTGACAGTGCTTGTCTCCTCACCTCAGTACCTGTCCTCTCCTTTTTCCCTTCGGGTACTGTGTACGTGCTTGTCTATGTGGCTGATGAGCTAGTTGAATTGGTTTGGGACTTTTTTTCACTTTGTTGGAGTTAAAGCACCTCCAGTGGAAGACAGGGATCCTCTCTTACATCTTAGTGTAGTACCAAAAGGAGCTGTGTGAATTAAAATTATTTTTCTTTCCTAGCAAAATAAAAGACCTGAAAGATCTTAAGGCCTAATTGCATCAAAGGAAGGAAATTAAAGTATCCTTACAGGAATTCAGGTTGCTGAAAAACTCAGGTCCAGCCCAGACACGAATATGTTTTATATTAAAACCTAAAAAACCAGTCAGTACAGTATTTCTTGAAGTTTCATCCATCATGCTACTGGTTTCTGCAGGGAGGGAGACATAACCTTTCCTTGCTATGTCTCAGGTAAAGTAAACAATATTGTTAAGAAGCTTGTCATATCACAAGTGCCTAATTAGGGAGGCCTGGGGAGCTGGCAAGTTTGCAGACTTCATTAAACACACTGCAATGCCCCAAGGAAGAAAAATGTTGAGGGATATCTGCAAATTATATTGGTGCAGGCCGACCTGCATCCCTCTACCAGTAGAATGAATTCTCCAGAGGTGCGGAGAAAGTACCACACGGCTGCATGAACTGAGGCACAGAGCTGAAGGTCCCAGTTGCTCTCCTGCTTGCAGAAGACTGTGGAAAAGCAGAAAGGTTTGGCAGTAGCCCTACATGTTTTGAAGACAACCAGAGACCTGCTGGATCTGGGAAATTGGGGTGTTGGTGCGTGGTGAAAGCAGCCTCACCATGTGGTGACTGGGGTTGGCGCTCCACCAGGAGAGAGCATGGTGAAATGTGTTCTTTCTGAAGAGACTTCCCATTTCAAGGGCCTGGTCCTCTCTGCTGTGTGTGGAGAACTTGTCTGTCTCCCGTCCTGACTGAGGGTATGAGCTCCTGCCAGCCACTGGGAGGTAATGACAGCAAAGTGGAGGAGAGTCCCCTCCACTCTGGCCCTCCATCAACATAGGAGTGCACGTAAAGCCAAATTTCCCTCCACCTTGAAAATGCCACACCCCAACGGCATTCTGAAAATGTTCTGGTTTTAATGCAATAATTAGGGAAACTAATGGTGGTGATACACAGGAGAGCTGAGCATCAGTCAGGTCAAGACATTATAGGTCTCCCCTCTCCCAAGTGTTTGTCCGAGGCACTGATCTTTAAACTAGGGCTTTGCTGGTCCCTTCTTCAAAGGACGGTTGGTTCCCTAGTCAATGAGAAGTCTAACGGCTTGAGGAGAATAGGCAGGGAGGACCATAACTCTGGATGCTGTAGAGCCTGGGAGAAACAGAGCTGGGACAATGTTCCCATACCACAGGTAAGTGGGGGTTTTAACCAGAAGTGGTAAGAGGTGAGGCAGCAGCTGTACCAGGTTCTCTGTGCTGTGCAGGGACCAATCTAAGGTGTGCTCTGAGACCATGTAGTTGGTCAGATCCTGCAGAGTGGTCTCAGCAGTGGTCCTGATATCACTGACACGGGTGCCAAGCTGCTCAGCATTGCTGAGGCTAATGTGTTCTAGGCATGCCCAGAGCAACTCAGCCAGGTACCTAAGAAATCTTACCGGGAGTGGGAGGCATAGCCACCTCAAGCCTTTAATAATAAAGCAATTTAGCTTTATTTGGTAGAGTGTGAGGAAATCTTTTTTTTTTTTCCTCCTTCTCACGAAAAATGTAAAGATATTTTCAAATCTTAAAAACATGATTTTTAAATATTTATCTTCGACAAAAAGTTGAAATGCCTTTTAGTGGAAGAAACAGAGTCTAAGACTATTTACTCTTTATTTAAAAAATAAGTTTTCCCTTAAGGAAAGAAAGAAATCCTAGCTACATATTTGACACATTTGCATGACTAGAAAGTGGAAGTCATGGAGAAAATTAATATTAAGGGCTTGTATAAACATCTCATTAAAAATAGAGTGAAAAATAAACAGATAATCCTCCCAAATTGCTTTTCATGCTCTAAGCTATAACTTCTATAACTTTATAACAACTGTGTTTACTACTAATGAACCACAAAAATCTTAGGGCTGCATGGAAGAACTGCAACAAGTCATGACTTTACCGGATAAGCCCAGAAAAATCCTCAATCAATCAAGTCCACTTCAGGATTAGGCATATAGAGAGGCTTAATGAGGCATTAGCAAGGCCTTCAATGGAGCTACTGTGAAGGACACCTGCTGAGGATCTAGTTGGACATCTCTTTTAAACATATTTATACCCAGCCTCTGGGCTGTGGAGTCAACATGCGGTGCCTGCCCTGCTGATCAGCCTGTGCTTGCAATTGTTTACAAGCAAAACAGCAGGGGAGCAGGGGCACGAAATAAATAACATGCTGTCAAGCTATTTCCTTGTCCAATAATGGTTTCTCATTAGCTCCTTCCTGAACCATGATCAAGGAAGGGTAAAGGCCTGAAGACAGAACAATTCATTCTTTTGCATCTCTTTTTTTAAACTGATGACTTGGAAAATTCTACTATTGTTGTGAAAGGTATATCCATGCCTGTATCCCTACTACTTAATATACCTGTTACCTTTCACTGTTACTTGAAAAATGTAGGTGCTATTTCCTGTTGTTTACATGAGTTGCATACCAGAGTAACAGTTTTAACTTGGACAACACAAGACCACTCAGCAAGGTCTTCAGGATGTCCTTGCTCTAAGTGATTTTTTTTTACCCAGACAACTTCTCTGTCTTCTTCCTTTATATCACTGATGTGGTGAACAAGGGCATGTTCCATGGTTACCCTCATACCATGGCAGTCCTGTCTGCTTTTCATGAATTTTGTTGCCCGCTCCACAGTGTTGTGTGTAACCAGTGGACTTCTGGGATAGAGGAATAAATAATCTTGGGAAACAAGAGTGAACTTGGGCTTGAGTCCATGTGGAGTCTCTTCACATCATATGGGTGCACTTGTGTGTTCAGACATAGGCTAAGGCTATCTTCAAGGCCTATGGGAAGGGGAAGAATCTGGAATCTTAGCCCACATTGTACCCTAGTGGAGGTCTGAGCAGATGCTTACCTTTGAATGGACAGTTTTTTGTCACCTGGCTCTGCCACCTCTGTGTTTATCAACTGTGTTTGTGGGATTTGTTTGTTAAGGAACCAATATGGGGAATAATACAGCCTGGGAACCTACCTATAGAGGACCCATGTAGCGTATGTAAAGGACCTTGAACTCCTAGGCAGTCAGAGTTGAATGTGTCTTTACACATTGCAGACTAACAGCTTGGGTAGGACTGAGGCTTCTACACGATTAAGGCTTCTACATTTAGCTGTCTGTCTGCACATGGACTAGGTGTCTGAATTCCAGTCTGGTCAACAGAGAACTTATCAGCAAAGGCTATGGAGTGTAAAGAGAGATTTGGTTGACCAGTCACTGAATTCATCTGTCCATGCACAGGTGTCATTTGACCATACCCTTTAAGTTGCTGTAAGTGTCCTCCTAGCTGCCAGCCCAGCAGGCTCTCCGGGTGGGTCTCCTGTGGGGCATGTGCAACCCTTACCTGCCCTATGGGTGTGTTTCAGATAGCCTAGAGATGTCAAATAGCACTGGTCACCTAAACACAATCAATCATGCCCTAAGCGTCTAGTTTGGGTGGAGGTGAATTGCCAGTCAGGCACTGTGGATGGCATTGAGTAGATCTCCATTAACCACAATGCCAGTTTCAACACCTACGTGCACATATCTGAAGTTACGTGTCTTAATGTAAAGTTGAACCTCATCTTGTAAATGACAGGTTGATTGAAGACAGCAGTATTGACAGGTGCTAGATCAGAGAAATTGAGCAGTTTAGCCACCACCCACGAAAACATTTCAAAAGAGAGTTTAGATGCAGCCAAATAGTCTAGCCAGGGACTGATTGTGTTCAGGAGCAAAACTGCCCAGATTTTGATTCAGAGCTGGATGTCATTTTGACTACAACAAGAGAATTCAGAAGTTTGGCTATTAGTTAGACAAACTATTGCTTTATATTAATTTTATTTTATTAAAGTACTAGAAAGAACTACATTTTCAGCTGAAGAGCATGACCTGAAACTGGGTTGTTCCAGTTAACACCTATTTCAGAGAAATGCCACCCACCAAGAGTTTTTCTGAACAAGATCAAGAATCAATTATCAGTGCTCACATTAACTATAACGGCAGGTCCTTAGCAACTTTACTCTCTTTCAGTGGTTACCTAACTTTGATCGCATACTGAATGCCCCGAAAAACTCAGATGTGGCTCAACCATCTGGCATTATATTATACATTTTAAAAGGTGTATTTAAGACCTTCTGTGGCTGGAATAACACTTCTGTGGAGCTAGTGCTCTGATCTGTGTTCCAAATCCATCACATTATTTTCTTATGAGGCCAGGGCTACCATCACTAATTAGGCCTTTTATTTTGTTTTACTAGATTATCTGGTTTTTAACTTTAAGATCTCCTTGGATAACCAAGAGAACTTGGATGAAGTTATCTGAGTAAATCCATGCCAACTCTCAGACAAAACTAGCAGGGTTGATTTAAGAGTGCTGCTTTCTGAAAAAGTCAAAAGCAAATTTTTTCCTTCTTTCCCAAGTTCCATGAACACCAGTTTGAATGTTGCGAACCAGACCTCATCATAGCTGTGTTTCACTACTTCCCCAGGTTTTTTTCTTCTGTGAGTGTTTGATTATACATTTCCAGACTTTGCCATTTGGTTATGAGGATGTGATATGACAGGGAGCACCAGGAGAACGCGATGTTCTGTTTCCTCCTTTTGTATATGAATCAAAAGGTAGATATTAATCTGAATCAATGCCTTTGCATTCTCATCTCTGTCACGTTTTAGAGAAATATATACATTATGGTGTACTCTGTGAAACAGGCAAGTGAAGGTACAAATATAAATGTGATAAGAATGAGTTAGGAAAGCACATAGAGTGGAGGAAGATGACAGCGTGAAAACAAGATGCTGTATCTAATGGGTTAGAAGACCTGTTTTCTATTCTGGATGTTATTAGAATCATAAAATCATAGAATGGTTTGGGTTGGAAGGGACCTCAAAGATCATCTAGTTCCAACCCCCCTGCCACGGGCAGGGACACCCTCCACTAGACCAGGTTGCCCAAAGCCCCATCCAACCTGGCCTTGAACACTGCCAGGGAGGGGGCAGTCACAGCTTTTCTAGTCAACCTGTTCCAGTACTTCACCACCCTCAGAGTAAAGAATTTCATACTAACACCTAATCTAAATCCCCCCTCTTTTAGTTTAAACCCATTACCCCTTGTCCTATCATGAGACTCCCTGATAAACAGCCCCTCTCCAGCTTTCCTGTATGTCCCTTTAGGTACTGGAAGGCTGCAATTAGGTCTCCCCGGAGCCTTCTCTTCTCCAGGCTGAACAAGCCCAACTTTCTCCACTTGTCCTCATAGGAGAAGTGCTCCATTATTAACAAGGGTAGGTAAAATTTAGCAGTTTTGGAAGCTGCATTTGCATCAGCTTGTTCAGGCTCCTTTGCAGTCTCCTTAAAGCAATGAAGAGATCCTTTAAGCACAGGTTGCTTGTAAAATAACTTCATTTCTATCTGCTTTGGTCTGAATTGGTGAACTCTCACCGCCAGCCTCCCTCGTGGTTTTAGAATTTCTCCACCAAAATTTCATTTTAGAACGTCAAACCAGAGGGTACAAGAGTTTCTTTGAAGAGATATCTCCAATAAACAGAAAATAACCATTAGTAATTTGTATGTCACAGCCTGGTATTTGCTGGTATTTTGACCACTGAAGATGCCTGCTGAGGGTCACTTTCATCTGTCCAGAGGAGGGAGTGGGATGTGACTATATATCCCCTATACACCTAGAGGGAGAGATGGGGCAACCCTTGAATTTGCCTATGGTTCTGTCCTGGATCCTTTTCTTTGTGAAGCACTTCTGAATGCAAGAGAGAAGGTACAGATCTGGCTCTGCTCTCTGAGTGTTCTGGTTTTGAGATCCCCTTTTCATGAGCCTTTATGTCCCCCACTGATGCTGAGCACTGATTGGAGCATAAGGGTGCTTTGAAATTACTATTCCTACAATATTTTAAAATCTCAGCCATGGATTAGCACCACCAACATTCTTGTTTTGTGATTTTGAACAAAGACTACAATGGCTGCTTTGCTTTGTTCTGTGCTTCGTGCTGTTCAAGTGCATGAGCTGCGCCCAAGGCCACCTACCAATTAGCCGGGATAAGGCAGAGCTGAGGCCCCATCCTGCACAGATGGAAACAGTGATGTGGCTTACTCAGGAGCTAAGCTTCCTATGTGGTCCATAGAAAAGAGCTTTTGTGACTGGGCGCTTAAACATATCCACCGGGAACTCCAAAATGAGCTACATCTAATGAGCGTAGGTACCACCAGTCCTGGGGGGCTGTTGGAGCTAGCTGAATCATTCCTTCAGATTTTGGAGAGATTAAAGGTTTCCAACCCTGCTTTGGACACCGTAGGAAGCAGTCTGAACCTCACTCTTCACCTTTTTCTCAGATTCTACTTTGTGAGCTTACAGACTGTCTACGTGGCAGAGAAATGCAAGTAGTTTCTCTGAAAGGTTTTTTCCATGCACACTGTAGCTGAACAGTATCACCAGCCACAAGTCAATTTTCAGCAGTGGTTTGGTCTTTAAATTGTGTCTGGCCTTTGAGATACTATTTGAAATCTCCCATTTGTTGCTCCTGAAGCAAACAGGAGACTAGGCAGGTCTGTGAATGCCACTGGCTCTGTACTGAGGTAAAAATACTACTCTGGCAATATGCTAGCTGCATTTTTCCCTTCATCAGATATATGATATTGGTTTTGTTTTGCTTCAAACCGCATGGTTTATGATGCTACAGCTTTGCAGAGCAAATTCACTTTTCTGTACAGAATAGGGTACCTCCTAGTAAATAACACATTTGACATTTCAGCTCAGCATTAAAAAAATTTTCCTCTTAGATAAAAACCTGTCTTTGATAAACTTGTGAATATCATTTAAAAAAAAAAAAAAAGAAAAAAAAAAGATTGCTTTTCAGAATTACATTTGCTTCAGCATCCAAATGTACCCTAGGGAAAGATCATTGTTCTTCCAAAAAAAAAAAAAAAGCAAGCAAGCAGACCTCTGCCAAATACCTCTCCACTATGCAAAAAGCCTCCAAGAGAAAGAAAGAGAGAGGTCAGGATGGTGCACTTGCCAGTAAGAAGGCTGAAAAAACCAAACAAACCCACAATTATGGCACAGATATCAGCAACAAAGATCCCTTGTATGAAGTATGGGCAAGATTTCCATATAAACTTGTCCACATCTGAAGTAGCTCTATTGATTTCATTAGTTTCCAGAGACCTGTACTGGTTCTTTGTCCCATGGGAGTGAGGGGTATCGGACAAGTTATTGGTACAAGTCAATGCAAAAGGTTAGAAAATGAATAAATAGCAAGTAGCTAAATGTGCTCCCATTCAACTGGAACTGGTGACTGCAAGAAAGTTTAAACACAGAGGAAGATCTGCCTGCCTGTGTCTACTGAAGGCCTAGCTCTAACACATTAAATAATTTTCTGTTTCTTGGCTCTTGTTTTTAAGGTCTTTGGACCTTAAAGCTGAGAAGCCTTTAGAAGCATGCCAGAAAGGTCACGCTCTTGCAGGGACTCCGAGCTCCCTTCCAGGCATGGAGGGTGAGCTACCTGGGAGCTGAGGCCACGAGCGGCTGAGCTGGCTCTGCTCCTCTGATGAGGGCATGCCCTGCAGAAATAACCAGCAGCAAGGACAGATCGTGCAGTAAGGTATCAGTCCAAAATCCCACTGAAGTTGATGGAATCTTTGGATGCAAATCTCAAGGAAAATCCAGCTGGGAAAAAAAATAAAAATCAATCTCTTTGGATCTCTACAGAAGGATTTATATTTCTATGTCATAGGTAATTTATGTGTTATCTTTAACTTTTGTGCCATATGTTCTTAATTTTCTAACCTAAAAATCTGACAAACATTTTAAAGGAGTCTTTAAAACTTCTCTAATTTTTGTTTTGTTTCCAGGTTCTATCAGAAATCAATAAATAAGCAGTGCAGTTTAAAAATTAAACTAAAACCATGCCCATACCTTAAGTACTACAAAAAACAGAATTAAAACCGCATAACAAATTGTAAACATAAAGCTGTGTCAAAAGCAAAGTAAAAATCCCTCTAAAAATACCCATGTCACAGAAGACTGCATTGTTTTAAACAAGGATCTTCTCCTGACAATTTTTGCAATGGTAATATTCTTAAGGGTTTATGCTAAGGTTCATTTGATTCTAGCTCTTTAATTAGCCAAACCATCTACCAAAGATATGCATGCAACAACTTTCAGTCAAGACTTTTAAATCACCATATCTTGCTGCTTCCCGTTTCTGGTATTTTAATATACAGTTAAGAAAACACAGCCAGTCTTTGTTTCTGGAGAATATCATATTCCAGTTGTGATGCAGCAGGCATAGCCTCATTCATTTTGAAAGTAAAATGGCCATGAATATATTTTTTCTCTAAAGCAAAGCCCTCCAAACATGCTTTATCCTCTTAAGCATGTGTGCCTGTATGTATGGTCTCCTCCTGACCGTTTTGGGAAGAACATCCTCAGCTGCTTTGAGTTGCCATTATTCCCTGAGGTATTTTTGTCAAAAGAAATTAAATTATTGAAAATGTTTCATCAAAACAAAATATTTACATTTATTTCTGGAAGAGTGACAGGAAAGGGGACACAGCAGCCAGCTTACCTTTCTGCTCCTCCTCTAACTACTTGCAGATTCATTAAGCAGCTAGGAGGAAGGAAGCAGGAGTTGTATGAGGACTGAGCTAGTAGTGGCACTGATTACCAGGTTTGATAGACTGAATACAAGAATTTCTTTACTTTGTTATGTTATGTTGTCACAGCACCTGACACTATAGGAGCTGACGGATGTTTTTCCACCTTAGAGGAAACAAGTCTACTAACTAGAGAAACTCATGGAAGACATTTGAAACACTGTGCTGCTTTCTATCCTGACTTGTGTTACAGTCTCAACTTCATGCTTCTTGATTTCTAATGCAGCTTTCAACAATAAAAGGGGGAAAACATCTAACATTAGTTTAGGAATGTCAGTAAATGTGGAAATTATGGGAATGGCATCCACCAGCTGCAGGAAGTTTGAAAAGAAGAGCAAGGAGAGATCAAACCTCAGTAAAACATCACCAAGGGAAGAGATTCCCAGGCCAGAAAAGCTCCACAAACCTAAACTAGAAAGTGTCATGAAGCTAATGGCCTACCTTCATTAGCTTCTCACTGGAAATTTTGGAAGGTTGTTTTTCTGTTATTAGTTTCATTAGATTTTTTTGTCATGCAAAGGGCATTCTAAAAGGTCTAGAAAGCAGCAAAGGCATCATGATGGAAACAGTCTCATGGAAGAAGTTTGTCATGTAGTATTACATGTACTGATCATTGTCTTCTATCCTTTCCTTTTTCCTCCTTTTTCTTGCTCAGATGAGGAGATGTAATGGAAAAGAGGAGCTATTGCCAGACCAGCACAGAAATGAAATTTGACATTCATGACTAAAAAACCCTCGACAGCTTAAAATAGAGTTACCGTGCACTAGGACAGAGATTCAGCACCTGCACAATCTGACTTCAGTCTTCACCAACAGGCACCATTTCATGCTCATGACAAAGCAGTCTAAGAGCCTTCCTTCAGTGAAGAAAGAACTGAACCCATAGCTGCCTCTGCAGCTAAAAATAGGATGTCAGTGCTGCCACATGACATTTTTTGGCAGGGAGCGGGAACATGTTCGTTTTGCAAGGCAAGCTGGTGGCACTGGATTTACATGGTTCACAAGTGCTCTGCAGGGACCACCCTCTCTCACTTCACAGACCCCCTCCCTGCGTCAGCCTTTGCCAAGGGCTATGGATTTCTTCCCCAGAGAGTCTTTGAACAGATATTTCTCCAAGTGTCACCATTGGCCCTTCCCATCAGGATAAGCTGGCAAAGATTTTCCTCAGAGAGTGGCTTCCAACGAAGGAAGCCTTTCCAAGAACAGTAAACAGTAAACATTCCAAGTTCTTGCCCACTGCATCAGGGCAAGAGTCCTGTTTCAGAAAATACTGTGTTGGTAAGGCTGATTTCTGCATGTCACACGCAATTGAACAACATAACGCAGTGCAATGACGTGAGACAACTAAATGACAAAATGCTGGCTCTCAATCAAACATGTAAAGCACCTATTTTCGGCTCTACCATCTGCTATCAGTTTGCACAGTGTCTTTCCCAGCTGAAAACACAAGGCAGATTGGCACAAATGGAGCATTCCTCTGGCTGGTCACAGACTGCAAGATACAAAATTTTTCTTCTCTTGTGACCAGCCCATCTCTGATTTCTTTATTTTTTACGTGCATAAAGAAGTAGGCTGTTTTGTGCAAGGTAGATCATGATAAGCTAAGAACCAATCCTCTAGAAGTAATGTTGTCTAGCATCCTACCAGGCAAAATAATGGTATTTCACTTCCTCCTTCAAAATAAACGTGCAGAAATTAAGAACTGAAATGAATACCAAGACTGGCTGATCCCTTTCTGCTGAAATTTTTTCAGTGGTGACCCTTTTTCAGTTGCTTGATACTCTACAAGTTCATTAACGCTACTATCATCTACTGATAAACAGGGAAAAGTTTGAGTAAGTAAGAAATATTTTTAGTTGGCAAGTAACTTTCTGTGAAAAAATAGACACTGTGGTGTATTTAATGTGGAAAACAACAAAGCAAAACTAAAGAAACCAAATCACCTCTAAGCTTTTCTGTGGAGGCAGTTCTGCACACACCCCCAAACCCATTTGCTGGTTGGGGGTGTTGATCAGTCCTTTAGGGTATATTGATCACTCCTTTAGTGCCCTGATTTGGAGGGAGGGAACTTATCTGAAATTCTTTCCTTTATAATAAAGATCAAAACCACTAGGACATTTGCTACTTTCTTCCCTGAATAAATAAGGTGTTTCTGAGTTGAAACCCTGGCTCCATTGACTTTGCTGGGGCCATGATTTCACCCCAGGAATTATTCTAAAAGCATTACTCATTTAATAAGCATACCACACTAATTCTCTACTGTTTCCGTGTGAGCACCTCCCAATGCCAATGTAAACCCACTGCACAAAGCTACATTAAAGCAATATTTATGGTTAAGATCTTAACACAAAAGTCAGGAAACTCAGAGTTATGGTTCCCCCAGCCAACCATAACCAGGGGTAGCTTTAGTGTTTTGCATTACAGTGTCTATACTCCACAATGTATGTCCAAATACCAATGACTGAGTTATAGCTGCTGTGGGAACTATAGCTTTGGATTTTGGTATATTTTTGCATTTAAATTCTCAACCCGGGTCATGAACAACTGTGAAAATTAAGATTGTAGCAGAGCTTAGTATCTCCAGTTTGCTGTTCTTGGTTACAGCCGAGGATGACAAGGGAGAACGGCGGGCGCTCTCTGTGGTGTGGATAATGGGAAGCATCGGGGTCTCTTTTATCTTGACAAAATACTTCAGCTGCGCTCATAAGATATATAGCGATTAACTCCTCTATAAGCTTTGCATCATTCAGTAGATACTCTGGAAGAGAGCAAGGAAGCTAATGGGATTTGACAGAGATTATTTAATGTGATTCTAATTCTAATATCCAATTAACTTGGTCCAAGACAGGGAATAATAAGCTGCTTTTCTGTACATTTTATACTGTGTTAGGAAAATGCTGTATTTTCACTTCAAGGGAAATAAGTCTGTTTTTACCAAGTGTCCTCAGGAACAGACTGCATGAGATATGGAAAAGAGAAGGTTTGTACATGGGGCAGCACTAGCCAGAATGACTCATGGTGGTGTGAGATACTCTGCCTTCTGCAACAGTACCTCTCTAGCTCAGATCTGGGGCTATTCTAGGGGAATTTTACCTATAACCTATTGGGTAGTTAGTATGCAGTTTATTTAAATAATTCTTTTAAACATTAATACACTGTAGCAAGGATTAAAAATAGATTTGCAATAGTTGGAGTTTGACTTAGAGGTTTACAGTAAATTGAAGATAATTCTTGTAATGTTTCTAAATGAGCATGAAATTGAACTCTGACTTTACAAAGTGAGCTGACTCAGGAGTGGGTAATGGCTTGAACGCCAAAGAGGTGCAGCTCTCTCCCCTCAGCCTGTGCCAGTGATGGGCTGGAACCAACTAGTCCAGCCCCAGAGAGAACCGAATAGCCGAAGGCTGCTGGCATTTGTCTGCCATACGCACCGGAGGAAAAGAAATTACTCGGGCATGTATTTCCTCAGGTGAGAAGTTCACAAACAGAGTCAAGATTGTACAATCCCCATTAATTTAGCCAGACTGTATTTCTTGGGGTGCTGTAGCCTCATCTACATTTGGACTGCAATCATCATTTGTAATCGTTAGTGAACATGGCCACTTTTCTAAGGCAGGCTATAATCTTGTCTGTTGGGGAAACGATCCAACCAAAACAGAGTATGATAAGTGGAAAGAGAACAGCGAGTGCCTACTAGCAGCCACTCCAAATCATCACCTTTGTTTGCTTTCAGATGCTATCAACATCCCACCGCAAGGATGAATGAAGTGATATATCTGGCTCATGGAGCAAGACATGAAGAGTGTTTTCCCCTGCTCTTAACAGATGCCAGAAGCAGCACGCAGCTGAACTGGCCCTTCCAAAAGCTAATCCCTTTTGAACATGGCTGCTGATATGTTCATACCTCATGCTTATATGTCTTGGCTTTTAGTTTTACATATTGAATTGCTTGGATAAGGTCAATATGTAGAGCAACAACATTCCCACTGACTATATAAGCCCAGCTGCTCCTGCGCCATATTTCAACCAGATTCCCACTCTGTCTGAATATAGCAATGATATAATTGGATTGCACAAGAGCAAAACTGACCCTTTTGAGGCCAGGTGGTAAAAATATTTTGCTTTGTACGTATATATTTCTTCAGTGTATTTTGCAGCAATTCTAACAGATGGCTCTATCTCAGGTAAGAGTTAAAGCCAAGTCACTTCACACAGGGCTTTTGCACAACCAGCTCAGAGAGTGGCATATTACTTCGGATGAGTTTACCATTGTTGTTCTCCTGTACATCTCAATGTGGCATGCGTACGTGCTGTGTCTAAATGGATAAACCTTTTTTTTTGCATGTACTTGATATCTTGGAGAAGTAACAGAACTAAGCAAGGCTTATCAAAAAAACATGGAAGAAGAAAAAATCAAAAGAAGCTATTTTTTGCGTTGTAGAAGCAATATTTAAATTGTTTAAAAATAATTTTTATTGGAAGCTGCTTGAAATAAAACATACGGACATTATAGTCCTTTGCAAAAGTTTGCCCATGTTCTGCTGAACTGTCTGTTTTTGCTGAGAAACTTGGTCATTTTATACACTTAAAAATAATGAAAAGGAATTAGAATTGCCTACCAAGATGTAAACTGATCCAGGGTGCAGTATAGTTCTTGCAAACACCTTGATCATGTGCTACTTGTTGGTATCTCATGCTTACCAGTTCAGTCAGATGTTAGTTTGCAAAGCCAAAAGTCTAGTAAGCAGGTACCAGGGAACTTGTAAAGCAAGTTGGAATTAGGTGTGGCCATACTTTTCAGTATCACTTCTGCTGCTGAAAAAAGATGTTGTTGCCATGGGAGCAGGTTGTCAGGCCTTGGGTAAAACTGGATTATCTACTCCACTACTTATTTAGATCATAGTTTTGCTAGGTGGCCCTGCCTTGGCAGGGGGGGTTGGACTAGATGATCTTTCGAGGTCCCTTCCAACATCTACGATTCTGTGATTCTGTGACTCTGTGATTCTTTGAATTCTGTCTGTCTCCTGATGCTAGTTGGTATTTTGTGTTTGGTTTTTTTTTGTGGGTTTTGTTTTTTGTTTGGGTTTTTTTTTAAGAAAAAGAGACTGTTTATGTGCATACCTGTCATGAAGTAGGGTTCTGTAGTGGGAACTAAGATCAGGAGTGGCATTTAGACAGGCATGGGGCAGCTAGTACCTACAAGCTTAGCCTGATGTAACGAAGAGCAAGATGCAAGTCTCTGCCCCTTCATTTTCCATGATTTTCTTTTGCATGTATGGAGCGTTATGCATACCTATGACCTCTCAATTAACGTTATTTATGTCTCAGCAAACTGCCGTGCTACTTTTCCAGATGTTCTAATCCTTTATGTAAATGAACTTATTAAACCCAGCCACCAGCCTCGGTGAAACCTGCCAAATCCACTGTGTCTGGACTCACACGCTCAGTAGACTAAGCTTTATTTGCATAAACTTGTTCTGTAAGTGTAATCTTACTTATCATCTGCAGAGTTAAAGTTTCACTAATGTAAATCCCTGACAAATCAAGCACAGATGTAACTGTTTGCCCCCAGGCTCAGCCTGTCAATTCACTGCCACCCTTGTATCTTCGCCCTACTCTCCCTTCCAACCCTCTCTGCCAACCCCCCCACCTTGCAAGCGTTTTACAGTACTGGTAGTCATTTAAAACTGTTTATGTAGATACACTGCAGGTACTAAACGTGACACTGAACATTAGTCATTTGGGCTTTTTTCTTTTGATCAAACTGCCTCACAAAATAGTCTTGGCATGTAATTCTGGGTGTCTGCTTGTACCACCTGGAAAAATTTGCTCTGCCAGTCCCCGGGTGCCAGACAGATTGTTTCGGTTTGCCAGGAGATGTTCCAGATAAGGAGTCGAGCTCAATAAATGGTTAATGTAAACTGGCGAACTCCACAAAGCAGCCAAGGAAAATTCAATCAGAGGGCAGCAGGGGGTGTAACTCCCTAAAACCACCAGAAAGAAGTGGATGATGGGGTAAGGGGATGATTCTTGGGCTTCGTGTTCCATTGTCTGTGAGAAATGAAAATTCCCTCCTGGTCATAAAAACAGTAGATTTAAAACCAAAGCAGAATTTGCCAACTCTTGAACTTTTTATGAAAAGGAGGAAAATGTTACTTTTGAATTCAGAGGGTGTTGGCATATACTGGGTTTGTTTCTGATTACTTTAAGGTCTAAATATGTTTCCTTTGCTGGTACCCAGTTGCTATTTATTTGGCTTTAGTCTTTGATCTCCCTTACGCTGGCACATCATAAAAAACATATTCCTGTTTGAGTTCTATATTATGCAGTTAGTCTCTGCTTGGTATGTTCACCAGGCTGGTTGTACCTACAGAATAAGACTCTCTTTGTTTTTGATAGACTCCAGGTGTTTATCACTATAACTTACTAATGGATTTGACCACAGAATATGCATGCAAGAAGCAAACTGGAAACCTAATGGCAAAATTACTGGTTTGATAATTCAATGGCCTGCTATACCGTAACCACAGGAACCACACACGTGCACACACGCATGCACGCGTGTACACAGAGTGAGTTTTGTAAAAGCAGGGATCTTTTGCTTAATGAGTTTTCCTGAGATGAAGTTTCTGTTCTGGAAATAAAGTCTTGCTTCACATTTAGTTGTCACTCTGAGTTTTCTTTGAAAGCTTTCAAAATTTAAGCTCCATGCGATAGCGCATATCAGAAAGGTCCTGCGTGCAGCAGAGGTGCCACAGCTCCTACAACTCTTCTCTGTCTCCCTTGCAATCCCAAGAAAAGAGATCATTCCCATCTACCTGCCCAGCACTGACAGCCTCAGCTAACCTGTTTAATCTGCATTGCAATAGCTTGGGGGCTGCAAATATTAACTGTAGTATCTCAGGTTAGGAGCCGTAGCTTCGTACCATGTATTAACTCCACTGCTCTTTTTTCCCCCCCAGTTCTGGTGAATGAAACTTTTTCTAATAGGAAACTGTAGATATTACACTTTAAAAAAAATAATCCTTGTTCCTATACATACCACCAAATGAGAATTGCCTGTTTAAATGCAGTTATCTCACCACTTTAAGCCCAGAAATAATCTGTTGTTGAGTTTTTAGGATGAAGAACTTGTAGCAAAATGGCCAAACATACCTACGTTCAAAGCCAATGGAAGAGTTCCTCTGAGCATCTCCTAGAAACCCAAATTATTTTTGTATGCTTTTGTCTTTGGCATATGATGCCTACAGGAGCAACAGCTGAACTACAGGGTGGAGAACATGCTGTAAATGTCAAAGAATCAGTAGCAAGACTGTCCTCTGACACCTCTGAAGTTAGTATTGATTGTAATGCTAATTATAAGCCGTTGCAGGCACTCAATTAGGGTATAGTGTTGAAGCTGAGGAAACTTGTCAGTACCTGCTAAGAACCTAACTCGCAAGCAGCTGGTTTTGTTGGAGACTCATTCTCTGCCCCAGGATGCTCACAGAACAAGGAGCTGTGTCAGTAACCCTGTGCCCTCACCACAACTTCTTCACCAACCTCTATTATCACCTTGGACCACAAGATCAAGTCACAAACATCACCCAAACACTGCTGTTTCCTGAAAACTGCATTGGTATTTTGCACTTTTGAGGTCAGCGTTACCGTTACGACTCTTACAGATGCCATATAAACTGAATGCACTATCTGAGGACAGCATTTTCTCACCGACAGTTCCGTGTTAGGGAATTCACATTTTACAGCACTGGATTTATTCTTCAGTTCTTCACCATGCAAAAGCCACATGGTAATTCACTATCTGATCTAATACAAATAAACACCAACTTCTACAACTGTTTCCCCCTCAGATTATAATAGGCCTACGGCAATGAAAGCCAATTCGAACTTCTCCTTCAAACACACTGTGCACAAATCGTATCCTTTTAGTGGTCAGAATCTTTCTCCTTGTATGCATTAGTTGATGTTTTGAGATTTTAAAATTAAATCTCAGATTAGTTAATGGATGAAGTGTAATGAATAAGTCCCTTAAGAAGTGCAAAAGTTATCTTGGGTTTGCTTGAATATAAATAGTTTCAAAAAAGAAGTTCGCAGATTTATTCTGTTACATGCCTATACACAGGTGAAATCACATACAGAAGAACCTTGTGTGAAACTGATTTTAAGCAAGATTTTACTAATGACTTTGTCATAGTTAGAATTATGGTTAGGTCAGTAGCTCATGCTGTTAATAAATTATTTCCTTGTGATATCAGAGGTAACCCAACCATTCCTCACAGATTAATTTTCACTTCTTCATTCTATTGTTTGATGCTTTCCTTACCTTAAAAAGTAGGAATGCCTTCTAAGTCTAAATGTGATGCAGTATTTACTGTCTTCATAAAAAAAAAATGAAACTTTTAATCCCAGTGTATGCCTATGTCATATTCAGCTTAATGTAGGTGTCTGAGAACCATAGAAATGATGAAGTTTAAAAGTGTATAGAGAAGACTCTCAGGACAGATTTATCACACCGAGGTTCAAATTTACCCCATTTATACCTGCTAAATATTAAACACTGATGTTTTACTATTTTTATCTTTGGCCACAGGAGAGGTTTCTCACGGAGGTCAAACATGCTTTTTGTCTTGGTTACTTGTGCTGTCACCATGCTGATGCAGGGTTTTAGCTGACACCCATGGGCTTGTCAGGCTATTTCCATTAAGAGAAGAAACTGATGCAGCAATTCAGCATATTAACAAGGAATGCATGCAAACCCCGTTTTGAGGAATATAAGGAAAATAAATGGCAACAGTTTCCTTACAGTTTGTAGGACTGTCTTGCCACTGGATCCCAAACATTTGTCTGTCACAAATGCTTTTCTGCCTCACTCAAACAGCTATTTTGCCAAAAAGTAGTCTCCTTGTTCCCCAAATATGATTTGATTTCAAGTCCGAGCCCGAGTTTGAGTCCAAGCCCCAACCCCTCTCCTGAGACATGTCTTTGGTTTTGGACAGGCCCTGGTGATCTTCTCTTGAACAGTCATTGCCATTTATTTCCAGCTACTGATATAGAGAATAAGTTTAATTCCTTGGACATGAAGGAAGTCAGATTAGCCTCTGGCTCTTCTGCCATCTGTAGATCAGGTACAGCTGAGGGCAGCTATTAACATTTGCAAAAGAGTGGAAAAGTGAGGGCCAGCAACCAGGGCAGTGGAGGAAAAGACAAAGAGAAGATAAAGCAGCTTGAGGCAATGGAGCAATGATAAGAGTTCTTAGGTCCATAGGATACAAACAAAAATAAGAAAAAAGGACACTATTTTTTTTAACTTGAGAGGGTAAAGTCCTACCCAGAAATGAAAAAGCAACAAAGCCAGTTGATTTTATACAACACACTGCAGAGCACTATCAATCCCTGCTTACGTTCCTTCCTACCATGACAGTTTAATTTAAAGGAGAAAATCTAATTTCCTGTGCTGATTATATATCCAGTTAATTTCAAACTCTCATGTAACAGTTAAAATTGCTGACAGTTAATAGAGGAGTCACAGCCCTGCTGGTATAGCTTGGACCGATTCTCACTGAATCACTGAATAATTTTGGTTGGAAGGGACCTCCGGAGATCACCTGGTCCAGACTCCCCTGTCTCAAAGCAGGGCCAACTTAGATCATGTTGCTCGAGACTTTGTCCAGTCATTTTTGATATCTCCAGGATCAGAAATCCCACACCCTCTCTGGACCTCTGTTTCAGTGTTTGACCACCCTCATGCTAAAAAGTATTTTCCTAATATCTAATCAGATTGTTTTTCATATTATAACAAGTGCCGTTTGTCCCCGGCCTAACTGCTGCGCACCTCTGAGGAGAGCCTGGCTCTGTCTTCTTTGCACCTTCCTACTAGGTATCTGAAGCCAGCAGTAAATTCCCCACAGCCATCTCCAGGCTGAACAAGCCCAGCTCCCTGCCTCTCCTCCCACACCAGGGGCTCCAGCTCTGACCATCCTAGTGGCTCTCCACTGGCCTGGTTCCAGTATATCTACGTCTGTCTTGTACCCAGGAGCCCATGACTGGACACAGGACTCCACTGCAGGCAGTATCGGTGTGAATGTTTCCGGGGAAGGACTTTTGCAGGTATGCTCATTATTCTTACCATCATACCTGTGAAATCTCAGCATCTGAGTGAGTGGAATATGAAAGTAATACTTCAATGCATTAACTTCTTTTAAATTTCCTAAGTCTATCCAAAATGTCCTATCCAATGGGATCTTCTCCGACAATAAAAATCAAATTCACTGAAGAAGTGCTATTTATTTGCCACATACATGCCTGACTTTTGAAACTCTAGTTGAACTGTAGATGCAAATGAATGCCTGGCATTTGATCACTGCTGCAAATTCTGAATACTTGTGTCTACATTTTCATTGTGGGTATCCACTTTGTAAATATCAGTAGATACTTTTTGAAAATGGTACTGCTTAACCTCAGTGAGATAGGCACCAGCTAGTCTGTTGAAGACTTAGTAGATACTTCTCTGAATGACTTCTCATATTTAAGGATGCTTTTTCATTGCCCTGTTCTCTTTAGAGATAGATGAGAGCGAGCCTCACTTATTAGTAGTGTTTCAATAACTACTTAAATGAGGAAAAAGCTTTCTGCTTAGTTTGCAAGAAAGAAAAAATGCTGTACATATCATCCAGTTTTACATATAACAGGCATCATTTACAACTTGGTTACTTCTCTAAAGCTGCATGACCCTGGGTAATGGTTGTATTTACAGTGGCAAGTGGCATGTGCCCTGTGAGATCTGATACATACCTCAGCATGGCTGTTATGTGATCCTGGGGGTTTCCGACAGTGTCAGGTGCTTATGATCCTTGTTCGTGTTCTTCCTGTCATCTGGATTGATAGATACATAGAGCCTGGAGGCAAATTAGAAAGTAATAGCTTACATCAGTGATGCAATCAAACTGAATGATTTAGGTATCCTGGACAAGAACAACTGACCCATCCAACTCTCTCTGCAGCACCGATAGAAAAATGTATTTTAGTCATTAACTTTAAGAAGTTTTTGGATAGCCTTCTCAAGAACAGAGTATCAGGAGCTCAAAAATGTGTTAAAAGCACCATATGGTCAAGACTGTCATGTTGCTTTTTAAATTCTAGTACTCACGCAGCTTTGGACCTTGCATATCTTCACAGAGTCAAATTTTCAGATGTTGTTGAAGATGGGACTGCAGAGAATTAACTCCTTAAGAAAGGAGCAGAAATATCATCCTTTGATTAAGAGTATGGCCTGCATAAGCTCTGGTGGCCCGTGTTGGCCAAACACTCACCTTCGGGTACTCTTCGGGTGTAACTTGTGCCTCTAGGAATGTACTCCTCTCATGGCGAGGTGACCCACAGTTTGGTTTAATGTTTACTGTTTCTATGTTTAATCTTTACCTTTTAAAGCACTTCTAAGTCTGATAATTAAATTGCCACATGTGAGCAATTCAGCTCTTGGGCTGAAAAATGTATCTTGGTATGACAAATGCAGTTGGCAGTTGCTACAAGCAAACCTGAAATACCTCAAGAACCATAAAACCCAAGCCGATGCAAGGGAATAGGTTTGATGAGCGTGTGACCAGTGGACTGGCTGCTGCTCTTGCCATGCTAAACAAAACGGTGTGAAGTCCTTCTTTCACAGAACTAGAAGTTTGTGTGGTCATGGAAAGTAAACAGCAGAAACCCAAGCTATTTTTAAGGGGGGTGAGGGAGCTCATTAGTTTGTCCTGAGCCTAACCCCAGTGACCCAGACTGCCTATCCGCAGCCTGGTGGCCGTCAGTCCTGTCTGCCTCACCCCTTCCTGGCAGAAACCGCTACCCGCTGTACCATCAAAGTGCCCTGGAAAGCATCGTCCTTCCCCGCTGCCCGCTGCTCCTCTTGCGGCTCGTTAGTGGTGGGCTCAGGAGAGCCCTGGGATCTCCAGCCCCAGGAGACCCTGCTACCAGTGTGGCCCTCAGGACTGGTGAGGGGACTCTATCCTGCCAGATGCCCCAGTGTCAAGCACACTTCAGCCTTTTGCAGTTTCTCCTCCCAAAGGAACACGTCGCTGCTGTGCCGGCTGTCAAATATCTGCAAAGTATCCCGACCGCTTCTGTAAGGTCTTCCAAGCAGCGAGGAGGGGGAGCAGCAAGAGGATGTTTGTGTTAAAAAGTGAAGGGGAAGCAATATTTGGCTGTAAGCGTATCTGGGGGTGGGCAGACTGGTAAAACGTGCAGGTTGTATTTCTCAGAGTTGAATGGGAACAAGACAGCAGTGGAAACAAAGCACTCTTTAAGGAAATAAAGGGAGAAGTAAAACCGAAAGAGTCCTTAGTGTAGCATTTTGAGTTTATGAGGCGTTTCCTCTTGCTGATGAATATGTATGGCTGAACTTTTCTGCACATTGTTGTTAAAAATGGCTGGAGTACCACTACAAATAGCTGTCTGTTCTTCTGTCTGCAAATTCGAAACACAAAAATGCAAAATTTAGCTTTGGGTTCAGTGTCACATCCCCTGTGAAGCCGATGGAAATGGTATCGTTTATACCGACATAAAATGTTACGCGCAGTCTGGATTGCTGAACCACTAGGGTAAGTAGTGAGAAAACCTATTTATAGACATTTTGATGACATCTAGAAACCTTTTCCCATGGCTGTGTTTCCAAGCATCTTCATTTGCTTATTGTGCACTTTTCTGTAAATACAAATTGTAGTTGCACAAATCTTTTGGAGGATCAATTTTAGCAGAGTAGCCCGCATGTTTCTTTTGCATTGCAATGTATGTTTGTTGACTAAATGAATTGATTTCAAGACCACAGAAAAAAAGGTTAAGAATGATTAAATCATCTAGTCCAAGAACTGGGGCAACACAGTGGAACTTGAGTGACCAGTTGCTCTACTGAAGCCACAAATTCACAACCACTGAATAAACCTTTGAATATATGCCAAGCATAAATCTGATTAAATTTGTTGGCCAAGTTGTTCAATACAAACTGATCACCCAGATAAGATTGGAAATACCAACATTTGATCCACTCAGTCAGGATTAATTTGAGGGATAACTGAGTAAAACCTGGCAACCCATATATTCAGGAGATTAGACAAGGTGATCTAAAAATCTGTTCTGTCTCTATGAATCCTTATGTAGACACTTAACATGGCATGTTGGTGCATTGACTTACAGGAGTCACCCCTAACATTCTTTCTGATGACAATAAAAGATGTTCTTTGTGTATCTTTTTTTAAAGCATATTTTTCTAGCCCTTATGTTGTTCCTATGGTTCCTTTCCTAAGCTGTCTTGGAGAGGTGGATCTCAGTATGAGGTCCAGGGGTTGCCTTGTTGCTGCTGAGGGGGATCTGAGGGGGACCACGCTACAATGATGGGCTCTTCTCACCTCTGTTCAGATCTGCTGGGTCTGGACAACCCTGAAGATATTGCAGAGGAGGAAGCTCATGAGCATCCCATGCTTGGAAGGCTCCCTGGGCAGACTTGCCTGCTTTTTGTAGAGTACCCCATCTTAGCACCCACCATTCAGATATCCTTTAGGTTAGAGAAAAATACTTTTTAAACTTAAAATTGATTTTAAAATATGAACATATGTTCAGAGGGCCAAGGGACGGGGGGTAAGGCTGGGCTAATGCAATCTGGAAATGTCAAACGAAGTGTGCATTAGGCTGCACTGTTGGATCACTTGCCTATTTAATCTCCAGTTATGGGGCAAGAAATCCCTAAGCAATGTGCAGGAGGGTTTGACAGGAAGCGAGACAGGAGAAAATGAATTGTTGTGTCTTGTGATATGCTGTATGCAAAAGTGAGCCAGGGGTGAAAGGGTATGATGACAAAGCTGTTGGCAATTTAAACTTTGGCTCAGGCATAAAATAAATACATTATTCCTGATGGTGAAATTGGATGGTGCTGTCATGGATTCATTTTGTCTTCCTGGTGTTTTTCTAGCCCCTTCTCTTTCGTCTGACCCGTCGCTTTCATATCTGCACGCCAACGTGTCAGAACACTCTTGAACGTGTCAGGTTGTGAGAACACTTTAATTGCAAGCCTGGCTGCATGCATTTTAGCTGACCTCCACATCCAGACCCCATTAAAATCCACAGATTTTGAGGGCATTGTATCAGGCCCTGTGCAGATGGCACTGACTGGGTCAGGTCTGGTTTGGGTCACGGTACCGTTCGTGCCCTGTCTTTTACGCTGCTTTGGTGTGCGAGGGGCTCACCAAACTGGCTAGGAGGGGGGTATGGGCTTTACACATAGCTGGAAACAGAGTCCTTAAAATTTATGAGAGGTCATAGAAGGAAGAAGTAAAAGCAACCCCAGAAACATAGCGGCAGTAACTGCCAGAGAGTGGGTGTGCTGGGAGCACTACCTTCCTGTTTGTGTCACCTATATTTTTTACACTTTCGTGCTGCCTTTTTTTTTTTTTTCCCCATGCAGTCTGCTTCCTCCCCGCTTTCCTCCGTAGTTTTTACATCTCCTAAAAATGACACCTTTTGTCATGCTGTAGATATTAGTGCAGGGAGTCCCTGACTGCCATCCTGGCTTCTCCTGCAGCGCTGAAGATAGGGATTTCCTTTGGGTGCAGGAGAGGTAACCTCCGCTTGCACGCGACTCCGCTTGCTCCTAACCTCCCTGCTCCTTTCAAAACGTTTCCTTTTCAGTTTGCACCGGCAGCCAGGGGTAGAGTAAAGGGAGCAGGTTGGTATTTTTGTTTCGATAACCCACCCCTTTGCTTATCTAAGGCTTATCTGTAACTTTATGGCTGGAAAATCACAAAATCAGATGGTTTTGGCAGTGCTTTGCTGCTTTCTGGACCTGGTGTGGCTGGACGTACTGCAGGCACAGCTTGTCATGCCATGTTTTGGTAGCTCTAGCTCCTTACAGCCATCTCAGGGCCTGGCTACATATGCAAAATTAAATAAACTGACTATCGGTGGAATTCGGTAAGTGCTCTGGAGCAGCCGCTTTGCGCTTGGCTGGCTGCTGGTTTCCCGGGGAAAGGCTGCGCACCCCTTGCTCTCAGGGCACTGCAGGGCGAGCGTAGCGCTGCTGGCCACCATGGGCCATCGCTGCTGCTCCCGGGACCTGCGCTCTGGGCCAGCCATTTTGAAGCCCAGGTGTAAAACCACCGCCCCCCTCGCCCTTATGTTTAAATTCCTTATGAAATATTTGGTGCCAAGAGGTTATTGTGGCTGTGTCTTGGTTTCTTATGGATCTTAATGGGGGAAAAAAAAGCGCCTTTCAGCCATTTTACTAAAAATATGTGGAATAGGATTAGCCTGCACCTTGTAAAATTTTATTTTAAGAAGCTAAGGCCCTGATCCAATCACAATGAGGTCAGTGGGACGCTTTCCACTGATTCAGTGGGCCTTGGATATGGCCCTAAGACATTATTTTCAGTAACAAGGGCTGTGAGAAATGTATCTAATATTAGAAATTTATTGTTTATATTCTTTCTATAATTAAAATGGCCAACTGCTGCAAAAAGGCTTCCTCTGAGCTGAACGTCTGCATGCTAAATTTGAGCCTGAAGCAAAATTAAGATGTTGGCTCTTGGCAACAAAGACTTTCGGCGCAGTGATCCAAGCAGGATGGTTTCTCAGCTATCCTATTCCACAAGGCATTGCTGTGAGACATTTGTACAAGTCCTCTACGGCCTCCTCCACAAACATGACAGAAGAAGACTACAGTCAGTGAGCAGACTTGAATAGGCTGTTTACATAAGGCAACACCATGATGGGGATGTGTGTGACTGATCTGATCCACGCCTGATTTGTGTTGTTCTTGGACAGACACAAAGAGCCTCCTCTGAAAGTAGTTTCTACTTCTTTGCGGTCCTCATGGCCTGAAACTTGGAAAGACCAAGGCGCTTGCTGTGGACACCAGGTGTATGGGCAGCCCAGGCCTCCAGACGGATGAAGACTTGCTGGGGAAGTGGCTCTTTGCCAATATCTTTCATAAATAAAAGGAGCTGCTTAGGTAGACCTGGGCCATTTGTATGCAGGCAACAGTCTGAGTTAATTTTTCCTTTTCCAGCTGCTAAATAACGGGGCAAAATTATCATCTGTGTTCCCCAACTGTGTCACCCTTACATGGGGTGGAGGGTGACTCTAGACAGGACACAGCTGGTGGTACTGAGGTACAAGATCCAAACTGGAGGGCATAGAAGAAAAGGAGAAAGGAGGGAAAAAGGAACCCCTGTGGGATGACCTCCCTTTTGGGAGGGTGAGGGTCCTCTGAGAGCTCTGAGGGTCACTCATTCCTCTGCAGGGAGCCAAAGCGGTCCCAGGGCAGGTCTCAGAGTCGGTCGGCATGGTTGGGCATCCAAACATACCTAAACACTGAGCACAACAGCGAGTGATGACTGGGCCACCTTGGAGGGGTTTAGGCAGAGCACAGTCCCATTCTTGGTGCAGGCTGTAGAGTGCTGGCCCGAGGAGCTCAGTGGGTTTTCCTTCCCCAGCCATGGCCACTCAGCACTGCCTTTGGTCTGGACATCATCAGGGATGGTGATGGCAACCACACCAGCCGGCCATGGGAGCACTGAGCCGAGTGATGCCCAGGAGGTGGTGGGCTCCCCTACTGCTGAGGATTCAGCCCTTCCAAGTTGCTATTTTATTGTATCCCTCTATCTCCCATTTTCCTCCTTGAAAGTCAGGTCTGTGTAAACCCCTTTGCTGAAACCCCTGTGCCTCCCTGGCTCATTCCTGAGCACTCCCAGGGAGTTATGTATCTTCCCGAGTTTCTGCATGGGAGGCCTCGGCGAGTGCCATTTAAGCAATTTCACAGGAATGCTTGGAAGCTGAATCAGTCCTTCAGTGCCCAAGAGCGAAGAAACACTTCAAACACCAATACTTCTAAAAAGTTAAACTTCAGCCCATCTCAAAACAATCTGGATAATGTTGGGCTGGAATCATGTGTGCTTTATTTCCTTTGTTCATTGAATCCAACTGCATGCTATAGTCAACACTTCTGTTACTGCTCTTGCTAACGTACTGCCTGAAACCAAATTCTGATCTCACTCCAGCTTCACACCTGAATGACCGCATCTACTGCAGCTTTATTGAAAGACGGTTCTATTGGATGCACTTTGATATCGGTGAGCAGTTACACACACATAACCAATCCTATTGGAGTAAGTAATAGCTTGCACATTTGAATAAACGTCAACATTTGATTACTAAGCATTACTTTAACCTTTACCTTTTGAACATAAGTCAATTAAGTAATGCTTTGGATGTTCTAGAGAGATGGCTTCAGTTTTAATAGATTTCCACATAAAATAGGACATCTCCTATATTTGCTTGAGCTAGATCACATTTTATAGTAAATACTTGGTATCTGGAGATTTTTTAAAATTGAATTATTAATACTACAGTGGCATCCAAAGCTTGCTCAGTGCTCCACCAGGACCCCAAAAGCCAGAGTGATAAGGAAGTAGACTCCCTGATAACTATGCCTATTTTACTCACATAAAATCAACAAACACAAAAATTGACAGTAAAGATGAGTAAATCTTATCTGATGCCACCAAAACAGGCTTTCACAATAGATATGCTAAGCAATGTTGCACACAGGTGGTGCAACCACACAGACAGTAACAACTAAGAATGTCTTTCCACTTAGGATTCTCCTTATTTATCATGCATCAGCACGCATAGTTATATGCCACATATTGAAACAGTTTTGCATGCTGTATACAGTCTCAGAGAAATGGGTCTTCCCTTCTGATGGGAAAGTTTGTTGTTGACTGTTCCGGTTTAGCCTAGCAGGCAGCTACAAACCACATGGCCATTTGCTCACTCCCACCCCTCAGTGGGATGGGGGAGAGAATCTAAGAGGAAAAAAAACCAAGGTAAAACTTGTGGGTTGAGATAAAGACAGTTTAATAGGACAGAAAAGGAAGATGACAATAATAATAATAATAATAAAAAACAAAACAGGTAATGCACAGCACAATTGCTCATCACCTGAAGCCAATGCTCAGCTAGCTCTTGAGCCAAACTGCCTCCCAGCCCACACCCCAGTTATATACTGAACATGACGCCATATGGTATGGAATATCCCTTTGGCCAGTTTGGGTCAGCTGTCCTGGCTGTCCCCTCCCAGCTTCTTGAGCACCCCCCATCTTCTCGTTGGTAGGGCAGTATGAGAAGCTGAAAAGGTCTTGACTTGGCAACAATATTTTCATCCTCAAGTCAAAACACAGCACTATACCAGCTGCTAGAAAGAAAATTAACTCTATCCCTGCCAAAACCAGGACACTGACATTTGAGAAATGCAAATGGAATGTTTCAATTTAAAATTAATTTTTAAGGTCTTTTAAAAAAAATGGGCCTTCATTACATTTAATGAAGACATGGAGAGTGTTTAATTACCACTTACCAGCACACTACCCTTAGATTCAAGTCACAGTTGTATGTTTGCTTCAGCAGATGTTGTGTGGGGGCTGTGATGAAAACCCCAGTTCCTCCTCTCTGTTGTTCATCTGGCCGTGTATCCCCATCCTTTCCTTGCCCTCACATTACTGCTCCTGCGGCTGAGCGGTGCTGGAGCAGCAAGGTGCAATGAAGGGCTGGGTCAGGGAAAGCTGATTTTCAGCTGGATCAGTTCCCTGGTCCGGCTGCCTGCAGAGCCAAACAAGCTGCAACGGCACAAGTAGCTTTGGGCAGATGAGGAAGGGGGAAGGGGCCACCCCCACCCACTCCCTTTCAACACAGCTCAGACTTCTGGAGTAAAATAATCACAGAACTTCAGCCACAGTCAAGCAAGCAGAATTACCTGCTGAGGATTGGTTTGTGGGGAACAGAAACAATAAAAGTTAAAAGGAAGCTATAGGGTTTGATGAGGTTTGTCTATGTTTGGCAAAGACTTTTTCCTTTCTTAGAGTTTCTTGGAAATGTCTTCAAAACATTCCAGACTTGGTTTTGCTCCTTAAATACTCTGCAGTGTTTTATTTAAACAGTGAAGAGCCAAATTCTTCCCTCAGATATGCATGCAAAAACTCCCACATTAATCAGAAAAATTGTCTGCACATATCCTAAGTGCAGGAAGCTTCTTTTTTGGTATGCACTTTGTTTCCTAAGGAGAAGTAAATTCTGTGCACAAACTTTCTCCTGTTCACACAGAGGAGGACAAAAATTTGCATGCTTCCAACATGTATTGGGGACTAGTTGCTGTCACCCTCCATGGAGCACTAACATATTTCGTACAAAGCCCCAATGGCCACATAAAGACTGTCCGCAGAGAACAGGGTATATCAGAACAGTTGAAATGGAGAGTCCTACCCTCTGATTTATGAGACGTGATAAAGAGGTAGGAAGACCTGCATGTAAGAATGGGATAAGACATTAATTAAGGAACGAGAAATTGGTACATCATATTTGATTTAAAATGCAGGGACTGAAACACTAATGTAGGTCTTTAACCTCCCTGATAAAACACTAGTGGACTTAAAAATAGGTTTTAAAAACTGAGCTGCTGTTTTGATTTGTAAAACAAGTTAAACCAAACTTGACAATAAGGCATGTGCTTTAGATTTCCCTGGTTTGAGGCACTGTTTACTCTGGCAGATACATCCTTAAATGAAGCTTTTTTTCCCCCCTCAAAGCTGTTACATGGTAGACTGATGTTGGCTGACCCTGAAGCAAAAATTTGAAAACAGCACATTTATTTTCCTCCTAATGCTAAACACACATGCCATGAAGCATTTTTTGGTCTAGCTGGAAAATCTTCAAATCTGGACTATTTGTCCCTTTTACCCTGACTTTAATGTTTTCATGAATATAAAAATAACATAACGAACTTGGGGGACGGGAGCGTGTGTGTTTTACAGCGGGAGTGCAGTCTGTAATTTGCAGGCTGCAGACGGGAACGGGCAGACGGGAAGAGCCGATGGGTCAGCCCGGTCCTGTGCCGTGCTGGTGACAACAGGCTTTCCTGGATGCCTCACCGCCCAGCAAAGCTCCCAGAGTGCCACTGGCCAACTGGGCAAGATGTTAGCAGAACTGTAAACTCGATTCTCAGTCATTAGCTTCTTTGTAACACAGGTCTGCAAAAAACATTAACCCTTCCACCGCTTAACTGCGTGATGTGGCAGGAGGGGCCAGATGACCTACCATCCTTTTCTTCGGTTAGGAGCAAATGTTTAGCCTGTGCCAAAATACTAGGTTGACACTCATCTTTTCTACTACTTGAAAAATCCCTTGGAAAAAATCCGACCTGGCAGATCACTGCCTGCAATATTGATGTTGTTTAAGGGCAGCTCTGAAGGAGGGTTACTTTTTGGGACATCGGTATTGCTGTGCTAGTTTAGACCCTAAGCTACAGAGATTTTGTAGAGGCCATATGCGGTTGCCTGTTTTTTACCAGCTTTCATGTAGGTATAAATAAAGCTGGCATACCTGTAGAGCCACAGTCAACCTCAGAGCCACTGATTTCTCTCACTGGAAGCCCATTTACAAGGCCCCCTAAGTCTTCTAGAAGTCAGTCGAGGGTGTCAGAGTGGGTTACCAGAAGGAGCAACATGAGCTTGTTGACTGAAGTTGCCGTTCTTACTCTTCTCTCTAAGGGAGCGATGGTTTGGGTAAAACACTGAGGGTCTGTTCCATGCAATTCTTGAATGGATTTGACTGGATTGGACTTCAGCTAAATGGATTAAATTGTTAAAGTAATTTAAGAATGTCCATATTCAGAGATGAAAGAAGTTGCTTAAATTGGTGCCAATCCTCACATCAGTAAAGAGGGAAAAAAGATTTAAGAAAGAAGGACTTACAAGAGATCATTCCTCTTGATGAAATTTCTAAGTCTTTGCCAATGCTAACTGAAAGGAATGAAGAAAAAACTATTCTCTGGAGAGCTTTTAGCAATTAGTTCCTGTTTGCAAAGAATCTGGGCTTGTGCTGCACTAGAGCGCTTAGTCCAATTTTTTTTTTTACTCCCCCCAACCTCCGCCGTGAAATTGCACTGCATCTTGTGAGAGATGCCCAGCTGTATTCTTCCCTTTCTGTCATAGCCACACACATCACTTTTCATCCTGTCCTTTTTATCACCTACTGCTTCTACAGCAAGTAAATCAAGTGAAAATGTATCACAAAGAAATCTCTTACGTATTTAGCAGAGTTCTCTTGGTGTTCAGCGGCTGGAAACAAAGTTTTATGCAGCACCTTGAGACACGATGCTGTGACCATCATCCTTGCAGATATTCTGCAGCCGTCAGTGGTGCAGGAACCACAGTAAAAGCAGCTGTTACGTGGTACCCAGTGACTAATGTTCTGGTACACACAATCTGATACGGTTTGTAGAGGGTCGAGCTGACTTTACTTCTTTCTAAGCTGGGCTGTAGACTGGCTCTAGTCTAGAAATTATGTGCCTGCTTATTGCAAGCAGCAAAGATAAAGAGAATTGCACACCATCATGTTGCTACAGCTTCTAGATGGAGTCTGTTTTGCTATGTTAGAATGAGATCTGCTAGTTCTCATCTATGTAGCTCTGAATAACATGCGTGCTAAAAGCTATGGGGCCGGTCGCATACCTGTAAGGACTGTAGCTGAGGGATGTCCATGCATTACTGCTAAAACCACGTGTATCGCATGTTTTTCTCCTATGGAGCTGGCTAGTAGAGATGTTGGTAGGTTAGATGTGCATTTCTGGTCCCTCTTGGAAGAGCTAGCAGGAGGGTTGCAATCCAGTGGGTCAACCATTCTGTAGGAGGGAACCATTGCAGAAGTGCCCTGAGGAGATGAAAGGAGTGTGACCAGGGTGGCAGAACACTTTCCTGTGTAGGAAAATAAACACGGCAAAAGCCACTTGCAGTTTTCTACCTTTACAGTTTGCAAGGATAAAATGAGGTCATAGTCAGTATACATTATGATTATGAATAAAGTCTTGCACTTTTTTTTTCTCTCCCTTTTTTTTTTTCTTAAATAGCAAAATTCCCACTGCTGGGACAGAATTTCAAGGGCTCCAGTAAAACACTTGCTCTCAAAGGCAACAACTAAACCAATATGTGCTGGTGTCCTTGAACGCAGAGATGTGGCCTCTGAAAACAAGATGTGCATAACAGTACCCTTCTGTTCTGTAGCTTAGCAACTTGGGATGTAAATGGATACTCTTCAAAAGAAGATTTCCCATTTTAATTGTTAAGAACAGAGATCCATGTTAGAAAGTAGATTTTGTGTTTGAAGTTGTCCAGTGTAGATGCAATTACATTTTGCTAAAGTGCATTTTTGGATTCACTAAGAATTCAATGTTGGCTCCATTTTTATATATATCTGCTGTCACATTACATATATACACAGACACATCTTCATGTGTGTTTGAGGCTCCGTGTACATGTATATATGTATAGAAATTATGTTGCTGTATAAAACTTTTTACATTTTGCTATATTATGGGATGCATTTCCACACTGAATTTAACTCCTGTCCAAATAAAATAACTTGCTTAATTTTCATAGTGATGTCATTTTGGTTTTCATTCACTACATTTACAAATCAAATGTGCCATGCTAAAGATTGTTTACATTCATATAATCAAAATGGACCCACCCTTTCATTTGCTGCCAATATGAAATGAGCTATCTGCCTGTATCTACTGCCTAGCCGACTGATGTCTACACAGCAAAAGCAACAATCCCACTGGCTCATGCTCTTAATCACTCTCCCAGTGAGACCAAATTTAAAATTCTTTACTGCTATATCACCTTCTAGTTATTACACACACAGTCATGACTGCTTATGCCTGGAAGAGGTGGCATGCTGCCGCATGGGCCAGTTAGACAAAGGATGGAAGAGAGCGCAGGAAAACCAACCTACTGCAGCTACGGGTCGCACCGCGCACGCCCCAGCAGCTGTCCCCAAACAGACACCCTCAGGCCTTCTGGGGCCCACTAAGCACGTTGGAGTTAGTGCCATTTGTAACTGATGTGTGGGGTACAATCATGTTTGCACTTGATGGTACCTGCCTGAAGAGAATGTCTTACAGCACCTGTGGAGCTGCTGCCATCTCGGGCGGGGACTGCTTTTATTAGCAATAAACTATTTACCAGAAAAAGGTGCTTCAGTCATTCTCTTGCCATTAATCTGAGTCTGATAAACATTTTTATTCAAAGAAGGTTTTTGGTATCCAGCTTCATGGTACTGATAGCTGGAGAGGTGGTAATTTTAGGGCAGTTTTCCTTAGCTATGGAGAGCTTCTCTGCCTATACACCTGGGGCGGTGGAGTGGTTCCTGTTTCCTCAGGGACGGGCAGGATTCGAGACTGAGACAGCCACGGTGAGTGCCCTGGAGGCAGGAGCTCCCAACTTTTTCCCTTTGCACTTTCCATTTCTGAGGCCTTCCAACCTCCCCTATAACCTTTCCTAATATACTCTACAGTATGGAAGCTGCTGCCTTCATCTCTATGCTATTGAGTAAAAAAAAGCACACTTATGCATGCTGCCAAAATATGGCCCTTTATTTGAATTCCCCTGTTTCTGTTGAAAAGGCCTGAATTGGAATAGAAATATTTTGTGTTTTTCAGTCTTGCAAGAACCTCCCCAAAATTAATTTCATTTGGAGCAAAATATTGCCCTTTCTCACTCTCCTCCCCTTTTCAGCAGTGTTTTATTTAGGACTTCAAACAAACAAAAATTCAGTTATTCACTCGGCTCTATTGAATACCAGGAGACGTCTTCTACCAAGTGGCACAGCGTTCTGTCAGTCCTTTGGCTGGTTATCTAAGGTAAGTGTCACTGTACTATCCATATTTCATTTTTAATGTTGGTGTTACATACTTTATTCCAAAGGATTTTCCTTTCCAAAGTAAATGACCAATTTTTAGTTATACTGAAGATCAGTGCATCACCATAGAGCTCAGGCTGGGTATGAAGTGGAGCCTGGCAGCCCCCTAAGGATCAAGACCAGCACAGCAGCTTAGGAGGAAAGACAAAGATTGTACCCAGCAGGAGGGACTGGACTCAAAGCACCCTAAGGAGTTTAACAGCTTATGGGGTCAAACCTTCAGTTTCATGTATTGTCCTACTTGTACTGACTTGTAACCGTGGGGGAATGATGGATCCAAGAGATGACTTTATTCAGATTTTGATTCCACTGTATGCACTGCCCCTTCTGTTAGAAACTTCTCTCAGTACATCACCTCCGTTACAGACAGTAACGGGAGCTTGTGGCAAGCCTTACGTGTCAGGTGCTCTCTGCACTGGATGCTACTTGTCAGAGGGTGACAGAGGGACTTTGGCTACTGCTCACCAGGCGAAACACCGTGCCACAGCCTGCCAATTTCTGCATTAGGCTTGGCACAGGCTCTCTCTTGGGTCCTGGCAGCCCTGAGCACCCATTGCCATTAAGCAGCCTCAACTGGGAGACTGGGCTTCTTCCTTTCCAAGGCAGATGAAGGGAGAGTGTGCAGGCATGTGCACATGTGTGCATGTGTGCATCTGACGAGCTAGTGCCAACTTTGTCCCTACCTGACTGCAATTGTGTTTGGCAGTGATGATCCCCCTTAGTCACTACAATTTTTCCTGCAGCTTATGGAGTTGGGAAGATGTTAGTCACATCTTTCCTGCTACTGTTACTAATGGTGGAACAACCTAAACTATCCACTTTCATGCTCCATCTCTACATAGAGAGGGGTGATCCAGCCTTGTTTGCTAAGGAGCTTATCTGCAGGGGACTGGGCCTTTTCCTCGCCTCCTTCTGCCTGAGAGAGATTCACTTATTTATTGTGATCTTTACAGCATGTTCCTGGCTTCTGCCTTCCGTCTTCTGTTAAAAGCCCCTTAAAACACTGTGCTAAAACCTCGCATGTCATACATCTTCGCAAGTCATAATCACACCTGGTTTAGTGTCATGGCTGGAATCAGCTATTCTTACTGACTTTAGAAGCCAAATATTGATCAGGGATTAAGACATAGTGAAGTAGAGCCCAGATCAAATGGCACCTCTCCAGCACCTGATAATTTCAAGGTGCCCTCCTGACATGGGTGCAACGAGGCTCAGACACAACAGCACCTTGGTGGCTTTACACTGAAATGGCCTGACAAGAGGCATTGCGTATCTTTGAAGTGTGAAATAGGGGACATTTAAGGACATAGCTTTACGAGGACTGATTCCATCTTCTCAAAGGTAGAAAAAGCCTTGGTAATAAGAAGTACAACTAGAATTAAAAACTGTATTCTTATTTTTCAGGAGAGTAATGGATTCATCCAACGATACAAGAACGCACACATCTCTAAACTAAAACACTGTTGATGATATTCACTGATTTATTTATAAGAATAACTTTTTAATCAATGTGTCATTATAAAACATTACTTTTGACTGTTAAAGTATATTTCGCTGGAACGGATAAGAGGAAAAAGGGGATTTGTGCAAAATTACTTAGTGCTCTATTTTTTGAGGGAAAAGAGCCTGAGTCACAAAGTCTTGATCATATCCAAACTTCCCAAGTAATTGTTGTTCAGTGGCTTTGATTCAGTCAAGGGAACAACTTCTAAGTTCAGACCTTAGTTTCTCTAATAATCAAGGAAAGGGGAAACAGGTCAACTCTTGAGTCCAGCCCCATTTCTAGTATTATGGCAGAGAAGACACATGTTTACAAGGTGGGCAGTTTGCATGCAGCTCTTCTGGCAGTGAAGCTAAATTTGAAGATTATAATTTGGAGAGTATCATCAGAGGTTATGATAGACCTCAGCAGATCAGTCCTACCTTAGTCTGCCAATGCAACTGTTGTGAAGCCATACTGAAGTTTAGGTGATTTCTGTGAGCTGGGTTGAAGCAGTGCAAAACAATGAAGAAAAACAAGGGAGGAAGTTGCTTGGTTTTGGTTTAGTCACGAATTTTTCTGTGGCTAGTGGAGTCACTTTATGTCTGCTGCATGATAAAAGCTCACAGAGAATCAACTGTCATTTCCAGCTATGTTTTGTGCTGCAGCAATACATCTACCTTGGATTATAAGCCTTCCCTACAGTCATAGGTGAAGATAATATCAGAAGTCCAGTTTTGCTGTAGACAAATCCTTGGCCTGCTGCATGAAAAAAACCTCAACCTATCTAGGAGGAATATTCCTTGGATTCTGTTAGGATAAATTAACATGACAGTATTTCCCTTTCATTTATTTACAGTTTGTGTTAGTCTGTTCTGAAAAAACCCCCCGAAGTTTGATACTTCCCAGCAGAGAACTTCTGTGTTAGAGATATCCTTTGTCTACTCCACCAGTTGCATCATATAAAAATTAAGTGAAACATGACAGACTGACAGTGAGACCAGCAGACAGAAATTTGGCTGGGTCTTCAGTTACACTTGAATTTCTGCTAAGCATGTCATGAATTGTGGCAGCTGTGGGAGGTTAGTAAAATAAAAATTTAAAAACCCCAACAAATAAAAACCTCAGAGAATTAAAGCTTCTCAGTTCTGATTTCATCAGAAAAGCAGAGCTGCTATCAGTGTCTTATTTTTATCAATATGTTAATTTACCTTTGACTTTTCCTACTGAATAAAGACCAAAAAAGTGCCATTTAAATATTCTTGGTGTGAATGTTTGTTGGTACTTATTTTAACTTGCTTTACGTAAGATACTTTACATAAGATACGTAAGATTAATCCTAATGTTCAGTCTCCTTGCTATGGTACTCATTACTGCAGCACCCAGTCTTAAACACATTTATGACCGAAAATAACTGAGTTCAGTGGGCTTATTTGCATGTGCCGAGGTCTTTGTAGGCCCATGGTTTTGCAGTATTGGGTCTTGTGAGCAAGATTTTCTAAAGCAGCACTGAAATTCTGCCTTTTTCAGCAGTCAATCCTCCACCCTTCTGCCTACTGAGCCCTCCCAAATCCTCCCTTTCTCTCTTGTCTCCTCTTCTTTGGCTGCAATCCTGAGGCACTAGAAGAAACGTAGAGAGAAGAAACGTATTAACTCTAATCTTATACTGGTACGTTACACGATAGATCGCTGCAGCAGTATGGCGTATCGGCTCTCCAGCATGGTGCCCTCGTCAAAGCCCGTCAGCTATTTCCCCTGCAAACCACCCTGTTTGGATGTGGCCGTGCCACTGAGAGCTGAAGGTCCCCCTGGAATGCGTTTGAAAGGCGTGTGGTTACGTTTTGTTTGACATTATGACAAATCCCAGCTGCACAGCAGGCCATAGGACTGCATTGAAGGCAGAGGCTTTCCTGGTCTAGGGTAACATAATTCTACTTTACTCCATATTTTTCCTATATTAAAAAAAAAAATTAAAAAAAATCACATGAAAAAGTGCCCTTCCCACATGTATAAGGACTTCTGAGCTCCTGCTGCGCCTGGGATAATTGTTCTCAACTTGTATTTAATTTTAAAGCTTGCTACTTCTGTGTCAGACCAAAGAGGGGCTTTTCAGCCATTTCCAATTACAGCAGTTTGCCTGAGAAAAGTCATACTTCTATTTACAAACCTCGCCTGGCCTGTGTGTCCGCACCCATCCAAGCACACATAGGGCTGAGCATAGGCGGACAATGATATCGTTCAGGTACTTATTTCGGAAGTTTATACAAAACGCACTGCGTTTCGCTGAGGTAAGTCACCACATGAACTTGCAAGCGGCTTTACAAGCCATATGCCTTGCAAGCCCTGTGCTTTCCAGGCAAATGCCGGGGCAGCAGGGGCATGGCTGGCAGGGGCAGGGGTCAGCTGGCTGCTTGCACGCTGCACCAGTTCTGCCCAGGCCCTTCCAGCCCTTCAGGCAGCTCTGGCTGCCTGCAGGTGCATGGGGCTGAGCCCTGGGATGCTCTGGAGCTTCCTCACGGGGAGAGGCTGTGGCCAAAGGAATCCAGTGTAGACACCAGAGTGGATTTTCAGGGGAGGTGGAAATTAGTGACTGAAATAAGATATTAGGGGAAATAAGAGTTTTTTACTTCACCAACTTTGGATTAAGTCTGGATTTCTTTCTGGGAGATGTATAGTAGTCATATTCAAGCTACTGAGTTCAAGTCAGAGGTAGGCAGTAAAATTCTGAGGCCATCTTTAGGCAAGAAATGAAGTAGATACCTAATGAGCCCTTTTAGACTTAAACTCAAGGAATCTGTGAGGATATTATTAAGATGCTTGGAGTGAAACTGAAAAAGCTTCAGTATGCGTGGGAAGATCTGAGAAATGCTGAAGAGAGAGTCCCTGATCCTACAGCCCAGTTTGCAAGTACAGATGTCCGACTCCGGAGTGGATGTCTGTCTCTGGAGTGGACTTAGTACTTCTGCATAGCTCAGGGAGTCACTGGCAGAAATAACCGGAGGATCAGGGTTGTTGGATAATGTTTTACTATAAAGAATCAGCTTTTAGTAAAGCCCTGCTTTGTTTCATGGGTGCTTTGAAAAATAACAATATACTCCCATGCTAAGACTCTTTTAAGTGTAAAAAATGGTTGGCCTCTCCCAGGCCGTGGTTTTTCTCAGGGAGCTTCAGTTTTGCTTTTGCTGCTGGCTTGTGGTTCTCAAATGTCGTGGGGAACCGGAAGGGCTACCAGTGGGGAAGGGCTACCAGTGGAGAAGTTTAAAGTAATTTTCATTTATAAAGTAAACCGCCTGGGGAGTCACTTTTGTTCGCCTGTGCAGCCATGAGAGGGCCAGGACGTACACAGCTCACTGCCACCCCTGCTTTCTCTCCATCCTGAGCTGTTTGGAGGTTCTGTTGTAGCCAAAAGAGTCAAGAGGACTCTCTGGGCTGTGAAAAGACCCACAGCACTGCCCCAAATCTCTGTCCTTCTGCAAGACCCCCCTCCCATGGGCGACACCTCTGGCTCCCCCGTTGGCATACACTGTGCCGTGCCAGATGGGCTGCGGGAGGTGTCCGAGCACGCTGCAGCATGGCACAGCGACACATCGAGAGATGCTGCCTGTCACACTTCAGCCACATTGCATCACAAGCAAGACTAGGCTTTGGTTTAGAAAACAATAGCTCTAAATACTGCCAAGTAGTTGATGATTTTCCAGGTTTGCCCATGGGTGTTTGGATGGAGAGTGCTGCTTTTTGGGCTGCTGTACGGGAGAGGAGGAGACCTACCCTACAATAAAAACGTTTGTTCAAGCAGTGCTTTTACTGGTAGATTACATCTCAGCGGAGCCATGAGGAGTGATTCTGGCTGCATGAAGGCCTTCCTTGTAGCAACATATCTATTCTAAGCATACACATGTCTCATTAGCATTAATAAATTGGCACTGAGGGAATTTTACAACATCTCTATGGCTGTCTGTCTCAGTTCCCTGCCGCTGGTTCAGCTTCAAACAGGGCTGTGTGAATAGTTTTTAAAGGGGCAGACTGCAAAAAAAAGATCAAGATGAGACAGAGGAGGAGCAAGGCTTAACATAGGCATGAGAGAGAAAGGCAGGGTCTCTTTTTGCTGTCTCAGCCTCATTCTTTTCAAGTCCCCAAGTGTCGTTAACCTGCCTCTCCCTAGCTACATATGTTAGGGTTGGGAAGGGGAAGGACGTGCTGGTGCTGCTCATTGCCCTGTTTGTATCCCCCTACTTTCTTTTTATCTAACGTAGAGCCATCCACTGTCTGTAGCACATCTCTGAGTGTCAGACTATGTAGTTCCTCCCTCCCGCTCCCCATCTCTATTGCATACTGCTCCCTTCACTCCTTGAGCTCGCTCTGGTTTTCCTCCCAATGGCTCATGTGCTCTTTCCCACTCCTCTAAAGTTTCTTTTGTTTTCCCAGCAGCAGCTGAGAACTACATGTTCGCCTCTCTCCAGCCCAGCGTGGCTGTGATCTTCTCGCATTCCCCCTCCTTTGTTCTTTTCCTACATGATACAAACATCCCTTGCCCTTCCTCTTAAATGCCCAACCTCCTAAAACCCTCCAACTCACTCTTCTTGTTGCACAACAGGGTAATCCCTCCCAGACTCTGGTTTTGGGACTTGAAAATCATGTCTGTGTCTATGCAATGACAGGGCAGCCTTATGCTTTGAGGCAAATTAATATGGCATGGCATCTCTCTGACAGTTGTTTCTTAACACAGAGAAAGCTGTGAAAATTAGATGGGCAGTGCACCCTTTTCCAGGTTAGAAGAGGCGAGATGCGTTAGTTGCATCCAATCCACATGAGCACTTCTGACCCTGACTGTTTGGAGTCGCCTCTGACCCCAAATGCACTACTCATCCTATGTGGGATGAGGAGAAAAAAAAATCTTATAATTTCTCAAGTTTTCGCTAGCTAATGATATTATAATACCTTACACTGCTACTAGTAGTTGAGTCATTTTCAGACTCACCCAGCTGCAGGGCAGTATTCTGGCAAGTTCCTGGTGTTCTTCACAGCAGCATTCAAGTACCTGTGCAGTAGACAGTCTAACAAAGTGCACTGTGAGGCAGAATACAGGAGCAAAGAATAAACCTCACTGAGATCTGCATTTAGAGCAGAAAATCACTTAGACTAACAACCAGGAAATCTCAGGCAAAGGCTCTTGGGAACTAAGCTCGTTTCTCCACTCAGTTTGCATGGCAAGGAACCTTCTTGTGTAACTAACACCAAAACACCTCCTTTCTTACAGAAAGCGTGGACATACAGCTGATGGGCAAACTTTTCACAGGACACCATGGTGAAGGCAAATAGGATCTCGGCTTCTGGAGATTGGATTTGAATCCAGGTCCTCCATATGCCAGGAAAGCTGTTCAGCCGTTGGCCATGACACATGTGCCAGTGGGTTTATCTCCTCGCAGTTTGTATAAGCCATTGTATAAGCCAGTTGGGATTCAGAGAACATCAGGATGACATCGGGCCCCAGGGACGAAGGTCAGAACATGTGTCGGTCAGTAGCAGTTCAGGCACTAAGGAGTTTCAAATCTGAGCCTCATCCTTCCAGCATGAGCAGGCAGCTGAACATTTAGTTACTTTAATATTTCATGGAGATTGTGAAATTCTTTAACATAAGATAAAGTTTAGAAGAATTAAAAAAAACCCAAACAAATGAGATTTCTAGAGTTAATAGGAACATCCAGTTAAAATAGAAAATCTCAATGAAAGAGCTTTGCAAGGTTTTTAAACACTTTGAAGTTTCATCTATGTAGTCAAGCTCCAGGAACTGGAGGAAATTTCTCCTTTAGACGGGCCACCCCACAGATGCCCACCCAAGCTGGTACTGGTCAGTGCCACGGGAGAGACAGGAGACAGGATTTCCTGATCTCATCCCATCTGGCTGAATTGCTCTGTAGCAATTTGAAAAAGACCAAAAAGGTAATATATTTTCTGCCAATTCTTTTCCTCTGTCCAAAGTAGAAACCAACTAGGAAATTATGTTTAACATCAGACATACTTTTTCCCTGCATATGAAGAAATCCAGAAGATGAGTGTTTCATTATAAAAATATTTCATACTTAAGAGATACTGTCTATATGTCCTTGGTTGGGTAGCAGGGCAAACAGTTGCATGAAAGTGAAAGGATTTAAGATGTGTTAAAAGGGAGTTCATTTTAACTGCACTGTAACGACAATAACATACTTATTTTTTTTCTTAGCCATGCCAATCTTGTGTGAACACTCTCCCTTCCTGTTACTCTTTCACATTGCCTGGATAGGAAATCAAATGCAACGGAGATGGGTGAGACCAGGAAGGTTTCAGATTTTATTGAGCTTTGAGGGGTTTTGGAGCTGGTGGCTCTGTGAGGTATTGCTCTGTGGAGGATTTAATCTGTAGCTCAGTGATTAGCAATTGAAGGATGCACCACACGAACAGACATGAACGAAGGAGAAGGACTACATCTGACCCCCGGTTTTGCCGGCTGTGACACAGAAACAATTTGAAGCTTGAACCATGGTTGTTTGACTTGCGTGTAGAGAACACGGCATTTTTTGAAAGAAACGCACCTTTCTGACTCCTGTGTTTGGAAATTACCTTTTCAGTCACTCAAACAGGAAAGGATAAACACTGGGAACGTTATTAATAAAACATTAAAACTCCTCAAAACCCCAGCTCCTAATTCAGCAAAGGTCAGACCATAAAGTTTACAATCACGCACTCCACGCTGCTCGGCGCTCAGAGCCAGCGCACTGGTGACTGCCCAGATTAGTTAATCTTCCTCAGCTTCGTCTTGGGCCCTATAACTACTGCGGCAGGTCATTAACCAGCTGGTGAAGCCCCGGCACATCGTACATTTATTCCCAAACCTTAGCAGCCGTTGTTGAGTCCAGGAGCCTTAAAGAGGTATTTCTGATGTTAGCTGACAGAATGATAATTTATGCTCGCTGTAATTCAAAGGGATTCCAAGGCAACTGTAAACTAATGAAACCTGAACAGCTTTCCCGGGGAAAGTTCCTTATTTAATCAGTCGAACAAAAATGGAAATATGTAAAATGGGCAGTTGTTCTTTCTTTTAAAAAATAAGGCCTTTATGTGAAAAGGGAGATAAATGAGATCATGTTGTCTTAGAGGAAAGAAATGTAGAAAAATGTTTGATTAATGCAAAATGTTTATTCTCCCAACATTTCTTGATTTTTTTTTTTAACTTTGCTGTTCATCGCTGCCAAAAATAAAAAGCAAAGAACGCAATGCCTAGTAAGTTTGGTAACCTAGTAGAGGTATTGCTTTCAGCCAGGATTTTAGTTTTCTTTCCTTTTTCTTTTTTTTCTTGCTTTCTTTTTTTTCTTTTTTTTTTTTTTTAATCAAGAATGAAAGGCCCTCTTTAATCAGATAATTGACTGGCTGGTAATTTTAGCCTTTTGTGACACACCAGTTGGCAGGTACAGTGGTACATAACCATGAGCCTTTTCCTACAGCCTTCCCTCCCTCTGGGACACTCACAGACGTGTCTCTGTCTTATCAGTCCCAGGGGACGGTTCCCAAACATTTTGCAATGAAAATGCAAAGGAGGGGCCTTTTCCCTCCAGCAAAGGAGGGCCAGCTGTTGGAGGTAATGACTGCTGGTGGACACACAGATGGCACTAGAGGTGCTCCCTCAGCCCACTACGCACCTGAAGAAAGGGGGTGTCCATTGCACAGCTGTTCCCGTGGGGGCCACACTCTGGCCCTCGTCCCAGGGCTTGGGGTCCTTGCCAGGCTGGGGGGTACTTGGTGGTGGCAGACAAGGATGTCCCCAGAGTGTGGGGAGGAAAGTCATGTCCCCAAGAGACCATCCTTTGCAGTTACTGCCTGCTCTGTGCTCTTACCCCTCCTATGCCCATCGCTTTCAGTGGTGGCCAGCAGTGAAACGTAACTTGCTGCGTGACTGACAGCCCTTCAAGCTCCTCGGCAAATCTTGGACCTAATTTTGAAAGGCCCCCTGAAAGAAAAAGGATTGTGTGCACTCTGAATGCAAGGCTGCTGAACCGCTGCCAACCCCAGGCTGCCCCATTCAAAGGGCTGAGTGAATAAATGAGAATAACATCCTTGGGGACCTCGGGGATCAGTTTACTCTGAAAATCCTCAGCCTTACAAAGGGTCAGAGTCACAAGGTAAATGAAAATGGCTGGGAGGGGACTTTGATGGCCGAAACACTGTAACTGTAGAGGACTTGAAAGAAAACTGTATTTTTTAAAAAGTGAGAGAAGGGAGGGAGCAAACAGGGGGAGAAGGTGGTGGGGAGGGGGACGTCAGCCTGCAGCCTCACCAGAAGGGACGGAGGAGGAATGAAAAGAGGAGAAGAGAAAGAAACTCCTCCACTCTCTTAATTCACAACAATCTTTGAAATACTGCTATTTAAGGTACAGGCAATGGCTGTAGCGAGGGAGACCCTCTCCCCTGCCTGCTGCCCCAGTGCAACCAAGGTGTTTCCTCCGGGTGGCTGGCAGCTCTCGGGGCACAGGGGGCTGAGCAAATGGCACTGGGGACATTACTGCACCCTGCCCTGAGAAGCTGAAAAGCACAGCACCCACATATTAAGATAGTTTGGGTGTTTCAGCTAAAAAATGCCCATGTAAGTTAATGAGGAGACATTCAAGAAGGGCAGTAGCTTTGCACTGGTATGGAAGGCAAATTATGGGAATGTGTGCACTTGCCTAGGGTCTGTTTAAGATTTGCTGTGTAAATGTCAGTGAGTCATATAAGGCCAGATCCAAATTAACATCTTGAGGCCAGCGGGAATTAGACACCTAAACACTTCAGTCTCAAAATCTCTGGCTCTCGTTGGTCTCATCTCTTTACCTTTAGTTCTCTGAGCAGCTCCATTAATACTGACAGTAGTAAAGTTAAACACATTCCTGAACGTTTGCAGGATCAGGATGTAAGTGACTCAGAGCAGCCGCAGTTTCTTATTAGGTGTTTGTATAGCGCCTGGCATCTGGGCCCCATCTCAGTTGGAGTTACTGTAATTCAAGCCCTAGTAATTACAAAAATAGGTTAAATACTGAGTTATAACAGTTTTCTGTCAAATTCTCTTCTGCTGGTTAAATATTTTTAAGTCCTTTAATTCAAGATGCTCAGCTGACAAGTGCATAGTTTTGGTCGGACACTACTGCTTCTCAACGATGTATATGCAGCTGAACTCACCTTTACTCTCACATGGCAAAGATGGTACCTGTAGGCCACTGAGAGAGTTAGAGGCCTTTCTCCTTGCTCTGCTGTTAGTAAAGACTCTGCTACCTCTATACACTTTTCTTTTGCAAATATTCTTCTCTGAAATGGAGGATGGGAAAAAAAAATCCTACTGAAAACTAAGAGAAATTCAAGCTTGCTGCATTTAGGTATTCTGATCAAGATCCATACTTCATGAAAAAAAGTCTTGCCTTTAACTTCCACTAGGCTTCATGTCGTCATATAGACTCTGTGCCTTGTAACTGAGTTAAACTGTTATTTACAACACACTTTTTGGGTTAGTACCCCATACCAGTGCACAAAGTAATGGTGGGCAGAGAACATGCAGGATCATGTTTCCTACATGCCAGCTGCAATATTGTTCCTCCGAACAGGTCTCTCCTGCCTTGGGATCCAGATGGGGAAGGACCTGTCTGCCCCAGAGAGCATCGTAGGCTCTTGTCCACCTCTGCTGGTGTTTTTTAGGGTGAAAGCAAGAGGGTTTAGCTCACCAGTAGTATAGGCCAGTGAGTAGCTGGACCATTCATCTGAAAGTAGAGATAAAACCTATTTAGAACAGTTTAGTTTTGTGTAGTGCAGGTTGCTATAGAGTTGATGGAACTGCAGAGAAAGTAAAATGGCATCCACATGGGCAAATGTTAATAGGAGATTTTTGCAACCTAGAAACCTTTGAGGCTTTTCTAAAGCTTTGTTTGGTGGTTTTGATTTTGGTTTGGTGAGGTTTTTTCTGTGGGTTTTTTGTTTTCTTTTTTTCTTTGGGAAAGTGTTCTCCTACCAGGTTCAGAAAACACCATTTATGCCTAAATCCTTGTACTAGGCAGAACGGAGATATCAGTGGATTGTGATCAAGTCCCTCTGTCAACCACTAGAAGCTTCAGGAGGGCTCATGTAACCTCTCTGCACCTCAGTTTCATCTTCATAGTGTAGAAACAGAAGCACTAGTTTAATCCTACATACTGTACAAAAAAACCTGTAGAAACTTTCTTTTGGCAGACAATTAATGCAGGAAGAAATTAGTGTGTTACAGAGCACATCAATGAAGAATCTATCTGATCATTTATGTTTAAACAAAAGCAGACAGTTCCCAAAACTCAAGTCAGGTTTTCTGATAGTGCTGGGTCCCAAATGCGGGGTTCTGGCTCCCTCAAGGATTCTCTGAAGTCTAATAAGGAGTAAAGTCATGCTGTGTCATACCCAGGGTGTGGGCATTAATGAGATTTCCTTTTAGCTTGCCACCTGTTTTCCCGTGCCAGTGGGTTCTTTGCTGTCTTTGAGATCTGTACCACCTTTGTAAAACTTAGCTGAAACAGGCCAAAGGATTCAGAAGTTGCTGGAGTATCTTGTGTATAAGACTAATTTCCTTAGGAAATCAGGCTGAGAAAGCAGTTTGGTTCAGAGTACACTCACAGCTACAACATGCCCTAATTCACTGTAGCTATGAGCATCGCTGTATAAATGAACACACGTGCACGCAGATTTCCTAATGCCTAGCGGAAGCAATAAGCAGAACCAATCATGTATATGTAATTGTGTTTATTTTTCACAAATGTCTTTTTAAAAAGGATTCTCTTAAACCAAACATTTGAGAAATAGCCCAAATTGGGATTTATCTCAATTATGTGGGTGTAGAATTATATGATAGACATTTTTTCTCTGGGAGAAAAAAAATGAAGTGGCACATGGAGTTCATTAAAATTGAGCTAATGGTTTCAATCACGTTTCTAATAGTGTAGAATAGCTACCCAGCAACGTGGGCTGGGAATAAATCTGTGTGATACCTACTGAAACATACGTGCTTTTGTTTTTCCTCCCCACGATGGGCAAACTCTCTGCTGCTGAAATGCTTTAGTGTTACAAATCTGAGTAAGGAGAAATGTGAATGAAGAAAACCATGAATGAGCGTAATGAGTAAACTGATTAATCTATACAAGATCTTGCTATAGGTGGGTTCAGGTAGGTAGGCACAAAGAGGCCTGTATCTGCTGTAGGGTGGACAGAAGACGGTTCTCTGCAGTGAAGTCATATGTAAAGACAGTGTCAGGGTAATACATGTTTTACTTCTTTTATAAAGTGCCAACTTGCTTTTAGCCTCAAGCAGGCAAAAAGCGGAGTGGCACAGCTTAACTTAATACAGTTGGTGCCTGCATTTGCTTTAAAGTATTCCTTATTTTCCCAGTTGCTACAATAATTTTTTTTAAAAGTATACATTGGACAAACACGTTTTCTGTATTTCAGCTGCCTTCAGCGCTGCAAGGAGTTTGTTCTGTGGGGGCAGAGACGGGCTGCCCCACATGCAAACCCCTTCAGGCTACCTTGTTTGTGCTCGATAACCTTTGCAAATATGTCTCCCTTAATTCTGTTTTCCCGGTGTTCCCCAGGAGCAAAATTTCGGACTCCCCTCCAAATAACATGCTCTCGAGCCAGAGAAGCGCTTTTCATCCAGCTCTGTGGATTTAACTTCAGCCTTCAGAGGGCAGCCCAGGGCAGCAGACGGGCCCCGACGCCCCGGGCCGGCCGCAACCCAAGCGGGGCAGCCCCGGGTGGGCAGCGGGGCTCCGCGGCTGCCACTGCCCACCACAGCTGAAGCAGCCATGAGCAACCTGCGCCGAAACCTCCTCCTGGGTCAGGATGCACCCTCTTGCCATATTTTATTCTAAGCCCTTTCCCAGGCAGCATTATTGATTCACGGTATTATTCTCCGCATGGCGTGCTTATGCAAGACGATACCCAAGCAACACGTAACGGCAGGACAGAAGCTCGAGGTGACGGCTGTGGAGCTGCTAGACAGGTTGTTGTGGGACATCTGTGGGAGAGAAAGAGGAAGCACCTTTGCTGCCTTGTGTTTCTGTGCAACAGAAACCTCTAGAAGCAGACACCACACTTATTTTCAGAAGGGAAAACTGCAAATCATTTTTTCAAGCATTGATATAGGACCATCTCTCTTGTTTAAGGTTTAATTGTGTTTAGTTCTGCTGCTATGAAAAGAGGAAGGTGGAGATGGTGAGTTCAGTGTGCCTCCCTGAAAATGAAATGTGACTTGTTTAATTTCATTCTAAAACCCAATAGAAGTAGTTGAGAGGCATGTTGAAAGACCCATTGGCTTCCACCGGGCACACCACGTAGCAGCTGAGGTCCTACCTCCTTCCCTCATCTTGCTTTTAATCCTCTCTTTTCCCTCACTTTCTAATATCAGCTTTCACATAACTGTATTGCTGCAGGCTTATATGATCAAATCACTTTTAATAAGAAAAAGTGAGTTGATTTATAAGGGAAACATTTCCTTGATGGGTACTGCGGAAAGAAAGAAAGAAAGAAAGAAAGAAAGAAAGAAAGAAAGAAAGAAAGAAAGAAAGAAAGAAAGAAAGAAAGAAAGAAAGAAAGAAAGAAAGAAAGAAAGAAAGAAAGAAAGAAAGAAAGAATATCCCAAAGAATTTTCTTGATGATCCGTTTCATTTCCTAGTTATTGTGTCTACAAGATAACCTTCCTAAAAATTCCTTGAGAAAATGCCCCTCTACCTTCACTGAGGGATTTCAGTTCCAGTCAAAATGGTGCATTTCCTCCCGCTCAGTTCCTCTCGCTGCAGTTTAGAGCGATCTCAGAACTTGCTTCTACTGGAAAAACTCAATGTTTGGGCTTCTGAGCTGGCTGGCCACAGCATGCAGCACAGAGAAAATGCTGGAATGAAAAGATACTTTTATATTCCTGTTTTCCTTCTGTATTATGAAAGCACTGCAGCGCCAGGAGGGAGAAAGAAGGTTTTACAATTGGGAGAGTGCATTTTTGGGAAGAAAACTAAGTGTCATTGAAAACATCTCCTGGGTTGTATCACATGTGCTCACGGGTGCCAGCAAGTGGGGATGGAACAGCACCAGGGAAACAGGACAGATTTCAAAATATAAAAATGCAAAAGTGCTGTAGTTCCATGCCAGGGAAGTATGATAAAAAAACCTGACTGCACACCTAGCTGTAGCAGAGAAGAATGTAGACAAACCCATAAAGTCTGGACAATTCTCTGAGGAGCAGAGGAACTGCCTTCCTGGAATAGGCTTGTGCTCTCTCCAGGCTGAAATCTGGCTCCAGGGCTGACCTCCTCCAGATGCTCCAGAAGAAGGCAAAAAAATCCCTCTGAAAAACAATAACTTCAAGGAAGACATTAAGGGAATAGTTTTCCAATAAAGAAAAATTCTTCATAAGTGCCTTAAGTTAGTTACTGTCTTACACTCAAAGCAGGAAAGATCAATTAATTTCAAAACCACTTTTAATATGCAAGACATGGAAAGTTGCATGAATTCTGTAAGTTAACTGCTCGCATATAAAGAAACAAATTACGTACCTTTAAAAGCTGCTACAGCTCTCTGTATTAAATAGAAAAAGCTAAAATGAGTAAGTGTGCATTGCCCTCATATTTTACACTGACTCCCACCTTGTTCCATTACGCTCCATTTGATATCCTGTGCCACTTTTTAACCTGGAGACATGCCCTCACAGAGGCGGGTATCTGTGTCAGACTTCCCCAGCAGCAGAACAATTATCTGTGCACTAAGATTACAGCGTTAAACGTGCTCACAATTCCTCCTCTGCACGATGGTCCAAGTCTCGTCCTTGGCGCGCGATGCCGATCCCGCTGCGCTTGCCGTCGCCCGCTGCAACCAGCCTGCCCGGCTGCTCAGGAGCCAGCGCCACGCACCCGCTGGTGACTGGCAGCAAAATACAAGCGCATGAGAAAACTCTTTTGCTACATATGCGCCTGCAATACGTTTTGTCTACGTTGCTGGCAGGGAGGCCAAATGATACCTTTCCTTTTAGGACAGCAAAATGAATCATACTTTCTGTCTTAGGAGCAGCATTTATGTGTCTCTGGGAATGTGATCCTTATTCTCTCTGTTACAGACATGAGCCAGATGCTTTCCTGTAGTTCAGATACATGCAAGATACCTTCCTTTCTCTTTTTCTTTCTTTTCCTCCTTCCTCCCTTTTCTCTTTCCTCTTCTCACTTTTTGTTTTTTTCCTCTTGGGAGGTCTGTGTACGCAGTCCTTCCCAAACAAAAGGCATTTGCTCTTTTTCCTAGAAGGATGGGGAAAGTTGTTGCATGAGTGGAAAAGCGATTTGTGCCACAGTTCTGAGTGCGGACTACTGCCACATGAGTGTCTCAAAATGTCCTTTAATGACACTTTACTTCCAAGGGAATACTTTATGTTTAGGGCTGTCTGAAAGAGATCTGGCTTGTAGGGAGTCCTAGGCACCTACCGCCTGGGAAGTTACTACAACTTGGATACAGTAAGTCATTTGACTAATCTTGAGCTCATTTCTGCTTCATCCTGGGGAGAAGCAGGAACGCCGTTGGTTGGCTTTGCCACCAAGGGAAGACTTTGGCATCAAGTCTAAGAACAGAGCGAAGGACCGCAGGAGAAAGCCCCTGCAGAGGGAGTACAAGCAGAGGCAGTGTCTGTCAGCCAAGCGAGCAGAGGTCTCAGCCCATCAGAAGTCTTACTGGTTTCTTTCCTGAGCATAAGGGCAAAGGAGTTTTCAGAAAAGATCTGAAAAACAGCTGACTTTGTAGATGTTTACAGCAAACTTTACCCAACACGAGGAGTCACACAGATGTGTTTGCTTACAAATGTAAAAATTCAACACAGATGGATTAGGGGGGGGGAGTCCAGCTCTGGATGCTGACTCTGAGACAAGAGCGGGCTGCGAAATAAAGCCTGCTAGCTTATGTTTGACGAGTCAGAGACGAGGAAAAGAGAGAGCTGTAACATGATCAAAACAGTGAGGTTGAGAAATGATCTTTGGAGCAGCATTCCTAATCACCATGAGTAGGGAAAACTGTGTTTGTCAGGAAGAGAGGAAAGGCTGTGGCTTCCGTGGTCTACTGTGCTTCGTCCAGACCAGGACTGAACAAGCCTTTTAATCTATGTGGTACTTGCTTTACTAGACAGATTTATATATTGTATATGTGTTAGGGAAAGGTTCCCAAGCCAGTATTTGTTCTAAATCCTTCCCTTTTCATTTCCTTTTTACTGTACTCACAAATGCCCATTAAAATCAGGATCTCATAGATCTAGTGGATACCCAAATATTACTGGCACATCGTTACAGCTACAGAGAATGTGAGGAAACAGCAGACTCCTCATTCCCATTAGCTCGTTCCTATCGCTGCTCAGCACTAAGAACACACAGACAGGGAAAGGTGTCCCGGTACACAGTTCCTTCAGCTGCCTGTGCTTGGTGCTCCCCTTGTGCTGTCCCCAGAGACTGGGTGGTCTTTGCGTGGGCCAGGGTAGACTGCTGGTCTTCCTGAACCTTTTGTAAGCAGCCATTCATGGTGTGGTTGCATGGGCACAAGGGCTGAGGTGGGGAGAGAGGATGGGAGAATGGATTTACCCCTTTTTCCAGCATCCTGGTCTATGTTGGGTGGCCCTTCTTCACCCTGATGTTTATCTACTTCTGCTTTAAACACTTGTCACCACTGTAAATAAAAATGACAAGATCCCAGAAGGGTTTTTGTGATGAATCACAGTGGCATTCAAAATGAAATGTACTCTGAAGTGACAGAAGGGATTTGGAAATCTCACTGATGGTGCTGGAAAAGCCCTCGATGGGAAAAAAAATGTAGCTTAGTCAAATAAAGTTATTTGCAGAATGGCATCCTGTCTCCCATGTTTTATTTGAGTGCTCTGCTTGCCTTCATCATGTAGCCACTCCCACATCACTGATGCTAGGTCAATCCAGCTCTCCCCCGTTCCTCAGCTTCCCTTCTAGCTTCCTCCTAATTGTTTGTTTGTTTGTTTGTTCTCTAAATCCTTTGTAACTTGTTGGCATTTTCGGGGTATTAAAATACTAAAAAATTGAACAATTTCCTAAATTGAGTCTTACAGTAACTGTACATGAGATTTTGTGCCTCTGTATTTCTGTAACTATGTGAGTTATGGCTCTTGGTTTTGTTCTGGTTTGGTTCTGGTTTTTTTTTTTTTTTTTTTAATTTTACACCATATTACACCACAGGCTGTTATCTAATTTGCTCTTCACCAGCACCGCATAAACATCATTGCTTTTCAAGACTGCTTTCTCCTGTTATTAAATAGCCGTGTCTACTGATACTCCTACTTGTGCACATGGGTTAGAAATTTTTACAGAAACGCATTATTTCTGCAATTAATATGCCATTCAACCTAACAAAGATATTTATGCCCTTGTTGAAAGACAAGCAGATATAAAGACAGGTCCAGAGATCAACACTGTCCCTGATCTATGTAATATTTTTATTAATGTAATAAAATGAGTTATACCTAAGAAGGGCTAATAGCACTGGATAGCTCTCCCTAAGGTGAAAGAAACAGCCTAAAAGACTTAGGAAGGTTATAGAGAAACACTGGACAGTAATAATTTAATAAACAAGACAGAAAAAATGAAGAAACAAAGTCTGATTTTACATAATCTGCATCTCAGATATCTAATGAAATGATGGAGGTAAAAAAGTGTAATACCTAGGTAGAAAAATTCGACGTATGTCTTTCAATCCTTGTAATAAAGGATTTATCATGCAGGAGAGGATGTTGATTTAGGATGACCAGCACCTTGGCTCAGAACCTGCATCCTTCTAAAGAAGAGCCAACAAGTGTTTATGGGGGAGTCAGTTCATTCTTGCATGAGAGAGAGAGAGCAAGTGTTACAGTTCCCTTCTGTACCTGCCTGAACAGGATGTGAATTGTTGGAGGCTTCATTTGAGTCCTCAGGTTGAGCTTCACTAGGTTGTCTTTTCAAGTCTGGAAGGGCCTGTCTGATCCCTACTGCATGTGACTCACAGCAAAATAAGATCGTTAAACAAGTAGCACGCAGGACAGAGGAATGAAAAGGATGCATTTATTCTGTGGCATTTCTGAGAAACAGTTGCTCAGCTGATACGTTTTAGATGAGAAAAAGAAGTGCATTAAAAACTTTATGTGCCTTAAGATAGAGCTGGTAAACACACATGTTGTGGAGTGTCCCTGTTGTCTGGAGCTCACCGGCCTCTTATTACACTCATTTGTTCTGCATGGCGAGGGCCGAGTTCCACAGCGTGCTGTTGGCAGCTGAGAGCTATTATTGGGCTGCAACATCTGTTTCAACAACAGTGGGTCCCTGGTCAGCAAAACTAATTAAAAAAGAAGTCCAGAGTCAAATACCATGACCTATCTGGTGTGTCCATGTGTAAACATGGTAACTACTGGAATAATGAGAACTTTAAAATGCATAGGATAATTTACAAAAATATGACAAGTGATGAAAAGTCTCAGAACTGTTCTTCATATCACACGCTTAGCGACAGCACAGGCGAAGATTAGGATTCCTGCAAACGCTTGAACGAGTGGGGAGCTTTTTATCCACCTGGGCATTGGTAGTAAAGTCACTGAGGCCACTCAGCTGCACGGCCCTCCTCATGTGGGTGAGTATCTACAGAATTGGATCCCAAGTTTCCTCAGTACTCTGCCGGGGTTTTGTTAATTTGTAATAGTAGCTATGAGGGTGCTTGGGTGTACATTTAATGGCTCCAAACATTCATGGGATTCCTCCTTTTCTCTCTTCTGTCAGAATTCCAGTTGCCAAGACAAAAGTAGCTGGTGCTGGTGAGGTCCAGTGTGTTAAATACTTCCCTCAGACCTAGCAAGGAGGAGAGGAGTCATGTTCATATTTGCTGGTTAAATGAGATGACTTGTTTGAGGAAAGGACAGTAGACAAAATAATCAGGACAGGAGGAGTAGGAAGCTGTCAGAGCAGGTACTGCTTAGTTGTCAAAGTGTGACTGAGTTAACTCCAAAGCATCTTAATTTTCATTTTTCCCAGATTTTCTGACTAATTTAAAAATGGAACTGAGGCTGCAAAGTGACCAAAACCTTCCTACCATATACACACGGATAAAAAAGTGATGTTTTCTTTTCTAAATGTGGGTAGATTTTGTGCTAAAAGTTGTGCTTAAAGGAAACCCCTTCACAGTTCGTGCATGAGGTATATGGGAGGTGGGCAGAGGCAGGAGTGCAGTAGATAGTGCATTAGGAAGCTGCTGCTTTCCAACACAGCAAACGGGCAAGAGATGACAGAGCTTTCTCCCGCATCCTGTCTTCAAAATATAGAGCATAAGCAAGTAACTGTGATGTCCTTTTTCCAGCAAACAGAAAACACAAAGAAGGAACTGTAGCTCTCAAGGACACAATTTCCCATCCATACAGCTCCTGATGCTGCACAATATATCCCCTCTCCAGGTATATAGTGTAGCTGCAGTCAAACCCATCATGACTATTAAATGAAGATATCAGTGATTAATAGTGCCTCAGAGTAAGTCTGTTCACAGATCTTTTCTTTTTCAAATGTGCTTTGAACATTTCCAGCCAACAGGAAAAATTGCTAATGGATTTTCGTGTCTGGTTTTAAAATACAACTTTTTTTTTTTTTTTTTTTTAGCTCTTTCCTGACCAAACCTACGCTTGTCTATGATTTCCCTTATTGCGGAATAACAGAATCCTTTCTTTTCAGGGACAACAGAGAAATTGAAATGGTGTACTGAAAACAGTCCACCTGTGTAGCCAGTTGTTTTCTGCACTCCATTCTTTCTTTAGCAACGATGGGAAATCAATGTTTCCCTAGAGATTTTTATTGCCAGTCTGTTTATCTGCCAGAACCTCTTCAATATCCCTCTTAGATGGCTGAGAATTATCTTTACAGGGTGTTGAGATGAATGGTTTGTCAGACCTGCTGCCTGATGATTTTTACATCCTTTTCTAATCTTTCCATTGAATAGTAGGTTAGCAAAAAGTAAAATACATATAATATGCCATTTTGGGCTGTCAAACTTGCTGCAAATCCTAATTCAGTTATGCGACTATGCCCTTAAAAGTGGTGGGAAAAATGCCATTAATTTTAATGTCTTATGTGTCCAAAATAATGGCTAAATTATATCTTTGTAACATTCTGATTATTTGTCCAGAAGTATGTCTTCCTGACAGGCTGACACTATTTTTGATGAGAAAGAACAGTATTCCTCTTGATGATTTTCTTAATGTCACTGGCAAAATTTGGATTATCTGCTGCTAAATATGTTTGTTTAAACTACAAATCCTGACCTGTCCTTTCTGTGCTAACTTGTCATCATGACATGTAGTGGGTCAGATGGCAAGGTGATTGATCCACATCTCCTTGGGCTTTTCCAGATTTTTTTCACCAACTCACGCAATTTCTTCTTAATGTCTCTTGGTTATGCTTCAGATGTAGCACTGTTCTATGAGAATTCAGTAATTACATTATTTATCTTTTTACTGTTCTCACAGAAACTGCATCCATCAAAACCAGATACTAGGAGTTTGTATTTCTTAAAAGAATTGAAAGAGCTCAGAAAAACAGACAAAGGAATAGAGAAATCAACAGAATTTATTTTGCTAGAAAAATGTCATGAAGTTGAGAACCTGCTTGTAGTATCTTGAGCCTGTTTTACTGTGTGCCTCAGTTCTAAAGAAAGCCCAGAAAACCCAACGTGTATCAAGCTGAACTTTTTTCGTTTTAAACTGAGAACCTTCTCTCTCACATAGCAGATGTGGACCCTGGGGTTTTGCCCACCCCTAATATAAAGGTTGCTACGGAATGAAAGAAGAGGTACTTTCAAGTCAGGTAATGCTGTATGGTGACCATATGTTCCCCATTCCTGTTTCACGCTGTGCTGTTTTCACTTCATGCCACTAAGCTTTTGGGGCACAATGTTGGTAACTGTCCTCTGCACAAAGACTGCCGGGAGGACACCAGTGCTGGTGGGCACGCTGCTGAGCTGCCGGACGGTGTTTGGAGACATGGTGGGGCGAGGAGGGCAGGGCTTCCTGGGTGAGACGTGGAGGGCTCCTTTGGCAGGGAAGGATACCAGTGCTTTGCCAGCAGCGGGCAGGTTCACGTCGCACCTGGTATGCAGTGGGATAAAAGCACCCACAGACATGATGCTAATGTTTTCCCTGTGTGCTGTTCTGGCTGGTGCTGAGCTGTAGGCAGAGGCGGCCCTGGAGGCTTCCAAAACAGCCCTTCCCCTTCCCCTTTACTCCTCTGATGGCTGCAGGGGCAGCAGGAAGCCTAGATCCCCACATTTCTTCATCTTAAACATGCTTTTGTCCTCCTACTGTCTTTCTGTTGGCAGAAGGAGCCTGTACCCGGACCACTGGAGATGTCATCCAATTTCTCCTACGCTGCTGAAAATCTGGGAGCCAGTTGTGACTATGTTGATCTACTTAGTTTTACTGGATGAAAACTGCAATAATAATAGTGCTGATGCGGTGCAGAGCAAGACTTTCAGCTGTTGCAGTCATCACAGTCCTGCCAGCTTCGAAAGAAATAATCCATTCATGCCAGTCCAGAATCTGGCCACCTTGTAGAGAAATCAAGTAACGCTGAAGTCACCAAGGTCCCTCTTGAACAACATTGTATTAACATAGTTACTGTTTCCTACAAGAATAGTTTGCACCGCTCACCCAAATTTGAATCAAATTCTAACCGCAAATGTATTTCTGGTTTTGGGGTATTTTTTGCCTTGCAATCAATTGTTTAAAGAAATATAATCATCTTTCCACTGTTTTATTTCCATTGCTTGGGTTATGCTATTTAAAGTTCTGAGTAGCTGATGAATTCAAATTCTTTCATGCACTGATTGCAAAGCTAATCAGCTTGGTGAAATGGGCCTGAAATACTGCTATTTGCTCTGATTTCTAGGAATATAAATAGCGACCACAGCTTTAGCTCTTGAGCCGAACTATTCGCAGGACGCCTGCTTACGTTCACCTGAGAGCCAGCGGGCATCTGGCTGAAAGACTTCACGGACTCGTTTCTAAAAATTAGAAACAAAGCAGAGAGGACAAGAACACCACAGACCTACAGGGTCTCTCCTAAATTAGAGCTTTCACCATGGGAGGCTGAGCAGCTCGGGGGAATTGGTAATGGGAAATTGGAGCCATGCACCTCGAGGCTGCCAATCTGTATCTGATCCAGACTAGTACTGGCTGAAAGCCTTTAGCATCCAGCAGCCCTTCTCTTGCCTTTGTGAAGTTGCTAGCAGCCTCGGCCCAGTTTCTGGTGGATATATACCCGTAGCACAAGGCTACCTTCACAGCTGGAATAAAGCTGCAGCCTTGTGTACAGTCGCAGCAGTAAGGGGCAAGGTGAGGAGAATGGATTGATAGCAGCTCTGAGGTGAAGGACTTGGGGGTGCTGGTTAATGAAAAGCTAAACAGGAGCTGGCAGTCTGTGCTGGCAGCCCAGAAAGCCAGCCGTGTCCTGGGCTGCATCAAAACCAGTGTGGCCAGCAGGTCGAGGGAGGTGATTCTGCCCTTCTACTCTGCTCTTGTGAGACCCCACCTGGAGTGCTGTGTCCAGCTCTGGGGCCCCCAGTACAGGAAAGACATGGAGCTGCTGAGTGACTCCAGCGGAGGGCCACAAAAGTGATCAGAGGGCTGGAGTACCTCTGCTACGAGGACAGGCTGAGAGAGTTGATCTTGCTCAGCCTAGAGAAGACAAGGCTCTGGGGAGACCTAATTGCGACCTTCCAGTACCTAAAGGAGCCTACAGGAAAGCTGCAGAGGGACTGTTTACCAGGGAGTTCAGTGACAGGACAAGGGCTGATGGGTTTAAGCTGAAGGAGGAGAAATTTATATTAGATGTTAGGAAGAAATTCTTCACTGTGAGGGTGGTGAGGCACTGGAACAGTTTGCCCAGAGAAGTTGTGGGGGTCCCATCCAGGCTTGGCAGTGTTCAAGGCCAGGCTGGATGGGGCATTGGGCAACCTGGTCTAGTGGAAGGTGTCTCTGCCCATGACAGAGGGGTGGGAACTAGATGGGCTTTGAGGTCCCTTCCAACCCAAACCATTCTATGATTCTATGAGGGTGGGATGGAAATGTAGCTCCTTCCTACCCGTAGAAGAGTCACCTGTGGTCAGGGAGGAGGCATGTAGGTGAATGTGTGTGGGGAAGATGGCACTGCTGGTTATTGTGCACTGACGAGAGGAGTTTGGCTCAGAGAGACCCTGGGCTAGAGGGTTGTATGTGGAGAGGTGGCAAAGGATTGGTTAGAGAGCACAGAATAGGGCAGGGAAGAGTAAGTAGTGCAAAAACGTTGCCCTAGCAAGGAAGCTGTCTGCATGCAGTGCATGTCAACCGCAGTCATCTTCTGTCCCTGTACAGCATTTCTCATTTGAGGATTGAATGCAAGAGGAGTGCGTTTCTGTTGCACAGCTGCCTAATTTCTGTGAAAATCACAGTGGGAAGGCAGGGGATGCTCACTGCATGTATCTTTGCAAATCCTTGCACCCACCTGAAAAGTGCACACCTAGCTACTTGTGCCCACGGTTTCTCAGGGTGAAGAATTGCTTGGCCCTCACAGCACACATTACCCTTCCCTAGCTCTCAAAATAAATGGGGAACAAAGAAAAAAAAGAAGAATAAAAAGGAAAAACAAAGAAGTAATATCAGAAATAACATCAGCTCCAAGGTCATCACAGCACAGACTTTATTCTTGGACTAGACGTGTCAAAGAAGTAGAACAGCAAAAGGGAGGTAGCATACAGCAGCAGGAAGAGAAATAACTCATTGCAGCAGAGCCGGATTTGCCAGAACAAACCGACGCATTCAATTAAGCCCCCCCTCGCTACCTGGGGACGAGCTTTAACTGAACCTTGGGGCTGGCCATGCAAACACAGGCAGGTAATCGGGTAACGTGAGCCGCTTGATACCTACCCACAAAAAAAAGCACGGGTTGGGTGTGCCGTGCCTAAACTAATTACTCCAAAATGATTGCCTGGATTTGGGCCAAGCATTATCTCACTTGTCCTCAATGCTACTGCAGTGGCATGAGGGAAACAGAAAATGCAGTAACTTGAGAGGGAGATAAGAACAAGAGAGGGAGAATTGAGAATGCTCTTTAGCTGTGAAGGAGATGTTCTGTCTCTTTTGTCCAACCTCAACAACAGTGAAGCAGCCTTTGTATCTTGTCTCTTCCTTTTGAAATGGATTGGCAGCCGGGAGCATTATCCACACATACATAGTCTACATACTGTGAATTAACCTGTTTTTTTCCCCTTGCTCTCCACAGAGCCAGACTCATCCTACTGAAGAGGAAAACTTCAAGATTTAAGAGTAATTTTTATAAAGAAAACCAAAAATCCCTGGCCATAAAAACCCTTGTTATGTTCATTTTCTAAGCAGATCATTGGTTATATAGTGAATATAATTTTTTTTCTCATGCTGGGTAAAAGAGAGAAGTTTTGATCCAAAGGATTATTTGTCTTAACAGGTTTAAAGCAGAGCTACAGAGAACGGTTATTTTATTGCAGGTGGAGAAATTTAGTAATTTAGTTTCTGATATAGTAGACTAGTATATAGGACCTGCCTAGGAATTTAGGACAAACTAAGTAGAACTCCAAATTAGAGAACACAAAACGATACAGCAGCACAACATCTTTTATCTTTCATACACTGTCAAATGAAGAAAATATTATTTTTCATGTAGGAGTTGGCAAATCATACTTTGTTTTTAAATGTGCCTGGAAAGTGTGGGCTCAGGAACTTCCATGAGTCTATTTATGGGTAAGGAAGGCACCTGAGACATACCTTGCTAAGGGCTATGCGTCAAGCTGTTCAACTGATGTGGAACTTACTGTGTGAAACCCATGACAGACATCAAGTAGAAGGCGAAACAATATTGAAAATCTATTGCTTTTACCTCTGTTTGCTGCTCTATTTTTAGTGACACTTACTTCATAGATGTGAATATAATAAATTAGTATTTTAGTAATAAATAAGCATCAGAAAAGAGTAGGCAAGATTGTGAAATCTTTAGAAGGAAGGACAGGTAAGACTCTCATTAAATGAAGCTAATAATTCATCCCTAATTCACTTAGCCAGTGCTTAGAAAGTCAGCTCATTTTCAGCTCTTGCGCCACAGGAATGTACTGATTCAACTCAACATAGATTTGTTTAAACTTGCAGGCGGTACAGATCTGGGGAACGATTTCGCATTACTGCATTAGAACCTGCAGACCACATTTATCCAAAGAACAGATAAAACATGACCATTTATGTGTAGCTGCCTGGCTTTCTGCATTGTGCTGGATGTGAGCACAGCTGAGGATTAGAGGATGAGGCAGGGTCTTCTTTGAACTTCCATTTGGCACTACCTAGGAGCTGTAGCTGACTTCAATACTAACATAGAAGATCAGGTTGTTGCTTGATAATTTTTTTCCTTCCTTTTTTTTTCCTTTTCCTATTCTTATTCTTATTCTTATTCTTATTCTTATTCTTATTCTTATTCTTATTCTTATTCTTATTCTTATTCTTATTCTTATTCTTATTCTTATTCTTATTTTTTCTTACTCTTACTCTTACTCTTACTCTTA